>JXCR01124186.1:28046-63717 GCA_002079205.1 Phalaenopsis hybrid cultivar | reverse complement strand
TGCCTTTATCATCAACACCGTACGCCCCAAAACGACTACTTGCGACATTGCTTGATGGTTTCACGTATAGCAAAAGGCTATACGTGGACACTTATGCATCGTACATAAGCATCGAAAACCGAACCAAGAAGCAAGAAAATAAAAGAACAAAAATGGGGTGAGAGAGAGGAGACACTGATTCATCTAAAACAACGAAAAGGAGACTGGATCAGTTCTCAAAAAAAAAAAACTCGTATCGAAAAGACCTGGAAAAGTAGGGCCCGTGGTCTTTCCTGACAAACATAAAACATTCACTCGCGCCGATTCTCCAAACCCCAAAGACATAGGACTACTCAAATCAGCCAAGTATTCTTCCAAAATGAGATTTAAAATTTTCCAAACCTCGAAAGAAAATAAACGCGGGGAAAACATCGTCAATACTTCCAAACTCATATTGAATTCGAGATTCTTCCAACTCAATCCATAACTCCATGTATTAAGTAAGCACAGAGATCTTCCCATCAAACCAGATAAGCACTCACGGCCAGGGTCAATAGAGAGTAGGAAACAGCCACCAAGGCCCTCGGTCAAGGCAAGGAACAGGGACAAAAGAGGCTCACAATTAAAGCAGGGGACAACTACCAAGACCCACAGCCAAAGGCAACCCCAAAGCACAAGCAAGGCCCACAGCCACAACAACCCAAGGCACAGAGAGGCTCACGGCTTAATGCAGCAAAGGAGCAGCTGCTAAAGCCCACACCCAAAGCACAACNCCAAAGGAGGAGAGGAGAAGAGATTTACATTTTACATGTAGAGTCGAGAGAAGAAATGCCAAGGTCTGGCGCTGAAGGGGTCGTCGTCAAGCAGAGGAGATGCAGAAGCTCTCAAAGTCGGTGTCAAGCAGCGAAGGAAGACACGGCGTGGTGTCGAGACATGATCGAAGGAGTCAATGTTGCGACATCTATAAGGGAACTCTCGTGCGTTGTCAAGTAAGAGATGAAGGTGACGTCAACCGCAGTAGCAGAGGAAGCTCGTGTTGGAGGGAGCCTAAGCCTGAGCTCTCCCTTGTGTTGGAACAAATATTACGTCCGGACTCGGACGTAGAGATACATCGTGAGTCCAATGAAATCACGCCACGTGGAGGTGTCAGAAAAAAAAATCGTTTTAGCATAGAGGAATATTCCCCCCATGTTCTTCCGCATTATTCAGGTGTTATTGTGGTGATATTCATGTATTATTTTGTTTTGTTCTGGGAATATTTCCGGTGTTATAATAACACAATAACACGTCAATATTACCACAATAACACCTGAATAACACAAAATAATACAAGAAGAATATTCGGACAGAAATAATATCACGTCACGGAATGTAAAATATTTATAGAAGATGAAGACAACTAGTAAGGGAGTAACAATACTGTTTTAATTTAATTTGATTAGTGATTTTCATTTGTTAAATATTAAAAACTTAATTCTCACCATTTGATCGTCCTTATCTACCTCGGTTAATTTCAAGCCCCGGGTCGTGATAAAAGTGACATCAAAGTCAACGTTTAGAATTAATTAATGAAATCTTGATGAAAGAAGCAAAATGATAATTATAAGAAAATTTTAGTAATAATAAAAATTAAATATTTAAGTTAACTCGAATTAATATTTATATATATTTAGGCATAATGATACACCTGAAATTATAGAGAAAGTAAAGGGTGTCCGATTAAAATTTATGGATAAATCATTTCGACTTGCTTAAGGAGAAATGACTTAGGTTTATAAAATTTGAGGACGAAATTTTTCTAAGTGGGAAAGATTGAAAGTGAACTTATGCATACATCAACATATTCATTTAAATAAGGTAAATTCATATAACTTCAAGTCTTATATATTTTATTTTTAAATCAATTTTGATTCAATTCATACTTTAAATTCATACAAATTATTTTAAAACATGCAATATTGTCTAAAATAGCCAAATATATGAAATTAATCATCTGAATGTGGTGGCAAAGTTAACTCAAATCACAACAGAAGAATGATATCATTGTTGAAATTTAAATAGGCACNGGGATTTCTAGAGCTAGAACCTAGGCTCTAAGGAGGAGAAGAAAAGACCTCACAAAAATGAGGTCAACATCGGGCTCTAGGGCTTCCACCTGCATTGGCTTTCATCATGTGGCTCTGTCATTTGATGGCAAGATTTGTTGTTGGACCTTCACTTGGTTAGTGGAGTGATAAATGCCGGTCAAAATTTGGTAGGACGCCATTTATTTTATCTGGATGACTTCTTATATATTGTTGCGTCCTTGTGATTGGATTCTGNCTATTTGGAACATCTTCCTTGAATCTTCGCAAAATAACCCATAACCGCTCGTTCATAAAACGATGGTCTTGTTCCGAAGATGCTAGACATCAAAGGAAAATAGGAATTGGCTAGAGTTTCTAGAAGGGTGAGTCTCAATTCTAGTTTTCTAAGATGGTCCATAGGGATTTCTAGAGCTAGAACCTAAGCTCTAAGGAGGAGAAGAAAAGACCTCACAAAAATGAGGTCAACAGGCATTCAATGAGCTTAATCCCGAGCGTACCTGCAGGTGGATGTGGACATTTGGTATTGGGATCGCGCGTCGCAGATTTAAAAAGTCAACTGTCATGTGCGTTGCCCTCCCAACCAGCCTTAATAAAAGTGAAACACATATTAAAGTCACAGACGACCATGAAATTTTGGGTGGGGTTGGCTAGCACAACGACCGATAAATGCAACATTATCATTATTTGGGATACGTGCGTCAACATGTGTTTCATCGATCGCGTTGATGCAGTCTTGGTTGAATTAATGTTAGGATCGACATATCATTGCATACTCTAACAAAATTATTTATATTACATCCGAGAGAATACCTTGAAAAAATGTATATATCACGCATCCTTTGATATCTCAGCGGGTGTCTGCTCGAACTTATAATTTGAGGGTCTGATGACATGAGATGACAGACTAACAAATACGCTCAATCCGATTGAGAAGTACCTGCTTATTGTTTAGGAAGAGTGTTGAAATCGCTCCAGCGCTCCTCACATGGACTCATTTTGGGATAATATGAACAGTGTTATTGTGAGAACCTCACGTGGAGTGGTCCTCAAACATCCATGAAGTTCATGAGCTCCTACGAGTAATTCCAGAAGATCGATAAATGCTATCTTGCTCATTCGAAACATATTACAACATCTTGTTGGGTGTCCCGCAAGCAACTCTTCAACCCATTTGTCGCCAACATATGAAGATGTCATGCATGGCGACCGATCAATGTACGTGTTGTAGTACTCGTACATCAAGCATATTATCGTCAGAAACATCCCTCTTCGCTTTCTTCTGCGTGAATCCATGTGGGTCTCTATCTGTCTTCTTCTATTTGCATCCATTGTGATCGGTATCCCTAAATGTAACCATGTCGATCAGTACATGAGAGTTTAAGACAAAAAAATAGATGTTTGCAAAAAATTAAAAGGGTACAACAAAGTTTACAGGTACAACTCTAGAAAGAAAAAAAAAAGATAATACAGTAGAAATGTTTTAATGATGAAAAATATAAAACATCTCAAATATTTAAGCGATCATAAAAACGTTGAATAAATGACACTTTGAGGGCTGCACGCATCTTAACAAGGATATCTCTACGGACCGAGTCCTCTATCAATTTTGTTGCGAACACATACAAATTTTCATCTGCATAAATTTTGGCAGTAGCGTTTAGGATTTCAAGTGCCTCCTCGATAGTGCTTAAATGAGAAGCCTGACATTTTTCCTTGAAACACGAAACTGCCTCGGATAGCTCTTTTCTGAGGGAAGAAGCATCAAATTTTCTTTTATCAACAACCCTCAGACGTTTGGAACGGAAAATGGTTTCATATTAGTTCCGTTTCGGGCTGGGGACGTCAATGAAATCAACTAAACCTCTAGAGGTTCCCAAATTCATGGCATTGTCAGCGAACCCTGCCTCGCTTGGGCTACATGTATAGTTCCCCGTTGCAACCACTCCCCCAAACATGCAGTCTAATTTCTCCTCAAATTTAGGCTCGATTCCAGAAAACTTAAACTTCTTTGCAGCGGGCACCACCTACATGAAAATTGATAAACACCCAATTAAGAATAAACTATAAAGTTACAAAATAATAAAGTTTACAAAAAAAGTTCACCGCAAGTCTTTCAGCTCACCATTAATCAGGTGCATCAACTGTTTGTTTTACCGGATCTCAACCTAGACCCGTAGATCCCATTTTCAATTCTTTCCAAATTTTTCAGTCCTTCTTCAGTTGATCCCACTTGTTCTTCATTTGCAACATGTCCATACTCTCTGTCTGTACACTCCTTAAAATTTCTGATAATATTTTCTCACCCCTCTTTATTGAAATAGGTCGTAGGCCTATTTCTCTATTCAATCTCTTTAAGACAAAGATCGCAAAATAATATTTTCGTTTCTTTTTTCCACAATGCGGGTGTAGCAACCTCTTTAGGTTTATTATTCATGTTATTAATATATCAAAACAAAGTCATGAAACGCAATAGTAAAATCAATTAGAAAGTAGAAGAAAAACCAAACAAAGATAAAGGAGAAGATAAACATCATATAGGTGGTATTCTTGTACCATCCTTCCTGAATATTTCCCAACCATTTCAATTTCTATATATCCACATGATGACTAAATTTGCATTTCTATCCCTAGGTTATATGCATTTCTATCCCTAGGTGATATGCATGTAAAGGATTATGACATATGGTTGTTGGGTATGTAGATACATGAGAATTGTACGTTTCATATCAAACTTTCCAAATGCTAAAATAATTAAGAGCGTATCATAAGAATGAATCTCACCGAGAGAAGAAATGAAGTCATAACTTCGACCAACTGCTAACTATACCATGCATTTAACAAAGTTTAGGTGAAGATAATGCTATGTTAAATGAATTCTAAACATGTGTACATCGTATCATCATCCCTTAGCAATTCTTGCAAATTTCGGACGGTTAAAATAACTTTTCAATCATATCTCAATCATAAACGACTAGAATCATTAAGCAATAACTCTCATAAACCATTAATTGGGATCCATTAATTGATGAAAAGAAGAAAATACGGATCCCACGAATTCATGCTAGGAAAAAACATTCTTCAGCATGTTTAACGCCTAAAATGCGTCATTGGAAATCGAAAAGAAGCGCGCTTTCTTAACTGCGTTTCACCATTAATGCAAAAAAAATTCAGTCATTCCCACACGGATGGGCTATCCAAGCCGCTCTTTGACTCTATCGCAAGAAAATAAATTAGCAAAATTAAAATCACAAAACAACCATCTAAACCATTCTTAAAGCAGGACATGAACTCTTTATGAGAACGATTTCATCTTCATCGACCAATTAAAAATAAAGATAGAGATAGAGATAGGTCATTAAAATTCTTTGAGATCCAAGAAGTAATCAACTCGCGATCTGAAGTGTCATGGGCTTCGAGTAGAACTGCACAATTCGATCACAAATCATATTCAAACAACAAAATATGAAGAAAAAATTAGGAGAAAAACCAATTAGGAGCAACGGCTTCGATCAGGACTCCACACCCGAGCGACGGCGGTGGAAGATGAGCAAGGGAAGGAGCGGGGGAGCCTTCGCGATAAGCAAGGGAGCAGCGGCGGTAGATCCGTGCGGTTTCATGAAATAAGTTAGGGCGCCAAACTGAGAGAGAGGGGGGCAAAGGGGGTATTAATGCTCCAGAATGTCGGGCCGTAGGGTCGATCCCGCAGCCCGCGTTCATCCTATTTTAGTGGCAATAAGCCGCTACCGCTGAACAAAAAGCGCGACAAAAATAATAAACTTCGTTGTTTGGGGCCAAGACGCTCGAAAAATGCGGCCCCAAACGGAGTCTTATTCGTATCCAGCTTGTTCAAATCTTTTATCGTTCGCGTTCGAAAAGGCTCGTGACTAGTCTATTCGTGTTCAGTTTAGTTTTAACTCATTTATTCGAATTAAACTCATGTTCAACTCAAAAAAATAATTAAAAATTAATAAATCAAATAATATATTTAAATTACCAAAATTAAGTTTTTTACACTAATACTCTCCTAAGAGAGATTAAAACCCAACTTTTTCTTCCATAGAATCACATCACACCCGCATTAATCATGAGTGGCTTTTAAGCAACTCCGATTCACTTTTAAAAAGAATAATTTGAGTATTCATTCCTTTATTCCAAATGTGGGAGTAAACTCAGCAGGGAAGGTTCGGCTAGATCGCAAGGAAATCAGGCAAGAGGGAAAGCTAGGTAGGACCGCGGAACATTTCTTTGCAGGCATTTACATACATATCACCCAATTCAATGCATTTAGGTATATAACCCAAAAAAATTGGCAAGACCATGAGGCGGAAGAGAGGGTCGGAACATTTATAGACATACCACAAGGTTCTTATGTATTTACATATCCAACACAGATTTTTTTTTCTCATTCGTAAACCTAGCTCAAATTAATTAAGAAGTTAACACAATTAAATATTTTTTAAATATACATAAAAAGAAATATATAAATATTATACTAATATTATTTACTTATTATTTAACTATTTTAAGCCAAATTGAGCCGAACACGAACGAACAAACTTTTGTTTGTGCTCGGCTCATTTATAAATTGAGTTTATAAAATTTATATGTGATTGAAAAGCATCGCTAAAATTTAGAGGAAAAAAGTATCGGGTGCGAGCAGAAGAAGAGAGAATGAGAGGGAAAAAGTCTAGTGTGCGACTCGGTATTNTAAATATAGCATAAAAAGCAAATATATAAATATTATACTAATATTATTTACTTATTATTTAACTATTTTAAGTCAAATTGAGCCGAACACGAACGAACAAACTTTTGTTTGTGTTCGGCTCATTTATAAATTGAGTTTATAAAGTTCATATGTGATTGAAAAAAATCGCTAAAATTTAGAGGAAAAAAGTATCGTGTGCGGGCAGAAGAAGAGAGAATGAGAGGGAAAAAGTCTAGTGTGTGACTCGGCATTGATCAAGTGCAAAGGTAGAGGAAAGCAAAGGCGAGGGAGCCGGATGAAGAAGTTGCACGGGCTAGGTACTGTAAGCGTGCGACCCTTGCTTACAGAATGGATTGTTTTGTGCCAAAACAAGGAGATAAAGTTAAGGGTTAGAGGGGTATGATTTATTTATATAAGTTATTTCTTTATTTAAAATTATTAAATTAATAATTAATTTTATAAACAAATCAATGAATAAAATTAGACAAGCAATCAAATTAAAAATGAAAGGAGATTGAGATAAGATTATGCAATAGAGGTGGCGTAAGTGAGGTAAGTTTAAAGTTGATTTTTAATTTGAGATCTTCCGTATTTAATTGAAAGTATTAATTATTATTTTACTTATTAATGTCATGAGTAAAGAAGAAATTATTAACTTTGTAATAAGAGGAATAGAGGTAAATTTCAACTGTGCACCTAATTTACGTTTATTAAATACTTAATTCTATGATAATGTTATTTTTAAGAAATATTTTAGGGTTTCAGATTGAAATGATTGAGTGAGGAAAAAGTAACTAAAGAATTTTATAGAAGAGAAAATTAAAGATTAACTGCAATAACCTAAAAAAGATTAAGGTGAATAACTATATTTCTACATTACAATAATGTTTCTTACTTCCACATTATATTCTTTATTTTGATTTTCGCATTAATATTTTACTTCATTAAGACTTAGACCATCATTGATATAATCATATTGTTATATTAGTGTGCATGTTAAAGGTTCTGCATAAATAGTATATAATGATTTACTTATGAAGTTATTAGATTATTACATGCCCTTTAGATTTTAGTAAGAATGTATTTATTCATTAATAGATGAATACAAAGTGATATAAAAAAAATTAATGTATGTTCAGAAGTATGAAAATATCATATACATTAATGTTTGTAAGTGAATGTTAAGAGGATTTCACTCTTATGGTACTGGCTAGGGAAGTCAATGTAGCCGCACATGTAAATATTTTCCTATCACCTTAGACAATTGTGAAGTTTAGGTCACTAACTGTTATGTCGATGGGAGGGTATCGATCAGAGGTAAATAGTTATCATACCACCTCAAGCAATTGTGAAATGTAGATTACTAACCATTGTGCCTACGAGAGAGTATCAGTCAAGGGTGAGTGGACACATTTCCACCTAAAACAATCATGTAATTTAAATCACAAACCGTTATGCGAATGCAAAAATATCATTCAGGGATGCGTTAGATAAAGTTTTAATGGAGTTTCAAAAACGGATAGGAAAGTTAAGAGTATGAAGTGTATTAAAGCTTAAGAGATTACAGCTTGAAAAATAAAGTTAAGCATAACGCGNGTTATGCCGATGAGAGGGTATCGATCAGGGGTAAATAGTTATCATACCACCTCAAGCAATTGTGAAACGTAGATTACTAACCATTGCGCCTACGAGAGAGTATCAGTCAAGGGTGAGTGGACACATTTTCACCTAAAACAATCATGTAATTTAAATCACAAACCGTTATGCGAATGCAAAAATATCATTCACGGATGCGTTAGAANTGACACTAAATAGGACGCAATGGAGAAAAATGATTCATGTAGCCGACCCCACGTAGTGAGATTAAGGCTTTGATGTTGTTGTTGTATTCCTCATCTACGGTACAGGTAGTGGAAGCCTCATTCTCCTCTTTTGTGAAAGACTGACCAAAACGACATTTAAAGGCTTCTACAGAGACATGTTCTTCATCCGCTTCCGCCAAATGGAAGTCGACATCGTTACGAGAATGATGTCTTCTAATGTAATTATGGAGAATCATTGTAGCAAACACAATCTGTACCTGCTTGGAAAAATTGTAGGGAGTCATATCACGGAGTATCACCCATTTCTTTTTCCACACACCAAAAGTCCTCTCAATGACACCACGTAACGATGAATGTCATTTATTAAGCATTTCCTTTCTCCCTCGTGTAACTTTGTTTGCACGTGCAAAGTCTGGAATGTGATATCTCGTATCAGGAAATGACTTTAGATACCCCATTTGCATTGGGTAACCAGCATCGACCAAGTAGTATTTATCTTATAAATTGAACAATTAATATGAAGAATCAAGTTGGGCATTCAATGAGCTCAATCCCGAACGTACCTGTAGGTGGATGTGGAAATTGGTATTGGGATCGCGCATCGCAAATTTAAAAAGTCAATTGTCATGTGTGTTGCCCTTTCAATCAGCCTTAACAAAAGTGAAACACATATTAAAATCACAGACAACCATAACATTTTGGGTGGGACTGACTACCACAACGACCGATAAATGCAACAGTATCATTATTTGGGATACGTGCGTCAACATGTGTTCCATCAATCGCGTTGATGCAGTCTTGGTTGAATTAATGTTAGGATCGACATATCATTGCATACTCTAACAAAAATATCTATATTACATCCGAGAGAATACCTTGAAAAAAGGTATATATCGCGCATCCTTTGATATCTCAGCGGGTGTCTGCTCGAACTTATAATTTGAGGGTTTGATGGCATGAGATGACAGACCAACAAGTACGCTCAATTCGATTGAGAAGTACCTGCTTATTGTCTAGGAAGAGTGTTAAAATCGCTCCAGCGCTTCTCACATGGACTCATTTTGGGATAATATGAACAGTGTTATTGCGAGAACCTCACGTGGAGTGGTCCTCAAAGATCCATGAAGTTCGTGAGCTCCTACGAGTAATTCCAGAAGATCGATAAATACTATCTTGCTCATTCGAAACATATTACAACATCTTATTGGGTGTCCCGCAAACAACTCTTCAACCCATTTGTCGCCAACATATGAAGATGTCATGCATGGCGACCGATCAACGTACGCGTTGTAGTACTAGTACATCAAGCATATTGCCGTCAGAAACATCTCTCTCCGCTTTCTTCTGCGTGAATCCATGTGGGTCTCTATCTGTCTTCTTCTATTTGCATACATGGTGATCGGTATCCCTAAATGTAACCATGTCGATCAGTACATGAGAGTTTGAGACAAAAAAATAGATGTTTGCAAAAAATTAAAAGGGTACAACGAAGTTTACAGGTACAACTCTAGAAAAAAAAAAAAAAGATAATACAGTAGAAATGTTTTAATGATAAAAAATATAAAACATCTCAAATATTTAAGCGATCATAAAAACGTTGAATAAATGACACTTTGTGGGCTGCACGCATCTTAACAAAGATATCTCTACGGACCGAATCCTCTATCAATTTTGTTGCGAACACATACAAATCTTCATCTGCATAAATTTTGGCAGTAGCGTTTAGGATTTCAAGTGTCTCCTCGATAGTGCTTGAATGAGAAGCCTGACATTTTGCCTTGAAACACGAAACTGCCTCGGATAGCTCTTTTCTGACGGAAGAAGCACCATATTTTCTTTTATCAACAAGTCTCGGACGTTTGGAACGGAAAATGGTTTCATATTAGTTCTGTTCCGGGCTGGGGACGTTAATGAAATCAACTAAACCTCTAGGGGTTCCCAAATTCATGTCATTGTCAGCGAACCCTGCCTCACTTGGGTTACATGTATAGTTCCCCGTTGCAACCACTCCCCCAAACATGCAGTCTAATTTCTCCTCAAATTTAGGCTCGATTCCAGAAAACTTAAACTTCTTTGCAGCGGGCACCACCTACATGAAAATTGATAAACACCCAATTAAGAATAAACTATAAAGTTACAAAATAATAAAGTTTACAAAAAAAGTTCACCGCAAGTCTTTCAGCTCACCATTAATCAGGTGCATCAACTGTTTGTTTTACCGGATCTCAACCTAGACCCGTAGATCCCATTTTCAATTCTTTCCAAATTTTTCAGTCCTTCTTCAGTTGATCCCACTTGTTCTTCATTTGCAACATGTCCATACTCTCTGTCTGTACACTCCTTAAAATTTCTGATAATATTTTCTCACCCCTCTTTATTGAAATAGGTCGTAGGCCTATTTCTCTATTCAATCTCTTTAAGACAAAGATCGCAAAATAATATTTTCGTTTCTTTTTTCCACAATGCGGGTGTAGCAACCTCTTTAGGTTTATTATTCATGTTATTAATATATCAAAACAAAGTCATGAAACGCAATAGTAAAATCAATTAGAAAGTAGAAGAAAAACCAAACAAAGATAAAGGAGAAGATAAACATCATATAGGTGGTATTCTTGTACCATCCTTCCTGAATATTTCCCAACCATTTCAATTTCTATATATCCACATGATGACTAAATTTGAATTTCTATCCCTAGGTTATATGCATTTTTATCCCTAGGTGATATGCATGTAAAGGATTATGACATTTGGTTGTTGGGTATGTAGATACATGAGAATTGTACGTTTCATATCAAACTTTCCAAATGCTAAAATAATTAAGAGCGTATCATAAGAATGAATCTCACCGAGAGAAGAAATGAAGTCATAACTTCGACCAACTGCTAACTATACCATGCATTTAACAAAGTTTAGGTGAAGATAATGCTATGTTAAATGAATTCTAAACATGTGTACATCGTATCATCATCCCTTAGCAATTCTTGCAAATTTCGGACGGTTAAAATAACTTTTCAATCATATCTCAATCATAAACGACTAGAATCATTAAGCAATAACTCTCATAAACCATTAATTGGGATCCATTAATTGATGAAAAGAAGAAAATACGGATCCCACGAATTCATGCTAGGAAAAAACATTCTTCAGCATGTTTAACGCCTAAAATGCGTCATTGGAAATCGAAAAGAAGCGCGCTTTCTTAACTGCGTTTCACCATTAATGCAAAAAAAATTCAGTCATTCCCACACGGATGGGCTATCCAAGCCGCTCTTTGACTCTATCGCAAGAAAATAAATTAGCAAAATTAAAATCACAAAACAACCATCTAAACCATTCTTAAAGCAGGACATGAACTCTTTATGAGAACGATTTCATCTTCATCGACCAATTAAAAATAAAGATAGAGATAGAGATAGGTCATTAAAATTCTTTGAGATCCAAGAAGTAATCAACTCGCGATCTGAAGTGTCATGGGCTTCGAGTAGAACTGCACAATTCGATCACAAATCATATTCAAACAACAAAATATGAAGAAAAAATTAGGAGAAAAACCAATTAGGAGCAACGGCTTCGATCAGGACTCCACACCCGAGCGACGGCGGTGGAAGATGAGCAAGGGAAGGAGCGGGGGAGCCTTCGCGATAAGCAAGGGAGCAGCGGCGGTAGATCCGTGCGGTTTCATGAAATAAGTTAGGGCGCCAAACTGAGAGAGAGGGGGGCAAAGGGGGTATTAATGCTCCAGAATGTCGGGCCGTAGGGTCGATCCCGCAGCCCGCGTTCATCCTATTTTAGTGGCAATAAGCCGCTACCGCTGAACAAAAAGCGCGACAAAAATAATAAACTTCGTTGTTTGGGGCCAAGACGCTCGAAAAATGCGGCCCCAAACGGAGTCTTATTCGTATCCAGCTTGTTCAAATCTTTTATCGTTCGCGTTCGAAAAGGCTCGTGACTAGTCTATTCGTGTTCAGTTTAGTTTTAACTCATTTATTCGAATTAAACTCATGTTCAACTCAAAAAAATAATTAAAAATTAATAAATCAAATAATATATTTAAATTACCAAAATTAAGTTTTTTACACTAATACTCTCCTAAGAGAGATTAAAACCCAACTTTTTCTTCCATAGAATCACATCACACCCGCATTAATCATGAGTGGCTTTTAAGCAACTCCGATTCACTTTTAAAAAGAATAATTTGAGTATTCATTCCTTTATTCCAAATGTGGGAGTAAACTCAGCAGGGAAGGTTCGGCTAGATCGCAAGGAAATCAGGCAAGAGGGAAAGCTAGGTAGGACCGCGGAACATTTCTTTGCAGGCATTTACATACATATCACCCAATTCAATGCATTTAGGTATATAACCCAAAAAAATTGGCAAGACCATGAGGCGGAAGAGAGGGTCGGAACATTTATAGACATACCACAAGGTTCTTATGTATTTACATATCCAACACAGATTTTTTTTTCTCATTCGTAAACCTAGCTCAAATTAATTAAGAAGTTAACACAATTAAATATTTTTTAAATATACATAAAAAGAAATATATAAATATTATACTAATATTATTTACTTATTATTTAACTATTTTAAGCCAAATTGAGCCGAACACGAACGAACAAACTTTTGTTTGTGTTCAGCTCATTTATAAATTGAGTTTATAAAATTTATATGTGATTGAAAAGCATCGCTAAAATTTAGAGGAAAAAAGTATAGTGTGTGAGCAGAAGAAGAGAGAATGAGAGGGAAAAAGTCTAGTGTGCGACTCGGTATTGATCAAGTGCAAAGGTAGAGGAAAGCAAAGGCGAGGGAGCCGGATGAAGAAGTTGCATGGGCAAGGTACTGTAAGCGTGCGACCCTTGCTTACAGAATGGATTGTTTTGTGCCAAAACAAGGAGATAAAGTTAAGGGTTAGAGGGGTATGATTTATTTATATAAGTTATTTCTTTATTTAAAATTATTAAATTAAAAATTAATTTTATAAACAAATCAATGAATAAAATTAGACAAGCAATTAAATTAAAAATCAAAGGAGATTCNACTCGGTATTGATCAAGTGCAAAGGTAGAGGAAAGCAAAGGCGAGGGAGCCGGATGAAGAAGTTGCATGGGCGAGGTACTATAAGCGTGCGACCATTGCTTACAAAATGGATTGTTTTGTGCCAAAACAAGGAGATAAAGTTAAGGGTTAGAGGGGTATGATTTATTTATATAAGTTATTTCTTTATTTAAAATTATTAAATTAATAATTAATTTTATAAACAAATCAATGAATAAAATTAGACAAGCAATCAAATTAAAAATCAAAGGAGATTGAGATAAGATTATGCAATAGAGGCGGGGCAAGTGAGGTAAGTTTAAAGTTGATTTTTAATTTGAGATCTTACGTATTTAATTGAAAGTATTAATTATTATTTTACTTATTAATGTCATGAGTAAAGAAAAAATTATTAACTTTGTAATAAGAGGAATAGAGGTAAATTTCAACTGTCCACCTAATTTAGNAATTGAAAGTATTAATTATTATTTTACTTATTAATGTCATGAGTAAAGAAGAAATTATTAACTTTGTAATAAAAGGAATAGAGGTAAATTTCAACTGTCCACCTAATTTACGTTTATTAAATACTTAATTCTATGATAATGTTAATTTTAAGAAATATTTTAGGGTTTCAAATTGAAATGATTGACTGAGGAAAAAGTAACTAAAGAATTTTATAGAAGAGAAAATTAAAGATTAACTACAAGAACCTAAAAAAGATTTAGGTGAATAACTATGTTTCTACATTACAATAATGTTTCTTACTTCCACATTGTATTCTTTATTTTGATTTTCGCATTAATGTTTTACGTCATTAAGACTTAGACCATCATTGATATAATCATATTGTTATATTAGTGTGCATGTTAACGATTTTGCATAAAGAGTATACAATGGTTTACTTATGAAGTTATTAGGTTATTACATGNACAAGAACCTAAAAAAGATTAAGGTGAATAACTATATTTCTACATTACAATAATGTTTCTTACTTCCACATTGTATTCTTTATTTTGACTTTTCGCATTAATGTTTTACTTCATTAAGACTTAGACCATCATTGATATAAACATATTGTTATATTAGTGTACATGTTAACTGTTCTGCATAAATAGTATATAATGGTTTACTTATGAAGTTATTAGATTATTACATGCCCTTTAGATTTTAGTAAGCATGTATTTATTCATTAATAGATGAATACAAAGTGATATAAAAAAACTTAATGTATGCTATGAAGTATGAAAATATCATATACATTAATGTTTGTAAGTGAATGTTAAGAGGATTTCACTCTTATGGTACTGGCTAAGGAAGTCAATGTAGCCGCACATGTAAATATTTTCCTATCACCTTAGACAATTGTGAACCTTAGGTCACTAACTGTTATGTCGATGGGAGGGTATCGATCAGGGGTAAATAGTTATCATACCACCTCAAGCAATTGTGAAACGTAGATTACTAACCATTGCGCCTATGAGAGAGTATCAGTCAAGGGTGAGTGGACACATTTCCACCTAAAACAATCATGTAATTTAAATCACAAACCGTTATGCGAATGCAAAAATATCATTCAGAGATGCGTTAGATTAAGTTTTAATGGAGTTCCTAAAACGGATATGAAAGTTAAGAGTATGAAGTGTATTAAAGCTTAAGAGATTACAGCTTGAAAAATAAAGTTAAAGATAACGCATGTAAAAATTCTAGATTTCTTCCATGAACAAACATTATGAATATATGTTATAAATTATTATATGATTTTTTAGAATATATTAAGAGAGACCAGCATACATGTCACTTTCTTCTTTTTTGTTAGTGTAATTTAAAAATGTGATTGTTTCACAAGATTATCTTTGATAACTCATTATATTCTTTTAATACCTTTAGGTTTAAATCTTTAAATAAAAGATGAATACGAGAGATGATAATATGTATAGAAGGCTGGGTCAACAACCAGAAATATAAACTTTTATTTGGTTAATTAAAATACTTTCTCTAATAGCTTATAAACTATCAGTGATAGAAAATTGATGTACAAAATTTTAAGAGGAGGACATTCAATAGGGCGCAATGGAGAAAAAGGATTCATGTAGTTGACCCTACTTAGGGGGATAAAGGCTTGTTGTTGTATCTTATGATTATCCGTTCTTGTTTTGGTCAATTCCAAACCTTGTGCTGGTTCGTGATGTTTAGCAAAGGTTAATTAGACCTAATTGAAGAGCTTACTCCTCACCATCTAGATGAATAATATTTTCTTATTTTCCACATTATCATGTTACAATGTATTCTATTTCCTTTTCTTTCCGCAGATAATTCCTCAACTACTTTTTATAATCAGTTAGTGATGTATGGTAAAAACGTACTCATAGAAAAAAATATTCTAAATTTATTTAACCCAATAAAAAATATTAGAGAAGTAGTGCTTAATGAATATACCACTACCTTCATTTGTTAGAAAAAAGAGTGATAAACAAAAGAACACTTTTCAATCTACAATTTATGCCTAACTACTAATCATTTCTGCCTTTTAGTAACAAACTCATGAAGAAAATACCAAACTTCATGCAGGATACATGGTTTCTGATGAATTCACATATAATTATGCAAAATATAATACTATTTCCAAAAATAATGTTTGAATGAAAACCTTAAAATTTCTTTCAAAGCAAAGTTGAAGTTCCTCCAAAGAACCGCGTCTACACTCCAACAAAGGCAATGCCCCAACAGCTTTCTTGATTGCAGAAATGATGGCATCTACTGAATACTTTTCGGCATTGCTAGCCAAAATACCTTCATTGCTCAAAATTCTCTGCAAGCAAAATAAATATTAAATGCCAAAATAATTAAAAAATGGATGCTATTCCAAATGAGTATTCATTCCAAGTTATTATTTTCTGAACAAATCAACTTTTTTAATAGCATACTAAACTCAATTCTCACTTAATAATTCAGTGAAAGAATAATGCTAAATAATTTATTCATTTTGGAATTTAGACTCCAGAAACAGGGTAAGCATCTAAATGATGAAGTATCATGAGTTAAGGAAGCATTTTAATGATGAAGTGTCATGATTTAAGGAGTCCAATTGATTTCCTTGGAGGCTCCACTTAGCGTGCTCAAATTTTATCCTGGATGTCAGAAAGTCCTGGGATAAAAAGGTATAGTAACACTTGCTGGAACATACAGCTTCCCCCAATTAATGGATAAAAATTAATTAAGGTAATGGCAATAAAAAATATTTGAGAATCCAAAACATAAAAGAATGAAAGAACAGAGGTTTTCTTAGAAAGCTGCATTTACATTAAGAATCCATTGTGGGGAGCTACAGTTTTGTGCAAAGATTGTTGCAAAATTATTGTGGTATTATTATATTTTCCTTTTTTCCTGTAAAAAGTTGACAAATTTTTTTTAATTATTACATTTTAACATATCTAGTTCTCAAAAGTACCTTCTTATCACAGAAATTTTAAAAAAAACAACAGCAATAATAAAACAGTAGCCAAATGTATATATGTCAGCAGTTTGAAAAGCAAGACAATAAAGAATTTGCCCCAACTAGACCCCAATAGTTGTATTCTAAAACAAAACCCAAAGAAGCCTAAATGTCTAGTATCTTCATTTGGTAATGTAATCATAGTATAAAAACTAACTATGAAGTGTCACGTCCAAGCGTAGAGCTTAGAATTTCTAAGGCAGAAACAGAAAGCCGAACGTTATAATATAAAATTTTCTACAATCATTTTTATCATTAATAGTTTACAGTCTAAATAAATTGAAAGAGCTGCTAAAAAATAATTTAACCAAATTGAAGTTTACATTTCAAGGTGTTGACATCGCCATTTGTACACATTATCACCTATATTAACTCATCTTATTCAAAAGCTTAAGCCTAAAAAAAACATTAAAACAACATAATAAGTTGTCTAAGATAACTCAATGAAGCCTACTCACCCCTGACCAATACTCTCCAGTCGGCATAGCGGTTAGTCATATATATTAAGCATATACATCACTCAACTTCTTAAATAAAAACACACAAAGAGTACTCAATATAAAATAACTAACATGACAAATAGCTCAACTTCTATTAACATCTGCATCAATAGCATCAGGTTCTTCAGACTCCTGAATAGCTAAGGAATAGACTTTGATCGAATGTTATGCCTTGGTTTCTCCTTATAAGTCACTATACCAGTTTTTGGCATTCTCTACCGTCCACTTCTAAAAGTAAATCTCTCCTAAAAATTCTTCTGAGCTGAATCCCTCTCTGAGTTAGCATTTGATATGGATCTTTGACCAGAATTTAGACAATTCCTCATCTGATGTCAAGGTTGTTAGCATAACTAACATACCTTTAGACCAAATAAGTATTCACTAAGCCGCAGCATCTCACACTTAACACAAGGCTCTATAGTGTTGTTGTCAGCTTGGTTATTAACTCCATCATCAATAGGTTTCATTTTCTTCCCATTAAATTCTCCAGAATGAACTGTTGGAGCCAATTCTTCTAAGCTTTTCCTCTTGTGCAAGTCTCTACTTTTCTGGGTCTGCTGAAAATTAAATTTCACTCGCCTGGCCCTCTCCACTAGCACTGACTAGCCTTCAATCCCAAGTGGCACTAATGGTTGTCTAATTTTATCCTTCAATCCAGAAACAAAACTTGTGACATTTCTCATCTATATTTAGAACGAGTTATGATGCATATCTCAACAACATCATAAATTCTGCTTAATACGGTATGATCGGTTGATGTCCCTACACCAGCCTCATAAATTTAAATTGCATTTATCTCCTAGCTAACAGTGATACAAGCCAATATCTAAAGGTTCTCACAAACTCCTATTGTGCCAATTGGCTACGTCAATCATAAAAATTCTCCTGTAGTTTCCTTTGGCATCATCTCTCAGCTTCCACCTCAAATATAATTATACAAAAGTAACTCTCCTCTCTGGTGGACAGTCATACCATTTATAATTTTCTCTGCTCTCATCAGTCAGTTTTCAACTTCTACAGGCCCTCCTGCTCTTAAAAATAATGGCGGTCTAATATCTTGAAAGAGCTTCAAGTACTTATATATCCCTGCCCCCTCAAGTCGCAACATTCATCATATCAAAAAAAACAATAACTCCAATTGTGATATTCTGGGGCATATGAGCTCCTACTTTATCATCCATGACTTCTTCCTTCTAAAAAACCAAAATTCTGAAATAAAATAAAATAATTTAATGACACTAAATTAAAATTTCCATTTATAATATTATAACTTGATTCAATCATCTTAATGATTCTTTCATTAAGATTCATATTGTTTAACTAAAATCTTGCCTCTGATACATCTTTTATCACACCCCAACTCTAGACTTAGAATTTTCAAAACAAGAACAGACGGTCAAATAGTTAAATATAAAATTTTCTCTATTAATTTTCTATCACCAACAGTTTACAGTTTATGTAAATTGAAAGAATAACTAAGAAAAATATAATTGACCAAATAAAAGGTTGTTGATGTCGCCTTCTGTATACATTATCTCCTTTAAAATTCATCTTATTAAAAAGTTTAAGCTTGAAAAATTAAAATAATATAATGAGTTATCTAAAGATAATTCAATAGAGCAATTACATTTTTAAATTATAATGACCCACAAAAAAATAAGCAATATGCATATTGGTATTTCGTACATTAATGATATTTGCTCATGAAAGAAAATTAAATATTTTTACATGCATCAACTTTTGACTTACTTTTCAATATTTCATCTTTAACATTAGTATAATTTGTACTCTTGCCTTTCACATCAGTCTCCAGAGCACCATTTAAAAATAACTTAACATACATATGGTCGATACATATATCCTCAGTACAACGGTTAGTAAATTATATATATAATTGTCTGAGGTGTAAAAGTACATACACACCATAGTTGCTACTCTCCGACTAACACAGCGACTAGTAATCAAAATTTCATAATTATTTGAGTGGTAGAGTGCCTACTCACGCCAGACTTATACTAGCTCATTAGCACAACGGCTAGTCGTCTAAATGTCATAATTGTTTGAGGTAGAAAGAAAATATGTGTGTGGGTATATTGACATCCCCGGCCAGTATCAGGGGGGTGAACCCCTCTTAACATGCACATACAAACATTTACATATATAATATTTTTATATTTCAGAGCATACATTATTTTCTTATGAAACACCATGCAGNAACATTAAAACAACATAATAAGTTGTCTAAGATAACTCAATGAAGCCTACTCACCCCTGACCAATACTCTCCCGTCGGCATAGCGCTTAGTCATATATATTAAGCATATACATCACTCAACTTCTTAAATAAAAACAAACAAAGAGTACTCAATATAAAATAACTAACATGACAAACAGCTCAACTTCTATTAACATCTGCATCAATAGCATCAGGTTCTTCAGACTCCTGAATAGCTAAGGAATAAACTTTGATCGAATGTTATGCCTTGGTTTCTCCTTATAAGTCACTATACCAGTTTTTAGCATTCTCTACCGTCCACTTCTAAAAGTAAATCTCTCCTAAAAATTCTTCTGAGTTGAATCCCTCTCTGAGTTAGTATTTGATATGGATCTTTAACCAGAATTTAGACAATTCCTCATCTGATGTCAAGGTTGTTAGGATAACTAACATACCTTTAGACCAAATAAGTATTCACTAAGGCGCAGCATCTCACACTTAACACAAGGCTCTATAGTGTTGTTGTCAGCTTGGTTATTAACTCCATCATCAATAGGTTTCATTTTCTTCCCATTATATTTTCCAGAATGAACTGTTGGAGCCAATTCTTCTAAGCTTTTCTTCTTGTGCAAGTCTCTACTTTTCTGGGTCTGCTGAAAATTAAATTTCACTCGCCTGGCCCTCTCCACTAGCACTGACTAGCCTTCAATCCCAAGTGGCACTAATGGTTGTCTAATTTTATCCTTCAATCCAGAAACAAAACTTGTGACATTTCTCATCTATATTTAGAACGAGTTATGATGCATATCTCAACAACATCGTAAATTCTGCTTAATACGGTGTGATCGATTGATGTCCCTACACCAGCCTCATAAATTTAAATTGCATTTATCTCCTAGCTAACATTGATACAAGCCAATATCTAAAGGTTCTCACAAACTCCTATTGTACCAATTGGCTACGTCAATCATAAAAATTCTGCTGTAGTTTCCTTTGGCATCATCTCTCAGCTTCCACCTCAAATATAATTATACAAAAGTAGCTCTCCTCTCTGGTGGACAGTCATACCATTTATAATTTTCTCTGCTCTCATCTGTCAATTTTCAACTTCTACAGGCCCTCCTGCTCTTAAAAATAATGGCGGTCTAATATCTTGAAAGAGCTTCAAGTACTTATATATCCCTGCCCCCTCAAGTCGCAACATTCATCATATCAAAAAAGGCAATAACTCCAATTGTGATATTCTACTTTATCATCCATGACTTCTTCCTTTTGAAAAACCAAAATTCTGAAATAAAATAAAATAATTTAATTACACTAGATTAAAATTTCCATTTATAATATTTATAACTTGATTCAATCATCTTAATAGTTCTTTCATTAAGATTCATATTGTTTAACTAAAATCTTGTCTCCGATACCACTTTTATCACACTCCAACTCTAGACTTAGAATTTTCAAAACAAGAACAAACGGTCAAATAGTTAAATATAAAATTTTCTATATTAATTTTCTATCACCAACATTTTACAGTCTATGTACATTGAAAGAATAACTAAGAAAAATATAATTGACCAAATAAAATGTTATTGATCTCGCCCTCTGTACACATTATCTCCTTTAAAATTCATCTTATTAAAAAGTTTAAACTTGAAAAATTAAAATAATATAATGAGTTATCTAAAGATAATTCAATAGAGCAATTACATTTTTAAATTATAATGACCCACAAAAAAATAAGCAATATGTATATTGGTATTTCGTACATTAATGATATTTGCTCATGAAAGAAAACTAAATATTTTTACATGCATCAACTTTTGACTTACCTTTCAATATTTCATCTTTAACATTAGTATAATTTGTACTCTTGCCTTTCACATCAGTCTCAAGAGCACCATTTATAAATAACTTAACATACCTATGGTCGAAACATATATCGTCGGTACAACGGTTAGTAAAATATATATAAATAATTGTCTGAGGTGTAAAAGTACATACACACCATAGTTGCTACTCTTCGGCTAACACAACGACTAGTAATCAAAATTTCATAATTATTTGAGATGGTAGAGTGCCTACTCACGCTAGACTTATACTCGCTCATCAGCACAACGGCTAGTCGTCTTCATAATTGTTTGAGGTAAAAAGAAAATATGTGTGTGGGTATATTGACATCCCCGGCCAGTATCAGGGGGGTGAACCCCTCTTAACATGCACGTACAAGCATTCACATATATAATATTTTTATATTTCAGAGCATACATTATTTTCTTATGAAACACATGCATTCATCTACTATTGAATAAATAAATATTTACTAGAAACAAAAAAAGATATAATAATTTAATAACTTCATAGGTAAACTATTATGCAACTATTTATGCAAGACTGTCAACAAACACACTTTTACCTAACAATATGAAGACAACACTAGTAGTCTAAGTCTCAATAAAATAAAACATAGTTGTGAAAAATTAAAATAAAGAATACTATCAAAAGTAAAAAATATTACTGAAATGTAAAATATAATTATTCATTTTAAACTTTTATTGATGATTTTTGTCACTGTGAACATTTAATTTCCTCACTGCTCATAAATAAAAATCATAATATTATATCAATAATCTATTTTTCTTCATATTTAATTTGTTATATCCTACTTTATATATAAATCTAAAGATGCTTTATATCATAAATTGATCAGTTTCATTTAAGACTTTCATTTAACATTTAATAAACTTTATGATTTAACATCATACCTCAGATAAATTTCCATAATTGCTTCTTCCTTGGTAGCCACTTCAAATATATTGATCTTCTCTAATCAAAATCTTTAATTTTTGACATTATTTCATAAAATAATACTTAATATGTTTAATTAAATATGTTAATTCAAATTTAAAATTAAACCCTTACCTTTGTTTAATTATAAAAGATAGTGAAAATAAAAATTAACACATAAATTATAAAAGAAATTTAATAATAAAAATGTTTAAATAACAAACCCTAAATTCATCTTGCCAAAACTTATTCTACTAATCGAATCTATTCTTTCTTGGCTTTAATTTAATTGCATGTTACCTTAAGTCCTTTTATTAACACAAAGTTTAATATAACTTAAAGAACATCTAATTAATAAACCAAATACCTTATATAAATAAAAAGTATAACCCAAACCTTCACTTGGCTCAGTTTGGAACTCCTCATCTACTCCTCTCCACACATCGGGGCTTGATTTGGCCTCCCCTTCCTTAATAAGATTCAACTCCTTCACCCATATGTTGAGCCTCTCGATTCAACCTCTCCTTCCATTTTCTTTCATTCGGCCAGCGCACAACCTCCTCTCCTATTCTCCTTCATATGAAGCATCCCACCAAGCACAGACCACCAAAACATTTGTTTCTTTCACATAGGCAGCCCCATCTAACGCTCCTTTATGTTGTTCAACTAGGGTTCGAGTCTTCCTCTCCTCCTTTCTTCTTCTCCTCGCACTTCTCTGTCTTACCTCTTGCTCTCGCTGTAACTATTATTCTCTCCTATTCAAATGATCATCTTAATCGTTTCCTAGAGACAAAACCATTGAGACAATTAACCACTTCGAACTAGCACTTACCCATTAAAATTTCTTTTATTTTATTTTTCAATTACTAGATGAAGAAATCCAAGAATATATGGCAAAAAATAAATCAAATTTGGGTAAGAGAATAGAAGATGGAACTNAGATGAATACGAGAGATGATAATATGTATAGAAGGCTGGGTCAACAACCAGAAATGTAAACTTTTATTTGGTCAATTAAACTACTTTCTCTAATAGCTTACAAACTATCAGTGATAGAAAAAGGATGTAAAAAACTTTAAGAGGAGGACATTCAATAGGGCGCAATGGAGAAAAAGGATTCAGGTAGTTGACCCTACTTAGGGGGATAAAGGTTTGTTGTTGTATCTTCTGATTATCCGTTCTTGTTTTGGTCAATTCCAAACCTTGTGCTGGTTCGTGACATTTAGCAAAGGTTAATTAGACCTAATTGAAGAGCTTACTCCTCACCATCTAGATGAATAATATTTTCTTATTTTCCACATTATCATGTTACAATGTATTCTATTTCCTTTTCTTTCCGCACATAATTCCTCAACTACTTTTTATAATTGGTTCAGTGATGTATGGAAAAAACATACCATAGAAAAAAAATATTCTAAATTTATTCAACCCAATAAAAAATATTAANAGGGCGCAATGGAGAAAAAGGATTCATGTAGTTGACCCTACTTAGGGGGATAAAGGCTTGTTGTTGTATCTTCTGATAATCCGTTCTTATTTTGGTCAATTCCAAACCTTGTGCTGGTTCCTGTCGTTTAGCAAAGGTTAATTAGACCTAATTGAAGAGCTTACTCCTCACCATCTAGATGAATAATATTTTCTTATTTTCCACATTATCATGTTACAATGTATTCTATTTCCTTTTCTTTCCGCAGATAATTCCTCAACTACTTTTTATAATCAGTTCAGTGATGTATGGTAAAAATGTACTCATAGAAAAAAATATTCTAAATCTATTTAACCCAATAAAAAATATTAGAGAAGTAGAGCTTAATGAATATACCACTACCTTCATTTGTTAGAAAAAAGAGTGATAAACAAAAGATCACTTTTCAATCTACAATTTATGCCTAACTACTAATCTTTCCTGCCTTTTAGTAACAAACTTATGAAGAAAATACCAAACTTCATGCAGGATACATGGTTTCTGATGAATTCACATATAATTATGCACAATATAATACTATTTCCAAAAATAANACTAATCTTTCCTGCCTTTTAGTAACAAACTTATGAAGAAAATACCAAACTTCATGCAGGATACATGGTTTCCGAGGAATTCACATATAATTATGCACAATATAATACTATTTCCAAAAGTATTGTTTGAATGAAAACCTTAAATTTTTTGTCAAAGCAAAGTTGAAGTTCCTCCAAAGAACCGCGTCTACACTCCAACAAAGGCAATGCCCCAACAGCTTTCTTGATTGCAGAAATGATGGCATCTACTGAATACTTTTCGGCATTGCTAGCCAAAATACCTTCATTGCTCAAAATTCTCTGCAAGCAAAATAAATATTAAATGCCAAAATAACTAAAAAATGGATGCTATTCCAAATGAGTATTCATTCCAAGTTATTATTTTCTGAACAAATCAACTTTTTTAATAGCATACTAAACTCAATTTTCACTTAATAATTCAGTGAAAGAATAATGCTAAATAATTTATTCATTTTGGAATTTAGACTCCAGAAACAGGGTAAGCATCTAAATGATGAAGTATCATGAGTTAAGGAAGCATTTTAATGATGAAGTGTCATGATTTAAGGAGTCCAATTGATTTCCTTGGAGGCTCCACTTAGCGTGCTCAAATTTTATCCTGGATGTCAGAAAGTCCTGGGATAAAAGGGTATAGTAACACTTACTAGGACATACAGCTTCCCCCAATTAATGGATAAAAATTAGTTAAGGTAATGGCAATAAAAAATATTTGAGAATCCAAAACATAAGAGAATGAAAGAACAGAGGTTTTCTTAGAAAGCTGCATTTACATTAAGAATTCATTGTGGGAGGCTACAGTTTTGTGCAAAGATTGTTGCAAAATTATTGTGGTATTATTATATTTTCCTTTTTTTTTTTTGTAAAAAGTTGACNGCTCCACTTAGCGTGCTCAAATTTTATCCTGGATGTCAGAAAGTCCTGGGATAAAAAGGTATAGTAACACTTACTGGAACATACAGCTTCCCCCAATTAATGGATAAAAATTAATTAAGGTAATTGCAATAAAAAATATTTGAGAAACCAAAACATAAAAGAATGAAAGAACAGAGGTTTTCTTAGAAAGCTGCATTTACATTAAGAATCCATTGTGGGGGGCTACAGTTTTGTGCAAAGATTGTTGCAAAATTATTGTGGTATTATTATATTTTCCTCTTTTTTTTTTTGTAAAAAGTTGACAAATTTTTTTTTTAATTATTACATTTTAACATATCTAGTTCTCAAAAGTACCTTCTTATCACAGAAATTTTAAAAAAACAACAGCAATAATAAAACAGTAGCCAAATGTATATATGTCAGCAGTTTGAAAAGCAAGACAATAAAGAATTTGCCCCAACTAGACCCCAATAGTTGTATTCTAAAACAAAACCCAAAGAAGCCTAAATGTCTAGTATCTTCATTTGGTAATGTAATCATAGTATAAAAACTAACTATGAAGTGTCACATCCCTGCCTAGAGCTTAGAATTTCTAAGGTAGAAACAAAAAGTCGAACATTATAATATAAAATTTTCTACATTCATTTCTATCATTAATAGTTTATAGTCTAAATAAATTGAAAGAGCTGCTAAAAAATAATTTAACCAAATTGAAGTTTACATTTTAAGGTGTTGACATGGCCATTTGTACACATTATCACCTATATAACTCATCTTATTCAAAAGCTTAAGCCTAAGAAAAACATTAAAACAACATAATAAGTTGTCTAAGATATCTCAATGAAGCCTACTCACCCCTGATCAATACTCTCCAGTCGGCATAGCGGTTAGTCATATATATTAAGCATATACATCACTCAACTTCTTAAATAAAAACACATAAAGAGTACTCAATATAAAATAACTAACATGACAAATAGCTCAACTTCTATTAACATTTGCATCAATAACATCAGGTTCTTCAGACTCCTGAATGGCTAAGGAATAGACTTTGATCGAATGTTATGCCTTGGTTTCTCCTTATAAGGCACTATACCAGTTTTTGGCATTCTCTACCGTCCACTTCTAAAAGTAAATCTCTCCTAAAAATTCTTCTGAGTTGAATCCCTCTCTGAGTTAGCATTTGATATGGATCTTTGACCAGAATTTAGACAATTCCTCATCTGTTGTCAAGGTTGTTAGCATAACTAACATACCTTTAGACCAAATAAGTATTCACTAAGGTGCAGCATCTCACACTTAACACAAGGCTTTATGNAATAGCTCAACTTCTATTAACATCTGCATCAATAGCATCAGGTTCTTCAGACTCCTGAATAGCTAAGGAATAGACTTTGATCGAATGTTATGCCTTGGTTTCTCCTTATAAGTCACTATACCAGTTTTTGGCATTCTCTACCGTCCACTTCTAAAAGTAAATCTCTCCTAAAAATTCTTCTGAGTTGAATCCCTCTCTGAGTTAGCATTTGATATGGATCTTTGACCAGAATTTAGACAATTCCTCATCTGATGTCAAGGTTGTTAGCATAACTAACATACCTTTAGACCAAATAAGTATTCACTAAGCCGCAGCATCTCACACTTAACACAAGGCTCTATAGTGTTGTTGTCAGCTTGGTTATTAACTCCATCATCAATAGGTTTCATTTTCTTCCCATTAAATTCTCCAGAATGAACTGTTGGAGCCAATTCTTCTAAGCTTTTCCTCTTGTGCAAATCTCTACTTTTCTAGGTCTGCTAAAAATTAAATTTCACTCGCCTGGCCCTCTCCACTAGCACTGACTAGTCTTCAATCCCAAGTGGCACTAATGGTTGTCCGATTTAATCCTTCAATCCAGAAACAAAACTTGTGACATTTCTCATCTATATTTAGAACGAGTTATGATGCATATCTCAACAACATCATAAATTCTGCTTAATACGGTATGATCGATCGATGTCTACACCAGCCTCATAAATTTAAATTGCATTTATCTCCTAACTAACAGTGATACAAGCCAATATCTAAAGGTTCTCACAAACTCCTATTGTACCAATTGGCTACGTCAATCATAAAAATTCTCCTGTAGTTTCTTTTGGCATCATCTCTCAGCTTCCACCTCAAATATGATTATACAAAAGTAACTCTCCTCCTCTCTGGTGAACGGTCATACCATTTATGATTTTCTCTGCTCTCATCAGTCAGTTTTCAACTTCTACAGGCCCTCCTGCTCTTAAAAAGAATGGCGGTCTAATATCTTAAAAGAGCTTCAAGTACTTATATATCCCTACCCCCTCAAGTCGCAACATTCATCATATCAAAAAAGGCAATAACTCCAATTGTGATATTTTGGGGCATATGAGCTCCTACTTTAACATCCATGACTTCTTCCTCCTGAAAAACCAAAATTCTGAAATAAAATAAAATAATTTGATTACACTAAATTAAAATTTCCATTTATAATATTTATAACTTGATTCAACCATCTTAATAGTTCTTTCATTAAGATTCATATTGTTTAACTAAAATCTTGCCTCTGATACCACTTTTATCACACCTCAACTCTAGACTTAGAATTTTCAAAACAAGAACGGACGGTCAAATAGCTAAATATAAAATTTTCTATATTAATTTTCTATCAGCAACAGTTTACAGTCTATGTAAATTGAAAGAATAACTAAGAAAAATATAATTGACCAAATAAAAGGTTGTTGATGTCGCCTTCTGTATACATTATCTCCTTTAAAATTCATCTTATTAAAAAGTTTAAGCTTGAAAAATTAAAATAATATAATGAGTTATCTAAAGATAATTCAATAGAGCAATTGCATTTTTAAATTATAATGACCCACAAAAAAGTAAGCAATATGTATATTGGTGTTTTCTAATCTCTCCTAGGAAATCATATAATACTTTAAATTGTACATTAATGATATTTGCTTATCAAAGAAAATTAAATATTTTTACATGCATCAACTTTTGACTTACTTTGCAATATTTCATCTTTAACATTAGTATAATTTGTACCCTTGCCTTTCACATCAATCTCCAGAGCACCATTTAAAATAACTTAACATACCTATGGTCGATACATATATCGTCGGTACAACGGTTAGTAAAATATATATATAATTGTCTGAGGTGTAAAAGTACATACACACCATAGTTGCTACTCTCCGGCTAACACAGCGACTAGTAATCAAAATTTCATAATTATTTGAGATGGTAGAGTGCCTACTCACGCCAGACTGATACTCGCTCATCAGCACAACGGCTAGTCGTCTAAATTTCATATTTGTTTGAGGAAGAAAGAAAATATGTGTGTGGGTATATTGACATCCCTGGTCAGTATCAAGGGGCTGAACCCCTCTTAACATGCACATACAAGCATTCACATATATAATATTTTTATATTTCAGAGCATACATTATTTTCTTATGAAACACCATGCATTCATCTACTATTGAATAAATAAATATTTACTAGAAACAAAAAAAAGAGATAATAATTTAATAACTTCAGNTTCTTCCTTGGTAGCCACTTCAAATATATTGATCTTCTCTAATCAAAATCTTTAATTTTTGACATTATTTCAAAAAATAATACTTAATATGTTTAATTAAATATGTTAATTCAAACTTAAAATTAAACCCTTATCTTTGTTTAATTATAAAAGATAGTGAAAATAAAAATTAACACATAAACTATAAAAGAAATTTAATATATAAAAATGTTTAAATAACAAACCCTAAATTCATCTTTGCCAAAACTTATTCTACTAATCGATTCTATTCTTTCTTGGCTTTAATTTGATTGCATGTTACCTTAATTCCTTTTATTAACACAAAGTTTAATATAACTTAAAGAACATCTAATTAATAAACAAAATACCTTATATAAATAAAAAGCATAACCCTAACCTTCACTTGGCTCAGTTTGACTCACCTACCATACGCAACCCCTCATCTACTCCTCTCCACACATTGGGGCTTGATTCGGCCTCCCCTTCCTTCGTAAGATTCAACTCCTTCACCCATATGTTGAGCCTCTCGATTCAACCTCTCCTTCCATTTTCCTTCATTCGGCCAACGCACAACCTCCTCTCCTATTCTCCTTCATACGAAGCATCCCACCAAGCACAAACCACCAAAACATTTGTTTCTTTCACATAGGCAGCCCCATCTAACGCTCCTCTCTACTGTTCAACTAGGGTTCGAGTCTTCTTCTCCTCCTTTCTTCTTCTCCTCACACTTCCCTGTCTTACCTCTTGCTCTCGCTCTAACTATTATTCTCTCCTATTCAAATGATCGGCTTAATCGTTTCCTAGAGACAAAACCATTGAGATAATTAACAACTTCGAACTAACACTTACCAATTAAAATTTCTTTTATTTTATTTTTCAATTACTATATGAAGAAATCCAAGAATATGTGGCAAAAAAATAAATCAAATTTGGGTAAGAGAATAGAAGATGGAACANAGTAAAAAATATTACTGAAATGTAAAATATAATTATTCATTTTAATCTTTTATTGATGATTTTTGTCACTGTGAACATTTAATTTCCTCACAGCTCATAAATGAAAATCATAATATTATATCAATAATCTATTTTTCTTCATATCTAATTTGTTATATCCTACTTTTATATCTAAATCTAAAGATGCTTTATATCATAAATTGATCAGTTTCATTTAAGACTTTCATTTAACATTTAATAAACTTTATGATTTAACATCATACCTCAGATAAATTTCCATAATTGCTTCTTCCTTGGTAGCCACTTCAAATATATTGATCTTCTCTAATCAAAATCTTTAATTTTTGACATTATTTCATAAAATAATACTTAATATGTTTAATTAAATATGTTAATTCAAATTTAAAATTAAACCCTTACCTTTGTTTAATTATAAAAGATAGTGAAAATAAAAATTAACACATAAATTATAAAAGAAATTTAATAATAAAAATGTTTAAATAACAAACCCTAAATTCATCTTGCCAAAACTTATTCTACTAATCGAATCTATTCTTTCTTGGCTTTAATTTAATTGCATGTTACCTTAAGTCCTTTTATTAACACAAAGTTTAATATAACTTAAAGAACATCTAATTAATAAACCAAATACCTTATATAAATAAAAAGTATAACCCAAACCTTCACTTGGCTCAGTTTGGAACTCCTCATCTACTCCTCTCCACACATCGGGGCTTGATTTGGCCTCCCCTTCCTTAATAAGATTCAACTCCTTCACCCATATGTTGAGCCTCTCGATTCAACCTCTCCTTCCATTTTCTTTCATTCGGCCAGCGCACAACCTCCTCTCCTATTCTCCTTCATATGAAGCATCCCACCAAGCACAGACCACCAAAACATTTGTTTCTTTCACATAGGCAGCCCCATCTAACGCTCCTTTATGTTGTTCAACTAGGGTTCGAGTCTTCCTCTCCTCCTTTCTTCTTCTCCTCGCACTTCTCTGTCTTACCTCTTGCTCTCGCTGTAACTATTATTCTCTCCTATTCAAATGATCATCTTAATCGTTTCCTAGAGACAAAACCATTGAGACAATTAACCACTTCGAACTAGCACTTACCCATTAAAATTTCTTTTATTTTATTTTTCAATTACTAGATGAAGAAATCCAAGAATATATGGCAAAAAATAAATCAAATTTGGGTAAGAGAATAGAAGATGGAACAAAGGTAGGATGAGCGAACGAAACAACTTTGCAAGAAACAACCTATTGAGTAATATAGTTATTAATTTATTTAAATATATTTAATTACTATGCCAGAATATTATCTTCGTCTAAATTATCATGGTTATGCAATCCTCCGGACATATGTTGAAGTAAACTCTATATTAGAGCTTAACCCGTGTTGGATGAGTTTAATTATTGATTCTTAAATTTCACTCACCTCTCTCTTGCCAGAGTAATATCTCTCTCTTGATCCCCCCTGGGCTGGCCCTGGCTACCTTTTATGATACCGTTCGAGGGTTCCTAGAAAGCATTTAGGAAGCGGAGTTTACAGGGAGGTAATTGTGTACTGGCAAAGGAATGAAAATATGAGAGGTTGATGATGTTTGGAAGGGGATACGCATCGTTCGACAGTTTTCCCGGCTGAAAACAGCAGTCCAACTGGCAAATCGGCTAAGTACGGACGGTGAGGAGGTTCCATCACCTGTTCCTAAGCAAGATAAATATATACAACACTTGCAAAAGTAAGAGGATACAACACTTTGAAAAGCAAAATTCACAAAAAAATCTCTCAAAATCATAAACTCAACAAAACTGAAATTCAAAACAAGAAAACAACTATAGGATCCTCATAAGAGAGGATAATCTAATTAGAAACTAGAAAAATAGAAAAGGGTAAAAAAAGAAAGAAGCAAAGAAATAAAACTTTCTGAAAAATAAAGGAAATAAAAATACTTTGCGGCTTGACTCTCCCAACCGCGGGAGTCGTTTACCTTAAAACTCGCGGTATAGCGAGAAAACAAACACTATTGTGCCCCTCCGATCTAGTGATCATTGAAAATCATGAAAGTCTGGCTTTCGCGTGCGGCCGAATGTGATTCAATGTTTTCCCTAGCCTCCCGTGTTCCGTCACGTACTGCAGCATTCTCCCTGCGTAGAAGAAGCTTCGTCTTCTTCCCAAAAAGCTTCTAGAATCAATCTACCATCACCAAAACAAAATCATTGCCAATTCTGTTTGGGGGAGCACCACTACAAAATCTATGCTCACACGCATCCAAGTTTACTCTGAAGCACCTACATCCTTCCAAAATCTGCCCTGATAAAATAAATAACCATCCTTCATTGGAACAGTCCAAGCTAGAACTGCACAGGGAAGGGTATTCTCATGGACTAAGCCTCAAGCCATTAGATATGTAACATTTTTTCCCTTCGTACTTTGCTAGGTGCATCCAATAGACAAATGTGTCTGGAGAAACTACCTTTGGATTGAAATATAGGGCATTATTGGACCTCCCTCAGTAGTAGCAACTCAGGAGGTAGATTGTATCTTTGAAAATCTTGAAATTCTCTTTTATGGGGTTAGACTATGTTTGGTATCAACTTCTCAAACTCATGACTCTCTTAGGCAACAAATGTCAATCCGACTAATAATCCTCTTAATGCCTGCAAAAAGGTAGCTTGTGGCACTACATCCTCCAACTCCATATGAACACTACATTCTAGGACATATGAACACTACATCCTCCAACTGATGATCCTCTTAATGCTTGCGAAAAGGTAGCTTGGGGCACTACATACTCCAACTCCATATGAACACTCATTATCTCGAAATCACTACATTATAGGACAACCAATGTTATTCTGATTGAATTCTCTCTCATGTGCTCAACTAGAATCTCTAGCATCTCTTCCTCTTATGATGAAATTTGAGAATCCTCTCTGACGCCTTTCTTCTCTCATGTCATTGCATATTACTTCAATTGCTCCCTTCTTAGTGAAAGAGATCATACTCTATTTTGGGCAATCTGATGCATTGTGCCTAAACTGTGGCACTTGATGCACTTCCAGGCATGGAAGGATTTGGGAGTGTTGGTTGACTCCACCTATTCTTCACTCTGAATTTCTCCTAAGGCGGGTTTAGTTTGAATGCTCAGTTGGTTGTACTCTTGCTGTTTGATCCTGTGATTGAATTCTACCTGTAAGGTGGGGAGGTCACCAGGTGATGTTTCTCCACTTTTGAAACTAAGGCCCGAACATCCTATAATGTTCAATATCATCGTAACAGTACCATTTTGCCAGTGGACAATCTCAGTGTGAAACTGCTTAAGTAGATTGAAGTCTAACTCTTAAACATTGAGAACTCTTTTGGTGTCGTAGTGGGATTTTGATAGAAACTCTAAAGTTAAACTTGCTCACATAGGAGCACTCATAGATTGGATGGCCTCCTGGGAGATTACACCAACGGGGCAAAACCATGAGGCCATTAGGCTAAAGCGGACAATACCTTGATGGGTAAGTTTGGGTTGTCTCAAATGGTATTAGAACATTACACCAGTCGAAAGATAGGAACTATGTGTCATATAGAATAAAGTGTTACACTATGAAAGCCACCTCTTGAACCCTGTATAAGACAGTGCTACATGGTAGGAGCCATCTCTTGAGTGTGTAGGGGCCACCTCTAGAGTCTTATCTCCGTAGAAGATGATTCTAGGATGCGAATATTGACGAAGACGTTATTTACTTAGTAGGGGAGATTGTAAAACCCCTTAAGTAGATTGAAGCAGAAATCTTAAACATTGAGATGCCTTTTGATGTAACGATGAAATTTCCATTGAAACTCCAAAGTTAAACGTTCAAGCATGGGAGCACTCCTATGATGAGCGAACTCCTAAGTTACACCAACTGGGGAAATTTTGAGTCCACTAGGCAAAATCAGAAAATACATTGATGGATGAGAGTTTGGGCTGCCACACGCGGTCCTCTCAAATATCGAGCTAGCGTGTTCTCTTTCAGTTCCACTATCCCACAATTCAACATAAGCTGCTCAAAGCTCAGCAGTGTATTCCTCTACCATGAAATTTTGGTTTTGTAATTGATGAAGCCTCAAGAATATGACCTATCTGCAATTTGTTGGCAAGTAATTGTGCTACGTCTCTTATTTTATCTTGGACCAGACAGTAATTTTACTCTTGCCCTCCCTCTACCAAAGAGGCTACAAGTTCTCTAATCATAAAGGGGCATTCTTTCTTAGCTTAGTAACAGTTAGCTTGATCTTTTTGTCAAATAGAATATATTTATATTCAAAGACATGTTCCACTCTTTGGAGCCACCCAATGAACTCTTACGAATCCATACGACCATCAAAATCCAAGAAGTCGATCTTCACTCCAAAATCCTAACTTCTTCACTTATATTGCATGCCAAATAGTCGGGATATTGGTGTTAAATCACTTAAAACTAACTGATGGAAGGGATTCAATTTCAACTCTCGATCTGGTGAGTCACCATTCTAGCTATAGAAAATCTCACCGAGTTTTATCCTCTAATAGACGGTAAGCTTCTATTGCATATGACGAATTTCTCTTTGCATGTCTTCCCAAACTCTTTGGCGACATGAAGTTTTTTCCTTCTTATCAGATTTTCGGCGGTTGTAGGATATCAAATTAAGGTTGGTCGGGGGCTTAAGTTTTGGTGATAGGTGTCGATGTGAAATTTAGATGGAGGTGAAAACTTTGGATTATGAACATTATAGATTTCAAGCATAGGAATTGCGGGGAAAAAAAATTTATGAATCTTGTATTGTGACAAGAAAGACGACACTAAAAATCTTGAGCTTGTCGAACTCTAATACCAAATGATATTGTTGTGTGACTCCTAAAAGATATTTGAGAAGTGTAGTTTGGGGGAGGTAGTTGTGAAATAGCGAGGGAACGAAAATATGTGTGGACGATGATGTTTGGAAGGGGGCAAGCATTGTTCAGCGGTTGTCTAGGTTGAAAACAACAGTCTTACGGTGAATCAGCAAGGTATAGGCATCAAGGAGATTCCACCACCTGTCCCAAAGCAAGATACATATACACCACTTGCAAAATGAAGATACAACACTCTAAGGAGCACAATTCAAAAAAATGACTCAAATTCATAAACTCGATAAAACTAAAATCCAAAACAAGAACACTATTATATAAAGATCCTCGTAAGAGAGATTACTCGTTCGGTTGCAAGAAGAAGCCAGAGTTTCATTTTTTCTTGTGATCGTGGGATTGGGAGGGCACAATATCAGGGTTTCTTTGATAATACCATGATTTTCGTGGTATATGACTCTCAATCACTGATGTAAAGCCGCGAACCTTTTTGGATTAGAGTTCGAGATGATATTGTATAATCGACATGATATTGTATCATTAACGCAGAAAACACTAGGTCCTTACAAAAGTGATTCAAGATCAAGAGAAGATTGCATGTCTACTTCATGAAGTTCACAAGGCCATACGTTCATCATTCTTCTCATTGCTTACCTAGTTCCATTTATTAACTTTCAACAACCATGGCAACTTTCCTTTTTCCTATATTATATCCTTGTAGAAACTTATGGGGTAAGAGCTTTCC
>JXCR01124186.1:0-16204 GCA_002079205.1 Phalaenopsis hybrid cultivar | reverse complement strand
CCCCCTCCTACAGCTTCTATGATAGCTTCTTATGTGTTGGCCTATTACACCAAGGCCCTCAGGATCTGTACCACTGATGTTTCAATCTTCAGGCCCCCCCGTTTAATCAGGCGGGCTCCCCCTTCTTCTGGATGGGTTAAGGTGAATATGGATGGCAGTTGAAACCATTTATCTGCTGCGGTTGGGGGCATTTTTAGAAATTCTAAGGGTAAGTGTATGTGCTATTTTACTTCTCCTGTTACTACTGACAACACCTTATCCACGGAATGCTGGGGGGTTTTTCTTGCATTAACGGTGGTAATTGCTTTCAATTTTCATAGGATTGAGGTGGAAACTGATTCGAAAATGCTCTATGATATATTGTTGGGTATCTCTCCTCCTCTCTGAGATATTATATGCATTTTTAAACGTATTTCTGCTTTAATTTTTGAAAGACATATGAAAGTGAGTTGGAGTTTCATCCATAGAGAGGGCAACTTCCCTGCCGATTGGTTAGCCAGGCAAGCAGGGGATGCATGCTCTATAGATTTCTCCTGCTCCCCTCAGACGTCTCCTTACTGGGGATAACCTGGATTTGTCTTATGTTAGATTTTATAAACTACTTGCTGCTCGGCTCTATGGCTGGATATTCTTGTATCTTTACTGTGGTTTGGTTTTGTATCCTCCCTCTTGTGGTTTCTTTAGTTTGTTGGCAGGTTTCGGATTGCACCCCTTTCTAGCTTTGTGTCTCTGGCTCTCCTGATCTCTTGGTTTACGCTGGTCTTGTGTTGTTTGGCTGCTCTGCTCAGTCGATCGACATCCCAGTTTGCACTGCTGTTTGCTGGAGTGTTTCCAGTGGATTAGGAGTTTTCTGCTGCCTCTTTTTTTTCTTGGATTCTCTTTTGTTTCTTTTTCTGTTATTTCTACTACACGTGCACAAGTATACTAATTTTGAGTTTTGCTATTTTGGCTTGGGTATACTTGTACAATTGGACTTTCATTTCGCGTGAGTTGTAATGTGGAAGAAGGAACCCCTAGGGGTGTGTTAAAGTATTTTTTGGCTGTTTTAGACGGGGATCCTCCTCCCCTCCAACTTTTATACCTGTTTCTTAATTTTAACACGTAGGGAGCCTCCGATGTTCTCTCTCTCTCTCTCTATATATATATATATAGATAGATAGATAGATAGATACAGACACATAATTTCAGCAATAAGTTTAGATACTTAGTAGCCAAAGCCTTCAACACCACCCTAAATTGCATTTCGGTCACTCCCTATACCATAAGCTGCAGGGAGCTGGAACGAAGAGCAGACTAAAGGAAAAGAAAAGAAGAGTAAAGGAAGAATAGAGTAATGAAAAAAGGTAAGCCCACGGGTGTGTTGAAAATTCGATTTTTACTTTTGTCCTCTAACTTAACAATTTCAACTCAGATGGGTATGAGCTGTGAGTCTTGCATGAGGAGGAACAATTTTGAAGTAAAAGTGTGTTGTCGGATTAATTTGATTTAGAATTAATTTATAAGTTAAAAAATAATATAAATTGAGATATTGCTATTTTTTAGATTGAATTAAACAAAAAGGTAATCGGAACAAGGAAGTTTTTCAAGTTTTCAATTGTCAATTATGTAAGATACTCATTTTCTAATTCAGGAAGCAAAATTTATTCAGTTATATGTATTCAAATGTGTAAGTATTAGAATTGTTTCATTTCAAAATTACACATCATTTTCATACAATGCAAGATAAAAGCAAAAATTAGATGCATATAAATAATTGCCTTCAACTCCACCCTAATTTGCATTCCGGTCACTCCCTATACCATAAGCTGCAGGGAGCTGGAACGAAGAGAGACTGAAGGAAAAGAAAAGTAAAGGAAGAATAGAGTAATGAAAAAAGGTAAACCCACGGGTGTGTTGAAAATTCGATTTTTACTTTTGTCCTCTAACTTAACAATTTCAGCTCAGATGGGTATGGGTTGTGAGTCCTGCGTGAGGAGGAACAATTTTGAAGTAAAAATGTGTTGTCGGATTAATTTGATTTAAAATTAATTTATAAGTTAAAAAATAATATAAATTGAGATATTGCTATTTCTTTAGATTGAATTAAACAAAAAGGTAATCGGAACAAGGAAGTTTTTCAAGTTTTCAATTGTCAATTATGTAAGATACTCAATTTCTAATTCAGGAAGCAAAATTTGTTCAGTTATATGTATTCAACTTTGTATGTATTCAAATGGGTAAGTATTAGAATTGTTTCATTTCAAAATTACACATCATTTTCCTACAATGCAAGATAAAAGCAAAAATTAGAAGCATATAAATAATTGCATGAGAAAGACGAAGATTATAAACATTTAAATGTTAATAATGAAAATGAATACTTTGGAAAATTCTTGCACATGGATAGGTTGACAATAATATAACGAATGTAATCTACGTAGGTATAGCGACAAAATTATGCTCATAATTCATATATTTATGATAATATGAACAAACAGAGTGACAAATGTGAGCCCACATGGAGGTAAAAGGGCCCACAGTTTCGTACATTTATGATAACCTGCAGGTACGTCAGTAAAGATGAGCACATATAAAAGCAAAATGTTCTTAAGCTAATATGTTAATGATACATATACGGATAAGACAACAAAGAGGATCCCTTATATGATAGCTAATAAACCTAACACCACTTACACGATATATTTAAAAGCTACAAGAAGAACTTTTGTTACAGTGTGAACCCTTATCCATCAAGATATTATCCTTCTTGGCCTAATGGCCTCAAAATTTTGTCCCAATGATGTATCTTCCCAGGAGGTCACCCATCCCAAAGGTGCTCCCATTTTGTCCCGTATGAGCACGCTTAACTTTGGAGTTTCATATAAAATTTCAACCATTGCACCCAAAGGCGCTTCAATGTTCAAGAATCAGTTTTATTCTAGTTTTACCAAAATATTTAGGTTTCTGCAGTGCTTATTTATTTATTATTTTGATTTACTTAATTATTTTGATGTCATTTCTTCAATTTTATCAATAATTGACTTCTATTTATAAAATGAAATAAAAATTACATTTGTTTGCTTGCTCTTAGTATTTATATTGCTTCCATGTAATTTTTCCTTTTATAAGTATAAAATAAGGTTTACCTCATTTCACTACATCCTAGATTGTTAACGTGTATTGTCTTCAAATTTGAGGATGTGACAGACCGCACCATCGTCAAATCATAACAAAATCATCTTAAGATCATGATTGAATCATCACCAAACCATCTTCAAACTATGATCCACCAATCTTCAAACTAACTATCTTCTACACACAATTATCATCGTGAAACCACAATCTAACAATAATCGAATATCTTCAAGCTCATCCATATACTTCAACTTCAAAAAGCAATCCGTGAATATAAAAAGTTATCCTTTATTAGAGCGAAGTTGGAATGAATCAAACTTTTCAGCATATTTTTCCATCTTTTGCCATTATGGGCATATAAATTGAACTACCCTAGTTTAAATGATCGTTTTAAATGATTTTTGAATAATAAATCAGTAAAAGAAAGATGAAAATGCATTTATTCGTTTAGCATTTAAATAAAACAAAATATATAAAATAAAAACTATAATATTATTTGATTTTCTAAATAAAAGCATTATGTGATATTATAAATTATAGGTTACATGCTCATAATTTAGCATACAAAATATCAAATATACTTTTTGTTTCATCGTGTAAATTTAATTGTGAAAATATTGCAATTTTAAATCAACATTTGCTTATAATTTAAAATTGCTAAAAACATATAAATTTTAAAATACATTAAAGTATAAGCATAATTAAAAAAAATTAACTTATATTGCGTCATGTATAATCATACGATAATGCCAACACATTTTAACAAAAATTAGTCGTAGCCAACTTACTACAAGTTCAAATGATGCAAGTTCATCACTATTACTATATAATGCACGGGCACTCTAGATGAAAGAGTAGTGCGGTGTCAGATACGTATCAAACATAGACATGCTTTGGACACGTGTCAAACACGATTTTGATATGTCACATTTAAATAATATTGAAAAAGGGGCACGCAAGTCAAACAAGCACGTCTAAAATTAATGAGCTAAAATTTTTAAAAATATTTTTTAAACATATATAATATATAATTTATAATTAAAAAAATAAAATATGCTTATTTAAAGGTTAAATATATTTAGACGGTTTCTTAGGGAGCTCATGTAGTTCGCTAATCATACACCTGATATTTCACTAGAGCGGTTCATCGTTCATCAGTCGCAGTTCTTATTTTTTGTATATCAAAAAATAAACAATAAGTTATGAAAAGCTTAAATTTGAAAAATTAATTTTATTAAATTTCTTACTTTCACTTTTATATTGTTTGTCATATTTTATTTTCTAAATTTTTATAAATTATTTAATAATTTTATTATAAGGATGTGTCTAGCGCATATACATGTCATTTATTTTCGGTAAAAGAAGTATCCAATATTTGTCATTTCGTTTTATGTCGTGTCTGCATCCGTGCAACAAAGCTATTACCATTATGTCATTAGCATATTTCCACAACTTTCTTTGTTAAAGATTCATTTGTGATCAGTTTTATATTTTGTATTCAATTTGTATTTCTATTTTTTTTTTGTTAATATTTTAATTTGAAACGGAATATATTTGACATGTTAAAAATAAATCAATTGTTTTATAAATAATTAATTGATTGTTTTTAAAAAAAACCTACTTTATTTTTAAAAATAAAATTTAAATATGTGTAAAATACATTATCTAAACATTATAAAAAAAAGTCTCGCGCAGGTGCTTAATGTTGTGTTGGGATGTTATTTTCTTGTATGCTTTATTTGGTATTCTGCAGTTTGTTTGGTTGTTATTGTTATTAGAGTTCTCACACTTTTCGATATATATGAGAACTCGGTAGGTTATTTAAAGAATTTGACTACTGATAATGAAAAGCATGGAGATAAACAGGAAAAATAAATTTTACAATAAAACCGAACCAAGCAAAATTCCTTGCATATTCATTTGGGCACATAGATAACAGAAATACATANTCCAAAGCCTAGTGACTCTAAACATTGGAAAATCTTGTTGAAGGTTAGGGAACAGGCTAATGACATCTTCATATGGGAGCTTGGGGAAGGCAAGTTCAGTTTTTGGCCGGACTGCTAGATGCAAAAATGAAAAATTCCTCCTTTGCCTAAATTCTAGTGTTGACCCAGCCTTACTGGTCTCTGATTTCTGGATTGGGAGGTTGTGGAATGAACCTGCTCTCAGGAATGTGGTGGATGCTGATACCATTAAAGCTATTACAAAAATCCCTATGGATCCTTCCCAGCCTGACAGAATGGTTACGAAGAACTCTCCTAGTTAATCTCTCAATGCTTTTATACATAAATCCTTTTTCAAATGGCAGCAGAATACATGAGGTCAGTTCATCTCGGACAGGAAACTTGCTCCTATCTCATTTTTCAGTTAGAGACTTTTCAACAAATTTCTGCCTATTGATGAGTTTGAGGGGTGCTTCCAGGTGTTGTCTTTGTTGCTCTCATGAAGAAACTTTACAGCATATATTTCTCTCTTGTCCCATTGCCACTGTTGTTTGGACTGCAACTTTGGGCCATCTCAATATCAGACATCTATTTTGTTCTTGAAGTTCTCTGGAGGTCTGTTGGCTAGACTGGAAGGAGCGCCATCTACACCATATCCCCCTAATCATTACCTGGTTCATTTGGATGGCGAGAAATAGTGTTAAATAGGAGGAGCTAGAAAGAAATGCCCAATTCATTTGGGAGCTTACTATGTGATTTGTGTTAAATAGGAGGAGCTAAAAAGAAATTTAAAGTCTGTTTGGGAGCACGCCTAACTTTGGAGTTTCTGATAAAATTTCAACCATTGCACCCAAGGCGCTTCAATGTTCAAGAATCAGTTTTATTCTAGTTTTACCAAAATATTTAGGTTTCTGCGGTGCTTATTTATTTATTATTTTGATTTACTTATTTATTTATTATTTTGATTTACTTAATTATTTTGATGCCATTTCTTCAATTTTATCAATAATTGACTTCTACTTATAAAATGAAATAAAAATTACATTTGTTTGCTTGCTCTTATTATTTATATTGCTTCCATGTAATTTTTTCTTTTATAAGTATAAAATAAGGTTTATCTCATTTCACTACATCCTAGATTGTTAACGTGTATTGTCTTCAAATTTGAGGATGTGACAGACCGCACCATCGTCAAATCATAACAGAATCATCTTAAGATCATGATTGAATCATCACCAAACTATCTTCAAACTGCGATCCACCAATCTTCAAACTAACTATCTTCCACACACAATTATCATCGTGAAACCACAATCTAACAATAATCGAATATCTTCAGGCTCATCCATATACTTCAACTTCAAAAAGCAATCCGTGAATATAAAAAGTTATCCTTTATTAGAGCGAAATTGGAATGAATCAAACTTTTCAGCATATTTTTCCATCTTTTGCCATTATGGACATATAAATTGAACTACCCTAGTTTAAATGATCGTTTTAAATGATTTTTGAATAAATCAATAAAAGAAAGATGAAAATGCATTTATTCGTTTAGCATTTAAATAAAACAAATATATAAAATAAAAACTATAATATTATTGAGTTTCTAAATAAAAGCAATATGTGATATTATAAATTATAGGTTACATGCTCATAATTTAGCATACGAAATATCAAATATACTTTTTGTTTCATCATGCAAATTTAATTGTGAAAATATTGCAATTTTAAATTAACATTTGCTTATAATTTAAAATTGCTAAAAACATATAAATTTTAAAAATCATTAAAGTATAAGCATAATTAAAAAAAATTAACTTATATTGCGTCATGTATAATCATACGATAATGCCAACACATTTTAACAAAAATTAGTCGTAGCCAACTTACTACAAGTTCAAATGATGCAAGTTCATCACTATTACTATATAATGCACGAGCACTCTAGATGAAAGAGTAGTGCAGTGTCAGATATGTATCAAACATAGACATGCTCTGGACACGTGTCAAACACGATTTTGATATGTCATATTTAAATAATATTGAAAAAGGGGCATGCAAGTCAAACAAGCATGCCTAAAATTAATGAGCTAAAACTTTTAAAAATATTTTTTAAACATATATAATATATAATTTATNGGTAAAATCAAATAATCACATTATTATCAAATCAAACATTTGTTATCATCACATGTTGATAACAAATGTAGGTAACTTTAATTGTATGAAAACTAAATAACATATAATCATGTCATGTTTAAATAAAACAAAATTTGATTACATCAAATATAATTATATCTTAATTATTTAAACCAATCAAGCATAACAGTACTTTGATTGGAGAAGAATCATAGTTGCGATAATCCTCAATTCACAGAGCATAAAGAAACTCCTTACAAATAGTTTGAAGGTGGCGGCGCTGGTGGTAGTAGAAACAAGACCAGAACATGGGCAACTACTAAGGTAGCAGCAGATGTAGATTTACACCTTAAAAAGAATTTGAGGTCTTCCAACCTAGACAGCCATACTTCATCAACTATTACTATCAATCTGAATGTCGATCACATCATAATATGGAGGTGATTGCTAAGTGTTACAAAGTCAAACTAGCCCATTGGTTATAATATGAATTTACTTATTTCACTTTCATTTTCTTTTTATTTTTAATATTCGTTATTTTAGAAATATTAAATGATATTTGCATATGCTATGGCACATTTAATTCATCAAGTCATCACCTAGTCCATTGGTTATAATAACCGTTGGTAAAATTTGGTCAATCCAACATTCCAATTATTAACAGCCCTATGATAACATTTGTACCATCCTAACGTTGGTAGCAAGAGTGGGAATTCATTTATTTCTCGACAAAGGTTCATCTGGCTTAAACTTTCGTCTTCTCTTCCGCAGGTCATCATCATTGTAAACCTACCTGTGATTAAATAATATAACATTTCATTGATCTTTTTTACCTTTAACCTTAATCTTATCAGCACTCACATAGAATGGATATGCATCTGTTAACCAACAAACTATACAAGCATGCATCAAGAATATAGTGTAACATGTGATATTCAATATTTCATACTCAATTATGCATTATATGATTATATCTTATCAATTTACTTTAAGTTTGATAGCTATTAAAAAANTACAGCATGATGGATAGTTCCCGTCATTATAATCTGGCCAAAGCCCATCTGTTTTAAGAGGTTTAAAAAAAACATCAGCTTATTGCAACAACAACAACAACAAAAACAAGTTTTTATTCCACTAACTAGGGTCAGCTACATGAATCATTTTTCTCTATTGCGTCCTATTTACATAATGATCAAAAGGATTCATGCCATGATTTTTCGAAAAATTTTACGCTGGTTGTAAACTACCTAACACAACCCTCCACTTTTCACATCCAGGGCTTGAGACCCGACAATGACAGAGTGCTAAAAACATCAACTTATTGAATCAAGAAAACTTAGCAATTCTAACTTGAAAAAGTACATAATATGTTTTCAATATTTTATTGGGGAATTTACATATGTAGATTTAAAATACTAGGATTTGCAATTAATAGAACTCGGTTAAGGAAGTCAACTTATCTCACTAGACAGCAGGCTCCAACAAGATCTGATGATCAGGGATGGACGAGTTGGTCGGAGCTGGGAAGAAGGGTTGTGTTAACAAACTTGAATTGTGGCAACAAGTCATGTTGGAGTTCTGCCAACAATGACCTGAACAAGATTTGGGAGAGATCGAGGGGATTTGGGGCAAATGTGGAGGGCCACGATGAGATATTCGGAAGTGTGGGATGTGGAAATACTAACAATGTGTTCAGTGCAGAAGGCTTTGGAGATCAGTAGCATGTGACGGGCGACAACACTAACAGCAAAGGTCAAAAGGGTGATGGTATTGTAACGGAAAGTGTTATTTTTCATTTTATTTTGATATTTTAAGTGTTATGTATGTAAACAGTAAAATTTAGGTGTTAACTATGTAAACTCCAATGTTTCGTAACAATGAATATAAATCCCCCTATTTTATTTTTCTATTTGAAGGATTGTCCTAGACTCTTTTCTATCTAGCTCATAAACAAATTAGAGAGAATAACCATCTATTGAAAGTGCGCCAGGAAACAATAACACACTTTCAACAAATCAGATATTACTATCATAATTGCATTTGATCGAGCAATTTATTTTTGATACCATACCACAATTTAATGAGACCCATAGAAATACTTGAGGAATGCAAATTTAAACAATCTAGCATCAATTAAACTTTAAAAAAAAAACTAGAATGCTGAAGGCCCATCAACATATTTTTCCATTTTAAGTTTTTCTTATAATTTTTTGCTTCATTTTCTAAGTTCAAAGTAGTCTTAAGGTTTATGTTAAAAGCCTTTCAAGTAATGAGATTGTAGCTTTTATTTCATCAAGAGTGCTTTATGTCTTTATCAAAAGCTCATGAAATTTTTTCTTCTCTGAGTTATTTCAAGTACTCTATGAATGGTGGCAACTAAAAAGCTAGCAAGGATTATCCAGCTGAATAAGTTCTTGAGACTCCTTCAAGCTATGAGGTTAAAGAGAGAAATTTAGAGACCAAAAGCAGGTAGAAAACGAAAGTGGGTCAAGTAATCCTCCGAATTATAAAAAGAGAGGAGAAAGTAGAGAGGCGAGGGAAGGGAGGTGAGATTAATGCAAACATTCCCCTTGTTTGATAATATCATCTATAGTTCTTCGTTACATAATATCCTTCTATATAATAAAGTTTTTGCATAATTAGAAACAAGGTTAAAAAAAATCTCATCTACTAATATAAGGAAAAATCAAATAATCACATTATTATCAAATCAAACATTTGTTATCATCAAATGTTGATAACAAATGTAGGTAACTTTAATTGTATGAAAACTAAATAACATATAATCATGTCATGTTTAAATAAACAAAATTTGATTACATCAAATATATTTGAAGGTGGCGGCGCTGGTGGTGGTAGAAACAAGACCAATCAAGCATAACAGTACTTTGATTGGAGCAGAATCATAGTTGCGATAATCCTCAATTCACACAGCATAAAGAAACTCCTTACAAATAGTTTGAAGGTGGCGGCGCTGGTGGTGGTAGAAACAAGACCAGAACATGGGCAACTACTAAGGTAGCAGCAGATGTAGATTTACACCTTTAAAAGAATTTGAGGTCTTCCAACCTAGACAGCCATACTTCATCAACTATTACTATCAATCTGAATGACGATCACATCATAATATGGAGGTGATTGCTATAGTGTTACAAAGTCAACCTAGCCCATTGGTTCTAATATGAATTTACTTATTTCACTTTCATTTTCTTTTTATTTTTAATACTCGTTATTTTAGAAATATTAAATGATATTCGTATATGCTATGGCACATTTAATTCATCAAGTCATCACCTAGTCCAATGGTTATAATAGCCGTTGGTAAAATTTGGTCAATCCAACATTCCAATTATTAACAGCCCTATGATAACATTTGTACCATCCTAACGTTGGTAGCAAGAATGGGAATTCATTTATTTCTCGACAAAAGTTCATCTGGCCTAAACTTTCGTCTTCTCTTCCGCAGGTCATCGTCATTGTAAACCTACCTGTGATTAAATAATATGACATTTCATTGATCTTCTTTACCTTTTACATTAATCTTATCAGCACTCACATAGAATGGATATGCATCTGTTAACCAACAAACTATACAAGCATGCATCAAGAATATAGTGTAACATGTGATATTCAATATTTCATACTCAATTATGCATTATATAATTATATCTTATCAATTTACTTTAAGTTTGATAACTATTAAAAAGTTATGAATTCATTATAAATAGATAATTATATACATATGAGATAAATCTTACAAACAGAATAAAGATGTACTATATAAATAAATTTTTATATGCATAAGCATATTAAGTTGACATAGTTATAGGCCGTTGCATACATTGAACCTATAAATAGTTTGATTCTTATTTTAAAAATAGAATCTCACTAAAATTTTTAGATTCTTTTCAGGCAGATTTCCTAATTTCTCCTACCAAGAAACTTTGATCTTACATATAAACCACTAAAAATAAACAAATTGATCGATTTGTATCACACTCCAACTTTTTAATTCAATTAGATTAAAAAATGAATAAAATAATATTTTACCTCAAAATTTTCTTCCCTCATAAAATTTTTCAGCCTACAATTTCCCAACCAAATCAATTTGTTGGAAAGAAAAGAAAAAATCGAATCATTACCTCAAAAACTAGCTTCTCTTCTTTTTCCCTTTCATTCCCTTCTACTCTTCTCATTTTCTACTCCTTTTGTTTTCTTTTTCTTCTCTTCTTTCTAATATTTTCTCCCAGCAGCTCTTACCCGAGAGCAGCAACACTCTAGTTCAGCTAGGAACAGTATCAGGAATGAGAGGAATATGCTGCTTAAACCTATATATATGTATATAGATATACAAAACATGATATACAAATAATAAAAATAACTTCATTCTTATTAAATCTCAGCTCCTTAAATTAAATCTAGCCACTATATGCCTCATTTTCTGAAATACATTTTTGTGCTACAGTACCATTACAGTAATTTGCAGCAAAACCGCAGCAACAGTAACATGCTGCAATGATTTTAATAAAACATTAAAAACTTATTTAAATAGAAACTAATTAAATAATTTTTGTATATTTGCAAATTAATATACTTCTATATATCAAAATAAACAAAAAAAAATTATGAAAACAGCTTTAATGATTTTCGAGATGTGAGAAAAAACAAGGTATAATTTAAAAAAAAATTATAATATTACGTTTTTGGCATTTTTAACTATTACACCCTCTTGCCTCAACCATGCAAAGAAGATTATTCTTGTAGAGTTTGATGAATTATTTCACCGTGTGGATTAAGATCAAGACAACTATTTAACAAAACAGTAAAACAGTCATCAAGTTCATACAAAGCAATATTTCACTCATCACGCTCCTCCCATGCACCATTATAATTGACAATGCAGTAGATCATTCAAAAATTTCAGCTTTTATGAAGGGAATGGGTTAATTTGAAGCCATCTTCCAATATTCACTCACAGACAAATGGATAAGTCGGAGCTAAAGTTGTAACCAACTAAACCGACTCATAAGCTAGCTTTACCCCGGCTCAACAAATGGCTCATTAGTGAGGCTCAATGAGTTAATGAACCAAAATTGAGTTGCATCTGCATCGGATCTTTTAAAAAGTATTAATACAAAAAAACTCATCAAAATACTAAAATTTAATGTTTATACACAAAGAAAATTAAAAAATCTAAAAATCCTACCTTTATTTGTTCTCAAAGCATGATTTCTCATTATTCTCCGTCTCCGCCAAATTTTCATTTTTTTATCATTTTATTATTACAACTCCTAGAATCGCCTTCAACATTTTTCTTTCATAATAAATAAGCTTGCTCATAAACCTATTCAACTCGTAGAATTAAACTTGAACTCCATTAATTAGTCAAGCTCAAGTTGGAGGTGCTCTAGCACAAGTTTGTGGGAGCTTGATATGACCGCTCATCTATAAATATTACGCATTTAGACTGTTTACTTCCGTAAAAATGAATGGACTATCCCAATTGTGAATCAACTTGTAAAATCGCTCGACATAGCCAATATGCTCAACTTATTAGAGTACAAGTTCTCCTAATTCCCTAGGTTTAAGTTATGAGTTGTGTTGCTTATAAATTCAACATGCTACATCAACTCTTGATTTCTTGAGCATGTCAAGGGCATCAATCATCCAATAATAATTTTACCTTAGCTAATGGTTCAATTGAATTGGTTGAACTGCAACTACAGCTCTAAAGCTCTAATTCAAACAAAGCATCCATATCCCAAAGAAAACAGAAAATGACTTTTGTTTCCCACATTAAATGAAATTGTTATCATGGCCTAAGTCATAGTCAATAGCTTGTCAACTTGAACACATTCTTTATTCAATTTTTTTCAAAATTGAGATTCATCTTATTTGCAGCTTCTTCTGAGTGTAAACAACTCGAGTCGATACAAATGACGTTTAGTGTTATCATCCTTGAAAATTTTTTAATATTTTCATTAATCATAAACCCAATTATCCTCTACAATTTTCCACCATTCACCTACTTTTTCACTTTAGAAGAGGTCACCTACAAAAGCCAGCATCTATAAATAGATAGGAAGAGTTATCCATCACTTTGAATTTCTTAAACAACACTATATCCAATAAAAAAGGTACTTGCATAATATTTATAATTAATGTGCTATAATGAAAATATTCTAATTCTACAAAATAAATGATGATAACAATCATTACTCCATCATACATATCATAAGATAAATTCAACATTCCTGTTAAACATCATTCTCCTTAATACTTACCAAATCAATAGTTGTGGTGCTGGATCATATCCTCTTCAAAATAATGATATTTTAATTACCCTGAATAATAAGTCTATTAGATAAAGTTATTAATTTTTAGCTCTAAAGATAAACTCCACTGTCTCCAATTGCTTATCATTATTGAAAGGGTATTAACTAAGACAAAATTTTTTAAAAAAAATGGTTGACAGAATATGAACTAAAGATTTAATCATCATACACTCCAAATATATTTTATCACCACAAGATCATTTTTAGCAGAAGACCCTTTTGTCATCGTGTATGAATTGATCAAAATGAGATTGTAAATGGATAAATCTAATGAATAGAATTACATTAAAAATAAATATATTTTTCATTACAAATATATAGATGTTGTTCCATGCTTATAACCCTCACAAAAATTGTGCCCTATACGAAGATCTAACCTTTAGAAAAAAAAACAATTTTTTTGATGATATCAAATTTGAAATGTCATGCAATATTACTTCTTCATTTTATGATTGGTTGACTTTAAATTTTATTAGTACTAGATGCAAACAGAGAAGGCTTGGTCCTCTTTTCTTAATTTAAAACTCATTGTTACCAAGTTATGAAGTAATCTTTTCTATTCAACCTTTTTTTAAGGCTAGAATGATCTAGGTCACTATTTCTTATTTAAAATAATATTTGAATGAAAATTCACATACTTGATGTACTTGATTATAAAGAATCCATGGAAAATGTAAGCTAAATGAAATTTGAATTTGTAAGGAACGGACAGCGTCAATGCATTTATGAGAGAAATGTGGCATACCATGGACAACTTTACAAGTTTAATGTAATTTTAAGGAAAAAAAGCAATTTCTAGAAAAGAATAATACTTAAAATGTCATACTTTTCTAGTGGAAAAAAGATGCCCAATGTCTAGAGGAATAAGTTTAAATAAGAAGATGATCATGCAATAGTGTAAACACGTTAACATTCCAATTAACAGGACCATGGTACCGCGACATCTTGACACAGGGAGTAACAACACTAGCTTATGTTTGCACAAGAAAAGAAAGAAATATACAATAGCCCTTTGTTTCAATGGCCAAGGGACAATCTTGCTTGATTTAAGTTAAAACATTTAAAAATATATAAATTTAAGAATTTCAGCTATCATGTTACAACAACAACAAGATTTGTTTTGCATTGTGGTAATTTATTTAGTTTTTCTATCCTTAAGGAGTATTTAACCTACGAAATGTAATTACATGGTAATGCATAGAACTGTCAAAAACTAAAATCTCTTACTTTTGAAACAAAACAAAGGAAAAACCTTATACTTACGAATTGTGAACTCAGTTAATGGGTTAGACCTGCAAATAAGGAGGAAGAATCAGCACCGTTTGCCCAATGCAAGAAAAACATATGACAATAAAGCCTTTGGATTTAGAAAATGATTAACAAAAGGACTANAATTGTGAACTCAGTTAATGGGTTAGACCTGCAAATAAGGAGGAAGAATCAGCACCGTTTGCCCAATGCAAGTAAAACATATGACAATAAAGCCTTTGGATTTAGAAAATGATTAAGAAAAGGACTGNCTTTTTAATTCAATTAGATTAAAAAATGAATAAAATAATATTTTACCTCAAAATTTTCTTCCCTCATAAAATCTTTCAGCCTACAATTTCCCAACCAAATCAATTTGTTGGAAAGAAAAGAAAAAATTGAATCATTGCCTCAAAAACTAGCTTCTCTTCTTTTTCCCTTTCATTCCCTTCTACTCTTCTCATTGTCTACTCCTTTTGTTTTCTTTTTCTTCTCTTCTTTCTAATATTTTCTCCCAGCAGCTCTTACCCAAGAGCAGCAACACTCTAGTTCAGCTAGGAACAGTATAAGGAATGAGAGGAACAGGCTGCTTAAACCTATATATATGTATATAAATATACAAAACATGATATACAAATAATATAAATAACTTCATTCTTATTAAATCTCAGCTCCTTAAATTAAATCTAGCCACTATATGCCTTATTTTCTGAAATATATTTTTGGTGCTACAGTACCATTACAGTAATTTGCAGCAAAACCACAGCAACAGTAACATGCTGCAATGATTTTAATAAAACATTAAAAACTTATTTAAATAGAAACTAATTAATAATTTTTGTATATTTGCAAATTAATATACTTCTATATATCAAAATAAACAAAAAAAAAATTATGAAAACAGCTTTAATGATTTTCGAGATATGAAAAAAAACAAGGTATAATTTTAAAAAAAATTAAAATATTACCTTTTTGGCATTTTTAACTATTGCACCCTCTTGCCTCAACCATGCAAAGAAGATGATTCTTGTAGACTTTGATGAATTATTTCACCATGTGGATTAAGATCAAGCCAACTGTTTAACAAAACATTACAACAGTCATCAAGTTCATACAAAGCAATATTTCACTCATCACGCTCCTCCCATGCACCATTATAATTGACAATGCAGTAGATCATTCAAAAATTTCAGCTTTTATGAAGGGAATGGGTTAATTTGAAGCCATCTTCCAATATTCACTCACAGACAAATGGATAAGTCGGAGCTAAAGTTGTAACCAACTAAACCGACTCATAAGCTAGCTTTACCCCGGCTCAACAAATGGCTCATTAGTGAGGCTCAATGAGTTAATGAACCAAAATTGAGTTGCATCTGCATCGGATCTTTTAAAAAGTATTAATACAAAAAAACTCATCAAAAT
>JXCR01124184.1:72945-130434 GCA_002079205.1 Phalaenopsis hybrid cultivar | reverse complement strand
AAAGGGGGGGGGGGTTCTGATTAAATTTCGGCCCTAAATAGAGCCTAGGTCGGTTCTCTAATAGCTGCATCCAAAAGCGTCCAAATTTGTCGAATCTTCTAGAAACAGGGCTTCCACCGACACTACCGCCGTCGACGCCCATCCTGGTGCAGTCGGAGCCAGAGGCCCGTAATTAAATCCTAATTTTTTGTCAAATGGCGCCGTCAGTGTTGAACAAATTTTGAACTTCTCCATTTTTGCTCCAAATTCAATCTTTGTTGCTTCTTTTTTCCTCCAAGTTCTCAAAATCAACAACCTGCAATAAAACATTGAAAATATCTTTTATTAAAGTTTAATATCACCCAAAATAGATCAACAACCTGCAAGAAAACATCAAAATACCTTCCATTAAAGTGAAATATCACCAAAAATAGGTATAAAATATGGGTCTTAAAAATATTATATATTTTTGGTTATCAAAATCCCCCAAACTTAAATGTTACTTGTCCTCAAGTAACTCCTTTACTACATAAAAATATGACTTATGGTAAAGATTTTAACTTCTAGATTTTCATATCTTAGTTCACTAGATAAAATAGCATCACTTCAGAAAAGTTTAAAATAACTCCAATTAATACTAAAGGTATAAGAATATCTAGTAGTCAAGTATAAGTTCTTTTATTCTCTATTCATTTCAAGAAAAATTGCAAATTATTCATATTAAAGCCACTTAGAATATCCATATGAAAAAAACTTCATGAAACTTTACTAGTAAATATGCTAATACTAAAATATAAGTTTAGAAAATGTAGCTAAGACTTCTTCTATAGGTTGATTCAGGTGAAGCCAATTTTTAATTGTGCATCTTCTCAAGCTTCTCCTCACATCTTCTTTTTCTTTTCTTTTCTTTTCTTTTCTTTTCTTTTTTCTTTTTTCTTTTTAGGATCATTTTCAATGCTTTTTTGCTTTTCTTTTCTTTTGTTTTTATTTTTTTCTTTTCATGTGGGGATTAATATATCTGAATAACCTTTAATGATTTTGAACTTCACTATCCCCTTCTTAAAGTTAAAAACTTTTCACATTCCTTCACTTTATAAGTTTATATTAGCTTTGAAGATTTTTCATAGATTTTTAATACTTTAAAAATACAAATTACTTTGCTAAAAATAGAAAAACATAGTCTTATTCTATCATACTAAATAATCATAATCTCTTAAATTAACCTATATTATTTAAAAATTTTACTTAAATTTACTATATATTTAGAAACATAGACATAGTTATCTAAAGTTACCCTCTAATACTAAAGATCATGTTAAAATTTTTTAAATATTGTGAAAATATAACTAATTGAGGACAAATAAAATTATGTTTCTTTTTTTTAAAAAGGAATTTTTCTTCCACCAAACTTAATTTTTAAAAGATTTTAAATGATGAACTGAAATATTAAGGGTTAAAGAAAACATTTAATACATAAAGAAAAGACATACCTGTTGAAGGTTCTGATTTGAAACTTAACTTTGAAATATTGTATGTGCTAATATGAAAAACTATATGACTTAAAATATTAAATAACACATAATACATATAGAAATTCGCTGAGAAAGAGTTAACTACAAATACATCCAACAAAGTAAGAAAAACTAATAACAGTATAAAAAATAGTCTCATAAATCCACAGTTCACAACACAGCATACAACAAAATAAAGTACCACAGTCCACAAACAAACAGTCTCAACAATAAAGTACAATTAAACATAAAAAATTAACAAAAATCTAACTAAAGCATCACCAATCATTGTCTTCTTCTTTTTCTTCTTCTTTCACGTCCAAATTCTACTGCTGATATGGAGTAAAAATAGGGTGAGTAGGAAAATGAACTAAGTGATCACCCTTCATGAATCTGACCATTGCATCATCATAAGCATCATCATATTCAAACTTCTGTCTTATCAAATCATCAAAGTGAGCATTTCTGCCCTTCATATTTTCCATTCTATGATCCATTCTCAAAATATCTCTCTGTTAGATCATCATTTGTTCCATAAGTTCTTGGATAGTAGGGGTACTAGAAGTTACTGAAGTAGAAGGAATATCCCTGGTCCTACTTCCAGATCTTCATCTAACATGAGATTCATAAGTCCTTATATTGGCAAGCCTAATAGGTCTTAGAGGTTCAATCCACACTTCCTCTATTCTATAATCAATTCCTGCTTGTTTACATAGTGTGAAGATCAGGGCAGGGTGTGCTAAGCCTCTAGTAGTCTCTCTAAAAGCAATAGATCGAGTGTTCTTATAAATAATAGAACCTACATCTATTCTTTTCATTTGTTGGATACAGAAGTTCAAGATGGCTTTATCCCTTGTAACCTCACTATAATGATTTGTTGGTATCATTATTCCAGAAATAAAATAGTGTCAGGCCTTGGATACTACATTTAACATAGAATGAGGAAAGTTTACTTTAACTCCATTCTTCACCTTCCAAGTTCCTCTTCCATCAGTAAGAAAAGAAATAACTTCATCCAAGGCCTAATTTGTAGTAGAAAATGACTTATATTGGCAGCTATACACATCTTCTAACTGATAAAATTCATTAATTTTTTTTTAGAGTAAACTTTGTCATTTCCCTTGAACAAACACAAAGTCTTCATAAGTCTCCTTGAAATTGGCGTAGAACTCCATCACTACGCTAATAATCGCCTCAGTAGTAAAGTAGCAGAAATTCTCCCACTATCGAGCATTGATTAATCTCTCAACTTCTCCTCCTGAATTTTTAAATCCTTGATTCAGAATCACTTTTGTAGTGTTATGTAGACTATTGAAGCAAATGTTTGCCTCGTAATTGACAAACTTTTGATCATCAAAATCCACTTTTCTCTTTCATTTGCTCATTCTAGATGCCATGGTAAATCTACAAATCTAAATAAATTCCAAAAAATTTCTAAAATCACAATGTGAAATACTTTAAACTTAAATCTACTAAGTAAGAGTTCTTCACCAAAGGATTTTATCGAAATCTTCCAAAAAATCTCAAAATTTCAGTTCTTAGCAATGTAAGATAAATCCTTGGTGAAAATAAAAAATTTTGAGTTTAAAGTGTAGCTCTTACCTAGAGAAGATGAGATCCAAGATTTGTTTGCCTTAAAATCACCTCAAATCCAAGCAATAGGTGCAAAAACCAGAGGTTGAAGGTGACTCAAGCGATAAAAATGGTGTTTCACTGTGCAAATCACAAATTTTAAGGGTGTTTGGGTCAGTTAGGGTCGAGGGCGCTATCGGCGCCCATCCGGCGCCGTCAGCGCTAAAGGCTAAAAATTCACGATTTTGATTTTCTCAAATTTCTCTCAATTTACTCCAATGTTTATTTAGTTTTTTTGAACATCAATTTTCATCTACAAATAATTCACAAACAAACAATTTTACAAACAACACCAAACTAACTTTTATATATGAAAATACACTTTTTACAAATATATTTTTCTAATCACATTTCCACATCTTCAAAGCAAACTAACTTATAATTCAACGTCCAAACCAAGCCATAATGTTAAAACAATGACACAAAACTATACACATAATAAAATTTCTAAAGCAAAGTAAAACAAATCCATACAATTATATTAAAGCATAAGTATTTTAAAATAGTAGAGAGTCTAACTTCTTCAATTAATCTGCCTCTTTTTCAGTACTTTCTCCTCTTCTAATATCTCTCATAGACTAGTAATGAACATATAAATTGTAGAAGGGCTGGTACGAGAACTGATCAGTTGAATTTTCATCGATCCATCCATTTTTCTTGAACATGTGTACCAATCCTGCTTAATTGTTCTTGTATGATCAAAGTTCTCCTTCATTCTCCAATCTAGGTGATCAAAAAGGTAGTTAGGATTTTCTATTATATTAGTAATACTCTGAAGTTCTCTTTTTATTTTCTTCATTGTCTTCTTCAAAGATATTGAACTTCCAACTGCTGGTGGCATCAATGGTGTTGAAGCATGTGATGAATGATCCAAAAAACAATCTAATGCTTCATTTCCATTTCTTATGTAGTTTCCATCAAGGTAGTAAACTTTTTCTCAACTTTCATATGGAACTTGAGATTGACTGTAATATAGGAAAATTGTAGAAGGATGCCCAAGTCCATATATTGGCCCATTCATTATAACACCCATAACAAATTTGAAAATAATTGACCCTAAATCAATGAGTTTTTCCATTTGAATGCAATATTTTACAATGACACTTTCTTTTGTAACTCTACTAATCTTCATGATAGGTAGTAGTTTTACGGATATGAAGAAATGCCATTTTTTTTTGAAATTGGGTTAAGCAGCGATGCAGAGAAACTAACATACCCCTCATATCTAATTTTCCAATTATCATGTTCATCCTTCAGAAAATTATATACTTCTTGCATCATATCTTTTGTCGGTATAATATTTGTTTACTAACAGATTGGAATGTTTTCTATCATATACAAATCATTAATCAGAGCCGGAGTAAATGATACAGCCTTACCTCGAACAAAGACAACTCCTTGGGTAATTCTTTTACTATGGGTACTATAACTATAGCGGTAGTGTAGCACAAAACTTCCCAACATCTCTGTACAATGAATTTCTCAATCTGTGAACTTGGATTACTAAATCCATGATTGATAAAGCCTCTCTCCTTGATAAGTCTCTTCTTTGTGATGACTTTCCCGTATAATCTCTGTGCGTCAAAACTGATAAACTTTCTTCTATTGAAAACTCCATACCTTGAAGTAGCTCTGAAATTGGAAGCCATGGAATTTAAAATTAGGAAGTTTCTGGACGTCCAAGTTAGTTTTTAGGATTTTAAAAACACCTCTCAGCGGTTATTATGGAGCAAAATCCAGCCAAAGTCCGCTATAACCGTTCAACATGTGAAAAATGCTCAGGATGTCGTCGGCGCTCCTGATGGCACCGTCGGTGCGATGGTCGTTTAGCCGGGAGCCGTCAGGGCCCATTCTGGCACTGACGATGCCAGAGGCCAAATTCACATCTGAAAACTTTTTATTCAATTTGATTCCAAATTATCCTCCAATACCAATATTTGTGCTAATTTTTGATATATAAAATTGTGTAGGACTTAAAAATACTATTAATTTGTAATACATAAATACTCTTATTAATAAAATAGTAATATAAAGATATATAGATTTTTATTTGGGTTGCCTCCCATAAAGTGTTTGGTTTAACGTCGTCAGCCCGACATACCATTTGTTTAGTTGGGTTGGCTTAACATTAAAACTTCTTTAAATTGTGGTATGTGTCCTTCATAATAATGTTTCAATCGATGCCCATTAACATTAAATATCTTTCCAGTTTTAGGAACCTTAATAATAACAGTTCTATAATGATAGACTTTAATCACTTTAAATGATCATAACCATCTTGATTTCAATTTTCCTGGAAATAATCTCAATCTTATATTATATAATAGAACTTTTTGTCCAAGTTCAAACTTTTTATTAATAATCTTCTGATCATGCTATATTAATTTTCTCCTTATAGATTTTTGCATTATCATTATGCTTCATTTCTAATCTCCTCAAGTTCATTGAGTTGCAATAATCTTTTCTCACCAGCATTTTTTATATTAAAATTAAATTCCTTAATAGCTTAAAATACTTTATGCTCCAATTCTGATGGTATGTGGCATGTTTTTCCCAAAATAAATTTGTATGGGGACATTCATATAAAAGTCTTATAAGCAGTTATGTATGCCCATAATGCAGTATCTAATCTAGCAGACCAATCCAATTTATAAAGATTTACAATTTTTTCTAACATTCATTTTATTTCACAATTTGATATCTCTACTAGGCCGCTAATTTGAGGATGATAAGTAGCAGAGTATCTATGCATAATATCATATTTTTTTATTAATTTCTCGATTATCTTATTTCTAAAGTGGAATCCTCCATCTGTAATAATTACTCTCGCCATTCCATATCCTATAAAAATATGTTTATTTAAAAATTTAGAAACACTCCGAGCATCATATTTAGGTACAACAATTTCTTTAATTCATTTGAACATATAAGCAATAACAAGTAATATATATACGTTTCCAAATGAAGGCATAAATGGTTCCATAAAATCTAATCCCCAAAAATCAAAAGGTTTTTCCAACTTCTATGTGGGTTCGATATCTAGGACTCCAATAGAGCTCTTTATTACTTGAGAGATACGTACTTGCATTGATTTTAGAGGGGATTTGGTAGTTTACAAGAGTTTTAAATATAAACTATTTTCATAAAACATTTATTGTTATATCTATTGTGTGTATTTTATAATATTGAAAAATATTTGTAAAATATACACACTAAATCTACTCGCATCAAGAGTTAACACCACATCATCTGGCCTTATGAATTGATCCTTTAGCATTTACCTTCAATGACTTGCATACATATACACAACATGTTCTATTCACTTAGTATAAGAAGTTCACTAAAATAATAAGATATCTTAGTTCAATATGCTTTAAAATTCTAAATTTTAAAATTAAGAAAATATATTTACATTAGTTTTAGAGCATTATGCAAACACTTCATACTTATGAAGCTCAATTTTATAATATAGTTGTTAAACCTACTTTTCCTAATAAATAATAGCATTTCCTGTCTAGCAATCATTGAGACCGGTAATGGAAGGTTTTACTACAGTTAGATAATTTAGATGACAACCATTTTTAGGTAGGATTCAGTTCTATTGCATTTTATTTATTATATTTTCTCTTCCTTTAGGCTAGGTTCTCAAGGTTTCACTTCCTTCAGTGAAAATTACTTTAGTATTAGGACTCTGAGGTTGTTCATCTAATCACAACATAATTCCTCACCTTTTCATGTTTTACTGTCATCATATATCATGTGATCTAAGTTCTGAACTTCTAACTAAATGAAAAATTTAAAATCAAATAAATCTCCTTAAAAAATATGGAAGCTTGACAATAAGATAATTGAAATGTCAATGAGTTTTATTGGTATCTCAGACATCTCTTACTCTTCTTTCTTTAGGTTCCATGATAAAATGTTCAACTTTGAAGCCATTACCTTTTGATATATCTAATGATAAATTGTGAAAACTAAGCTTATAAAATTTATTAGTGATAAGACTGCAACTAGAATCAAAAGTTTTTGTAAGTAATTTTGTTACTTAAGATGTAATTAACTATAGATGGTTTACGTTATATGAAGTTTTGACACTAGATTAATCTAAACCCTATGTAGTTTTTGAATTGGATAGGGAAAAGATTCGTTAGTTTTAATCATAGAAGCAAATATCTAAAATTTTATTGTTTAGTTTTTTGAACTTATCTTAAAGTGATATTTTAATCTTTTGAGCTGGTACATTATTTTTTATGTTGTATTTGATTAATTAAATAATTAGATTTTTAAATTTGAATGGTTATCAAACATCAATTTTATACAAAAAAAGGCAACTGTTAGTTCGTTTTGAGTGGTGTCATTGACTTTGATCCACCCTCATGTATGTTCTGGTGGTTGAGTGGCTCTTGCTCCAAAACTCATGACCGTTCGGAGGTAGGATGTCCAATATAAAATGCTGCTAATAAATTTCAGTACAATATGGCATGTAGACACCGTAATCTTGTAATTATTCAGCATTGATGACCAAATATCACGCTCTAGGTCGGTAGTAAGTCCATTATTAAGAAGTCTTCCATGTTGAAGAATTACTTGTCACCTTCTCCCCAGTAATTGGTAGTGCAATTACTAGGGCCTCATTCCTGTTTACAAAGAAACCATAAAGTGGGTTGGTCAGTGTCACCAATCGATCGGCTTGGAGGTTCATTTTTTGAGCACTGACTTAAATAAGATATTAACATACTCGTAATGTCAACTAGAATGATGCTTAAATGGTAATTTTTAATCATCACTGTCACGATGATGGTATCATTGTATGGTTTGCAGGTTGATGGGAGGTACACTTTGAATCAAAAGTGGCTACATAAAGTTCTTTAAATCGGCGCCTCTTCTGGCTGGCTTGTTAGGAGGACTAGCTTACTCCTCAGAAAATGGTTGACACTATTTTTACAATAAGAATGGCATTTACCGAAACTTTATCACTTGATGTTTCCTCTATCGGAGCCTTCACATGCCTCTCGATTGCAGATATAAGCACCACAAACTCCTTAAAATTTTTTTCTCATATTAACTCTTTGACAAGGCTCTAGAGCTGCCTGTATCCCTCCATACTATGGTTATGCTCTATGATAGGCACAATATTTTTTCGTGTCCCAAAGAAATGCTTTGCCTCTAATTTACAATGACTTCTTAAAGTATCCTTTATTTTGGATTGCTTCTACTAACTCCTCCATCAAGGACGTCATCAGAGTTTGCTTTGATACTTCATGGTCATTCAAGGCCCACTCATGGTAACGTGCTAGCAGCTGGTCAGTGTATGTCAACTAACTCCTTTATTTGTATTCCTATTGGACCCCATGTTTTTCTTAGGCTGTTAGTTGTCATTGTACTGTGACCAAATGGAAGAATGTGACTCTTCCCTCAATCTCCACCAGTTATATCTTGGAGCCGTCCTCTTCAAGAAACTGGTGGCTAATTCTACCTTGGTTGATGCAAGCATGGAGTTGAACTCTTTAGCCAAAAGGTGATTGTTAGCGAGCTCCAATAATTTGGCTAGGATCTTTAGTTGTTGAAGACCCGAAGTGAAGTAGAATGATCCCTCCTTCAACTATTGAGAAAAGGTGGTGTGAGCTACAACAAGTTTTGGATCCCTCACCTCTAGTATCTCCTTCTAGAAGTCAGTGACATATGGCAGAGACTCTCATTTTGCTCTTACCTAATGTGCAAAAAACCATGCAAACTCTTTTATGGCTTCTAAGCGCTGCTAAACTGTGCCATGAGCATCCTATTAAAATCAAAAAAGGTTGTGGTCACTCCAGGCAGACGTTAATTTAACAACTAGATGGTTGACTCCCTCAGCGTGGTGAAAAGAGGCGAGATTCAGAATGTCGGTGATGCTTTATTGTCAGACGATCAACTCAAAGGAGGTGATTTATTCAATTAGATTATTTTGAAATTTGTTAAAATTGATCAACAATATCTTCAAATTCTTGCAGGGATCAGCAGTAGAATCTATTAAGAAAATATATTCTCTAGTTGGTGAGTGGCCTCTGTACACTCAAACTGCTATCTGTCCATCAACGCTGACCCAACACTATCCTCGTACTTGGAGTTACCTACTCTTTATTCAGGCAAGTGTGCCCTCCGAAAGTTGGTCGTTGTTACCTCCTAGTGTTTTTGTTCCATTCTACCGACTAAAACTTCTCTAATGGCCTTTAACATTTGGCCCATCATCTAGTCATTCAACTCTTGGATAAGTTTTTGCACAAACACTTGAGTGCACTCTATGTTCCTTGCTTCTCATTGGTTTGTTTCTTCTTTGTATTGTGCTCATCTTCCTCTATTGACATTATCCACACTCACCACACCTTTTAAGTTGTTGAATTTGAATCTGTCTTGTGAATCACACACAAAAAATAAAACGTTGAGCGTAAGATAGAAAAAGAGAAAGATAGTGGGAGAGGAGTGTAAAATAAAGAATTGGTTCTTTGATAACTGACTGATTGACCCCTTATTTTAGAAATGACCTCCCTATTTATAAGCAATGGGATATAAAGTGTACAAATATTTGCTTGCCCCTGCTTTTAAGGTAGTGTTACAGAGTATTTTAGGTATAAAGGATAAATGAGCCTACGACTCGACTGACTTGTTTCTCAATTAGAGGAAGAAGCTAGTTCTTGGATTGAAAAGGCCCGTTCGGCTAAATCCGCTGGGTTAGGGTAGCAAATTGATTTTTATTTTTCTTTCAATTTTCTTGATCTTTGCTTAGTCAGCTTGGTTAGTTGGTTGTTGCTTGGTCTGGTGGTCGACTGTTGACCACTAGATGAGAAGTGCTTGTCACCAGGCTGAGACTAGATTATCGGGCAAAGGGTGGAACATTGTAATATGACAAGTAGCGTACCCTTAAAAGGTAGTCCCCCTCGAGTGTTCATGGAGTTTGTTATGATGAGAACCTTAGGACTCTTGAAGAACCTTGGGGGCTCTTGTGAGTAAAGTGGTGATGTTAGCATGAGAGTTGGGCTAATTCCTTCTCTTAGTTTGGCGTTCTCGTTCTCGGATCTGGGCGACCTTGTTACGGTCGGCTTCGGATCTTGCTCCAAGTGGCAATCAGAAAATCAAGCCAACATTGATCCAGCTTTTCAGTTTTCCACCAGCGTCGCCTTCGATCTTCCTTATGTGGGCCATCATTGACACTACTTTTGTCTCTCATGTTGTTAAATTTCCTAGAAATTTGTGCTGATGCATTTCTAACATACATGATAGACTAATGCCTCGCTTATGACCTTTGTTTCTAACTTTTGATCCGTGTCTCTAGTTCCACGTGGATCTATTCCTATATTTATACAAGAATGAGATGCATGGCCTTTTCATGTAAAAATAATATTAGAAATAATAATTATTTACATAGATCTAAATTTTCAAAATGAAACTTGAACGGGTGAACTAAGTGAAAGAAACCCAACCAAAGAAAGATAAAACACAACACAATCTTCAATAGCTAATTGATTAGGTGTTGGCTGCAAATTTTTATCAAGCAGACCAAACTTGAGAAAAAATCCTTAACATTTATATTAAAACAGAACCCAATCCACACAATCAAAACTCAAAAGAGAGGAGGCTCAGATAAAAAAATTATTGAATACCCAAACATGTAAAATAAATGAAAATGAATGGCTGAAATTTGATCTGCTGCAACAAACTCCAAATAAATTCAATTAAGACAAAAAAAAAAAAGGGAATGAGAGCAACTAATTGATTAACTCAACAAAAATAAATAAATAAATAAACGCTCCTAAACAAGGCAACAAACACTTGCCAAGTAAAAATTGAATGAAAGAACAAGCTCCAGCCAAACTTGCACTAATTAACAAATGATGGTATATCACAAATGAATAAAATATTTCTTTCTTGAAAAGACACAATGACAGATTCTAAGCCAACCAAAGATAAATAAAATGTGAATGAATGGACAAAAAAAAAATAATTGAATTTAAATTTCAAAAGAACTATACTAAAGCACTTGAGCCGAAAGCTAATAGAAAGCTTTTGACACTTCAATTAAAATTTAAAGCTCCAACTTATCTATAGGATTACACTGGTAATGCTTAGGGCTAAAGGAATAAACTTTCTATATTATGCTTTAACTAGCATCTGATAAATGGATAATGTTAAAAAATCCCTCAGTAAACACAGTTAATGATTGATTACCAAAAGTTTAAAATATAATACTTAATCACTTATAACTATTTAATGTTCCAACACCTTCATGGAATTTTACTGGCCGTGTCGAATTCAATGCCAACTAGAAAGAAAAAAAAAAAATCATATATTATTCTTCCTCTTATACATTATAATCTACTAAATTTACAACCTAAAGGCTTATAGCTATCATTCATAATTCGTGGAAGCTCGTCCATCAAAACTGTACTAAAGTTAAAGGCAGTAAATCAGTGGACATCAACGTTTTAATGTTTTTGGAATCTCTGCATTCTGATTTTGGGGAAGGCAACGAATCTGGTTTATGGAGGAAAGCCAACAAGAAGAATGGCAAACAGGTTTTCTATTTTTCTGAAGATCAAACTGTTACATTGGCTGGGTCGATTAAGTGTAAATATATTTTTGCAAATTTAAAATTTAGATTTTTAAAGCATATCTCACTCAATAAATCTTATTACTTTAGTGAACTCCTTATACTGAGTGAATAGAGCGTGTTGTGTATAGGTATGTAAGTTTTTGAAGATGAATGCTTATAAAGTCTGTTCATAAGACCAAATGGTATGACGTTGACTCTCAAAGCACAAGTCACCCCATTTTGTTCAATGATTGACGACCTAGATGCAATATGGGGTGCATATTCCTAAAGTGATCATTTGGTCACTATTTCTAAATTACAAAGTGGTTTCTGTTTGATTTTGTTTAATATGACTATTGTTATTTTATATGCATGATGTTACAAGGTTATGAATGCAATGTTTTTTTATTTTTAATTTTAGTTCTGAGTTTTTTTTCTTAATATTGAAAATTTTCATTAAAATTGTTAAATTGGAGTAGAAGAATTAGCCCTTAATAATTAGCTTAAGAAAAATCTAAACAAAACGAACAAACACAACACCGATAAAAAATTTTGTAAGACCTATCAAGCACAAACAAAGTGATATGAAAAAATGACAAGGAAGGTGCAACGCTGCTAGACTTATGTCAAGCTCGTCGGTCAAGAATGTTAACCAATCATCGTTTTTAGTTTGTTTGAGATTAATCATTCACTTTATATTCAATTTTTTTTATGGTTCAGATGTCGATAGTCGACTACCTATGATAGGCACCCTAACTCTATAAAAAGAAAAAAAAACAAGAAATGAGAATCTACACTTCCTATGGCAGCTTAGGTTTACTATAACAACTCTGTAAATAAAGTTAGCACTACTTAATCTTATTATGGTAGCCTAGAGACATGTAAATAAACTACAACAACTCAAACTATAATGTAGAGGCTGTCTAATATATGAAGAAAAGGGAACATAGGTAGACACTCAGCAGGGAGTAGATAAGTGACACACTACCTACTTGTTTATATATAATTCATGCTAATTTTTAATGATATTTTATGATATTACGCATTAAAGGAAGGTATTTTGCATGTTTTTAGTTTCAAGTACAAGAAATAAACTTTTGGAGAATATGAAGCAAAAATGCTGCAATTTGGAGCCAAATCGAACAAGAAAGAAAATTCTGATCTGGGGCATTTTGATATGTATGTCTTTCTATGCTTAATCTCCTTCACATGTATCACATATTTTTGAATAAAATTACACTTTAAAGAAATGTTATTTTCATGTTTATTTTGTAGGTATAACACTTAGAGCAGACTGAAGCTGAAACAGGGAGAAACGGGGCGAATGGTAGCGAAATGAAGGTACTGCTAATAAGGTGGCGCACCAAAAACGGTTAAGGGGAAATTTTGGGTGATTCTCGGCTATTCTGGACGATTATGGGCGGTTTTGCACGTCCTAAAGAGTTATGCAATAAATCAAGATTTGAAATGTGAAGGGGTGTGTCACTTGGAGTGAAGAGGTCCGTCGGTTAGAAAAAAGAAGTTGTTTGGTTTCTCTTTAATAGGGGGCTGACGTCTCCCATGAGGGAGGATTAGGAGAAGTCCTTAAAGAGTTTTAGAGAGAGTTTACTTGTGCCTCTTCTAAGAGGTGTGTTTGTGTGTGTGTGTGTGAGGAGATGTAGAATTTTACCTTTCCCGAAGAGATTGGTGAGGGATTTTGAGAGATATGGGAATGGAAGCGTTTGAGCGATGCATAAATCTGCAGGAGACTTCTTTGGAGAGATTTTTATCTTTCTTTTAGAGGGAAAAAATTAAGTATTATGTTCTTCATTATTTTATAATTATTGTAAACAGTTTTCAGTGGATTTGCTTTGATTTAATAAAGTTTTCTTGTGTGTTTTATCCTGCTTTGTGAATAGTTTTCTTTATTCTTTTCTTTTGACATGAAGAAGTGACATGTGTAGAAAAATTTGTTTTATAATATAATAATTTTTATTTCCATATGATAAGTAATATCTCATTTGCTTCATTGACAAAACTTAAGTGACAATATGTTATGTTAAAATATATTGTAAGTGAAACTAAGACTTGGGAGAGCAGTGATCTCACAACTTGAGTGCACTCAAATTGACTGGTTGGCTATGTAAATTAATTTAGGCGGCAATGCAAATTTTAAAGAAATATAATTTATTAATTTATTTCTATTAGGAGCTTCTAGGTGACAGATAGTTGCATAAAACTAATAGAATACTAAGCATACATATACACTCAAAAGAGGGTAGGCAGACATTTGTTTCTTGTTAGCTCATAACATACATAATTCTATGAATTCTTTTACTGCTTATGACATCATCTTCATATTACTTATATTTTGCAATGAAATGAGTGCATGTTTAGGAATTTTGATTTGCTTAGATCTACTCTTGTTAGCACTTACGTAGAACCCCAAGTGCGTGAACTATAAATTAAATTTTAAAACTCAACAACAAATTTGTGCTGCACATTAGCCACCATAATTAAAATGGGTCAATTTTTTTGTTATGGGCTTAAATATTTGTGTAATTACGGGTCGAATCAAGTATTTGGTGCCGTCACTAGAGACTAAATTTGAAGTAATTACACATTAAAAAACACACACATTTTAGGAGGCATTAATGGGTCTTGCCTAGGCTAAGCATATAAACAGAGCCTGACAAAACCCATCCAAATAATTCATCCCATGCTCAAAAGGATTTAGTTTCTTGAAAGATTTTAAGCTAAAAAAAAAACAAGTTCTTCTTGGAAAAGGTATGTTAATTCTTTTGTATTTTTTAAAATGATTTTACCTTAATTTAAAATCAGTTTTAAGCTTTGAACATTATTTTAAAATTTTTTAAAAAGATCCTTAGTTTTTGCTGAAAATGATTTTGAATTTTAGAGAAGATCTTTAATATTAACAAAAAAATTCAAAGGTATGAACCATAAATTTTATACAAAGGAGTTTTCAATTTAAAAATATATTTAAAGGGATTTGAATTTTGAAAGATCATTAAAACTTTCTTTCTTGGGAAATATCCTTTGAGCTTTCTACACTATAAAATAAAAAATTTAGAGTTCATTTAATTGAAGTAGAAAAGTGTTCTTTCATGAGTTGTTTATATTTAGAAGTTTTTTTTTGTAGCTCATTTTGTTAAAGTATAATTGATTTTTTTTTTTGTGGATGGTTTTTTATTTAAGAATGTGTCATTTTAGAAAACATTTAATTTATTTCTACATAAAAAAAATTCTTTTTAATTCGTAAGATCTCCAAACTCTCTTTCTTGCTTAGTCTAGGATGCCAAATTCTTCTTCCTCACTTTCTTAAAAACTCCTTAAAACCAACTTGCTTTAAGGTATAAAATTCATCTCAACTTGCTTTGCATGCTTATTAAAACTCAACTTGCATAGGTATAGAATTAGAGCTCATCTAACTTGCTTGAAAGTATTAAAAATTCATCCCAATTTAATTTTCATGTAAGAAAAGCTACTTAAGGTTTTGCATGAATTTGTTAACCATGAAACATAAAGTTTTAACACATGGAATATGGCATTATATGATACTTAACTCATGGAATATGGAACTAACATGGATTTAAGGTTAACATAAGTGAACGTGATGATTTTTGTTTGTTTTCTAACATGAAACCTAAAATGTCTTAGATTAACATAAAACATAGGTAAATAACACATTTTTTTTATATTGTTATTGGAGTGTGAACATAGGGCTTTAATACATTTTTTTATGCATATTCATTAATATAAAAATACACTCATGCACATACATGGACATACAATTACATGAACTTATGAATATCACATAAATACATACATACACATATTAACATATAAATACATACATATATTTATTAACCAACACACTCACATGAACATTAAGACACTCAGACATACTCACAGAAATTAACAGACTTACACAGACATGCACATATGCATACATGTTAAGATAATTTAGGCTAGGGTTTATGTGTTTGGGTTAGTTCAGATTTGGGTTGGCTAGGTTTTGGTGGGATTGTGTTTGTTAAGTTTTTAGGTAGCCTAGGTTAGTGGGGACTAGGCTCGATTTTAGGGTATTGGTCATGTAAGTTTTGATTTCGGTAAGCCAATGGGTTGAGTGGTGTTAAATGGGTGAATTAATGTGTTAATAAGTTAATTAAAAACTTTAACTGTTTAATTAGTGAATTCATGTATCATTTATAATTTTAATGGGTTAATTAATAAGTTGAAGGTTTAATTATAATTTTAATTACTTGATTAATGTATTAATGGGTTAATTAAAGCTTTAATTGGTTAATTAATAGGTTATTTGATTATTAGTGACATAATAGGTTTTTTAACAGATTAGTTTAGTTTTTAAGCTTTGATTAGGGTGATTTAATGTATTAGAGAGTGAATTTAAATGATTAATGTAAAAATTAGTGGAATTTAATAAATTAATATTTCCTTGAGTGGGTGATTAGTAAATTAAACTTTTGATCAGTATATGTTTAGTGTTTTAAGGCTCTTGATTTGGAAAAAAGTGCGAGAGAAATGAAATTACATGCTACACTTTAGGGCAAATGAAGGTACTATGGTTATTTAGTGACATTTAAAGAAAACAAGAAAGAAAACTATGAAATACATATCAAATATTCAAATATGTTATAAAACACCTAGATTATGTGAAATTGAAAACATAAATGATTAATTAAGTGATTGCCACATGGTTCATAGTGTAAAATTCAACAGATACTAGATTTGAGGTAAGATAAACAAAACCCTCACGAGTTCTTATGTAAAAGCTAACATATTTGAACCAAAGACAACATCATTCATTTGAAACATGTAGAAGAGGACAAAAATAAGAACATTATTCATGGTGGATTTTATAAAATACATTGTAGAAAATAAAATTGGGACTGACATAACCAAACTCTATGGTTAATTTTCATGCAAACTTTGAATTGGAAAAAAAATTGATTTCTTAATTTCAATATCATGCAAAATTATTGCATTGAAATGGTGTGCAAATATTTCCTTTCTTCTTGTTGGTACTATTCTTTGATTTGTGTTGATTTCCCTTGCTTTATTCTCTTCTTGATTCTTCTAGGTTTGATAAAAAAAAAGGGGATGAGGGATCTCTATTTGGAGGAGAAAAGGAAAGGAGAGGAATGACGAAGATTTTTAGTCTTAGGAGGGGAATGAGAGAGGAGCCATGGTTTTGTGATGGTAGAGGAGGTTATGAATATGTTTAGAGGGAAAGGTTGTTAATTGATCTATGGGAAAATTTGAAATGAGGGATCTAGAGGGAAATTTTAGAAAAGGTGAATGTATGTTGTTGATTTGACGAACAAGGGTAGTTATGGAAAAATTACAAGTGAACTTAATTTTGTGGAGAATGATATAAATAATCCAATTATTCAATCCATTTCAAAAAGAGGAGGTCATTAGCTCAAGACATAAACATTTTAAGTGATTAGATGATTGGGTGGTGGTTAGAAGAAGGTTTGAAGTTGGTTATGGTCAAAACATTAACTTGAGCTCATTAGTTATAAAAAAAAATACAAGAAATTTAATGGTCCAAGTAGTGTTGGCTAATTGAAGCTCCATCAAAACTTATGGTCAGTCAAACTAGGTACAAATCCTTAGAAGATAGCAAATAATGGATTTTGAGCAAAAAAAATTAATTAATTTTTTAGAGTCCAAATTATGTATTTTTGATTTTATAAAAACTTTTGTTTGATGTCCCAAGTTGATTTAAAATATTTTTTAGAAGTTTATGGTCAAATTATTATTTTATTATCAAAATTATCATTTTGTCTCTCTTAATTATCTTCAGCTCAACGAGCCTCTAAATGGAGGCAAATTTAAGAGGAAAAGGACTCATTTAAATGAGTTTGATGATATAGAGGAAACGATAAAGTTCATTTTCAAAAAATAATGGCTCGTTGAAAAATTTTTTACTTAGGACCACGTTTCATGTATTCTAACATTAAGTGCACAATTTTACATAAAAAAGTTGTTTGATGACCACCAAACTAGTTTTAAAGTTTTGATATATGATTATAAAAATCATGCAACTTATAGAATGTAATTTGGATTAGTGGATTGACCTATGGAGAAAAATAATAATTTTAGGGTTTACAACGATAATCGTCATGCAAGAAAATGACTTGAAAAGTTTACATAAAAATTGTTTCACATGGTCATCAAACTTATTTACATGGTACATATAAGTGATAATAGGTCTCATGTAACTTTTAAAATGAATGCTTGAGTCCTATGAACATCTTGTGAGAGACAACAATAATTCTAGGATTTTAGTAATTAAAGCTATTTTTTGGGTAATCTTTGAGTTTAGTTAATTATTTGTGGTTTAAAGATTGTTTTGAATTTATTTGCTTTCCATCAAGTTAAAAATTCAATTTTCTTAACTTAGGGTTTGCTAAAGACCAAGATCAAGTGAAGTCTAGTTAAGCTTTAGGCAAGAGAATATGATTGACCAAAAATGAGGTCAATAGTTCACTAGTCGTACTTGTCAGAGTGAGACCGAGCCTCAACCCAATTTGACCAAATGTTTCGTCAAAGTGGAGGATCTAAGTATGGCTATAAATCACTGTTGCTTCACTTTTATCACTTGGTTCATAAAAATGGGCCAAGGGATCATCTATGGCTAAGCTTTGATTATGGTTCAGGGCATGTAAGAGATATCAAACTCACTCGGTTATCTCACCCATTTGAGGAGCCAATTAGAGTGCTCCAGCTGAGTGAGGATATATTTGAGTAGATGGTAGGTGATGATCATAACTGGATGCATTTAAAAATATTCATGAAGCCTTCAAGTAGAAATAAAAAGAGAAAAAGGTTAGATTTTATATAATCATGTTCCTGAGTTTGGCACCATAGAGGATCCAATTAACATAGTAAATTTCAAACTACTTACCAAGCTACTCTCCAATTAAAATTGAGTTCATGGATTCACATGTAACCCCCAAGTTTATAATTGATTTTTTATTATTCTTTAGGCTTTAGATCAACGGTGGAAGAGCTGAGAACATTTTGAATGCTTATTTGCATCCATTTGACCAAAAAAAGTTTTGATATAATCTAGAAGTTTTGAAAACTTAACAACACTTCTTGCTCAAATTTGGGAAGAGCAGACCTAGGCATGTGATCTGGCTAGTGAGATTTTGTAATTCTTTGGGTTTTGATGGGATGAAATGTCAATTAGTGCTTGCACATTATTTGGATTGGCTTTTATCCTCTCTGAGGCTAGGATGTAGCCCAAAAAATTTTCATGTGGATGCCTGAAAGGTACACCTGAGTGCGTTTAGCCTCAACTTAAAGTTTCTTAAGTATTTTAAAGGTTTTTAGATCCTTTGTATGATGCTCGAGCATTTTAATATTTACTAACATATAATAGACATACACCTCAATAAATTTTTCTCTTTTTGCTTTGAAAATCTTACATCTATCATTTTCTATTATGTTGCTCTAGCATTTTTTATCCTGATTAGCATTCCATTATAATGATATCAACCCTTGATAGTGCTGAAAACAATTTTCTCTTCATTTGTCATTTATCTAATTGTAGCCAAAGAACACATCCACTAGCACATTGATTTGAGGTAAGGGATAGCTGCCCTTTGGGAAGGTGGTAACCTAATTGGTGAAGTCCATACACATCCTCCAATTACAATTTTTTGTTTGTACTATGGCTACATAGGAAACCCACTATGGATACTAGACTCTTGTATGTAGCTATCGTTTGATAGCTTCTAAAACTTCTCTTGAATAGGCTCATCTAAAGTGATGATCGAGCATCTCATCTTTTGCTTGATCAATTGAGCCACCAAATTAACAAGCGGCGGCATGTGACATCAATCAATATCCCCAACATCTCGATGACATACTAGATAAAAATGTCTCGGTGTTCCCATAGGGTATTAATCAACATATATTTTCACCCTACATTATAAGCTTCACTTTTTACAAAAAAAAAAATTATTGGGTTCACCCTTGGTCATAAAATTTGATGAGTGATCTTGCTTGTATTGAGACCCTTTTCATACATATTTTTAAGCTCAAATGACTTTTGTTTGACACTTTAAACTGTAAGGAAATAACTCGTGCTAAATTTCTCTAGATTGCCTTAGGCAATGATTACTTTCTCTTTGCCCAAAAATTTCACAATCACATGATAAGTTTAGATTACATCCTTAAAAAAGTTGACGAAGGGGTGACCAAAGATTTTCTTATTAGTAAGTTCAACTCAACCACAAGGAAGTCATCAGTGTTCATTAATTATTTATCATTTCACCAACAGATGACCAAAAGAGCTATGATCCCCAATGTTTCCTTCCTTATTCCAGATAAACCATAGAGTGAATTTGAATTTGTATTAAGCTGGTCAATTATAAGACCCATATTATTAAACATTAATTTAAACAAGATGTTCACCAAGATCCGAGTGTTGATAAAGAAGTTGCCATTCTAATAATTGTTGATTAGTGCAGCGATGATGATGGCGTTGTTGTAGGGATTTCCCTTAAGTAATACTTCTTCTTTATTGAAGGTGAAAGAGGGATGTGAGATGCATTTAGTAGCAAAATTGGCTGTACACAGTTCTCCTGATCAAAGCATCTTCAGACTAGCTTGAATGGATGAGTCTCTGTATCATTTAAAGATGATAGAAACTACACCAGCAATAAGGATTTTATGGGCTCAGACTCACTCTCCCAAAATTTCTTCTGTCAGGGCTTTCTCATGTCATTGGATTATTTCTCTAAGAGGTACAAACTCATTCAATTTCCCAGCCTTGATCAGCTCCTCAACCAAACTTCAACATCATTGGCATTCCTCTATGTTGTTGTTATGGTCTTTATGGGAGGCATATCACTTCTTGGAAAATTAAAGGTAAGATCTATATTTCATTAAAGGTGTTAGCTTGAAGTACTCTTTATTTTGGATGTCTCCATTATCTAAACCATAAAAAAATTCAGTAAATTAATATCAGATAATTCATGGTTGGGTAGAATTGCTCATTATTTAAAGCTAGGTGCTCATCAAAATATTGAGTTTGACTTTATTGTTTATATGTTCAGTCAGTCACTCTATGATTTGAGGGTGGTCTAGTGTCTTCATATTATAGATGGGCATGATGATTTGAGTCATCTCTGGATTAACATCTATCTCCTTGAGGCCCCCTTCTACACGTTATAGGTGGAGACTCTGCTTGAATAGAAATGTGGGTGGAACTATACTCCTTGACCTATTTGTGATAGATGGTCATCTCAAAAATCCCTACTACTGTCTTTGGGCTACAAACACAAAGCATACCTGAAGAGTCATTCCTCTAGCCCTTAAGCTAGGATGGCATGAGCTAATGCGGCTTCCAAAATCTATACTTCCAACATGTCCTTCTAAATGGGAGTGATAAATGAGCTAAGGCTCTCCTTCTATCCCTATAAAATTTTTAGGAGGGCCTGTGAACTCTTCTAGGACTATTAAGCACTGAAAAACCATGTCACAAATATTTTTTGAAAGCACAGAACAAGATGATCGCTCTCGATGGTAGTTCTTTAAATTACTTAAGAGCCAACTCCCTCAACATGGTAACCAATAAATGGTATTTTAGTGCATTGACAATTCTCGGCATACACGTAATCAAATTTAATGTGATTACTTAATTGGTCAGATTAGTCCTACCCATATATAACCCCAATGCAAAATTTTTGAAACTTTCTTGGGCTAAGCGTCAAAAATTTGCATAAAGAAAGTATTTTTTGACTGTCGAGGCCTTTCTATGCACTAAAAGTGTTGGCTGATCAGTGCTGACCCAATACCATCAAAAGTACAAAGAGTCATCTTCTCTTTTTAGAGGTAGGGGCTCTTCAGCCGTTGGGCATCAACCCTTCCTCTTGGGGCTACTTATCTCTTTTATGAACCATCAAGCAAAGGTTTTTGACTTATGTTTCTAAAGGCTTCAGAGTTACTAATGATAGAATTTCTGGTGTTCACCCCATCCAGTCGACTGGGTTTGCTTTGAGTAAAGCTGATATTTGACCTATTTTAGTTAAGTGGTGTCCTCCTCTTTTTGGGTGGGTACAAATTAATACTGATGTTAGTTGGAGGAAGTATGTGGCTGGTGTGGGAAACATTTTTAGAAATGACTATGGGATAAGTTTGGGGTTTTACTCTTCTCCTTGTTGTGGTGTTTCTCCCATTGAAGTTGAATGCAGGGGATCCTTTTAGCTCTGAACATTGCAATTACTTCTAATTTGTCTATGCTACACACTGAAACTAATTCTTCTATATTTTTTGAGCTCCTACTAAAAAAAAATAGTCCACCTTGGAACCTTGTTATTTGCCTTAATAGAATATGGAATTAAATTGATATATTTAATCCTATTATTACTTGGAGTTTTATATATAGGGAAAGAAATCTTCCTGCACATTGGTTGGCCAGAGAAGGTTGAAGGAATTGCTATGAGGATTGCCCCCCTTTGAGGTAAGGAGACTACTGGTCGGGGAACTTTTAGAGAACCCCTACCTCTGATGATATTCTTTTCTATTTTGATTTTTTTTTTTTTTGGTTCTTTTGGATATTGGGATTTTAGTGTGAGTTGACATGGAGGTAGAATGTTAGGTTTTATTGGGTGAGTTGTATTTTAGGTATATATGGATCTACCTCTATAAAAACTATGATTTTTTACAAAATATCAATAAATTTCCCTACAGGGCTCACCAATATATATATATATATATATATACTTTTGGACAACCCACAACTATCTTGGAAGCCATGTCCACAAGTTTCTGCCAAGTTTTCCATTGTATATTTTTATCGTTCTTTGACCACAATAAATGATTAAGTACCTCTTCCAGCAACACTTATGTATATCTCTTCCTTTGAGTACTTGTAAAGTATACGTAGGCATGGAGTTGAAGATGTTCTAAGGAAGAGTGAGTTTGCTCCAAAGCGATTATATGTATCTATATCAAAATAAATATATACACATAAATACATGTGATAATGTTGATTATGAACTTTAGGGTTAAACATCTTTAGCTTGAGGGTGAGTGGAGGACTAATTAGCTGAACAATCTCGTTCCTACTAATATGAATCCATATATTGTTAAGATTTCTATTCTCAAATCTAAGAAGCAAAGAATGCTTATCAAATGGGCTCAATTTATTTTTTTTAAAAAAGTCAGATACTTAGACAATCCAATTGGTAGGATGTTCCTTAGGGTGTTTTATTATGGAAAAGGTACTTACTCCATCTATGACAATTTTTAATTAAAGAAGACTTCATAGATTTTTGTCACTTGATGTTATTATTAAACTTAAAGGCTCAAGATTCCATTCCATGTGTATGTTGTGTAGAAAAGAGGAGGAGACCACTAACAATGTTTTTCTTGCTTGCAACCATTCTATCTTGACATGTTAGATGTTGGGAAACTATTTTAATATCCACTGTCCAAACTTTGGGTTTAGGGAAGCAGAGCGATGCAAAATGTTTCCCACCATAAACAGAGCGATGCAAGATGTTGAGAAAGATGCATAATCAACATCTTGCATCGCTCGTTTTGAAAGAAAGGTGGCAAGAAAGAGTGGAAAACAAGCACTTTTTCTATTGGATAATGATACTATTGATGTTTTATCTTGTTGTAAATTTGCTTTGGTAGTCAAATTTGTTTATGTTCATCACAAAATGGAGCTAATCCGAAAGGCTTTTGATAGCCTGACATTGTTTGGTTAATGGAACACAGGGATCTTGGATGGGTGACACATCTTGATACAATTAAGCCATGAGGAGGACTATCCTTTGATATTTGCAAGGATTTATTTAAGATAGAGAACAAACCCATGAAATTTTTGAAATGATCAGTTGATTTTGATCCTCAATCTCAACTTCCAATAGTGGCCATTTTGTTTAGGTTCCCTAGTTTGAAACTATATCTATTTAACAATGAAAATCCATTTTCCCTTGGGTGTGTGGTGAATAAGTCCTTAAAATCTTATTTTTAAATGATGTTTGGGGCTTAATTTTACTTGGATAATTTCAATCTAAACGATTAAAATGTTGAAGATTTTTTTTTTTAGTATTCCGAATTTATTGTTTAAGTTTACTTCTAAAATTTTCAAGGCCACCTCTTAAACCGTAAGTTTTACACTAGGGGCATAATCATTATTTTATGTCAATCATTATTTATATCACTAAAAAAGTATTCCAAACAAACCCCAACTTTAATTAAGGTTACTAAAAAGGACCAAGATCCTCCTTTATTTTTATCCAATGGTGCGATTCTTATTACTTTATACTTTATTTAATAATATTTTGTGCTCAAATAAAAATTTGAGAGGATTTGAGGGATACATAATACAGTCAGATAAGCTTATATTTGGTTGATCCTTGGACATTTCTTTGAGCATAAAGAACAATATTTTATTATATCGTAAGGCCCAAGATTTTTTGGAAGTTGTGCTTGAATTAGGCCTAATAAAACGTCATCAAAATTAATTATTTTTTCATTAAGAGTGGGGCAGAGCTAAAAAGGAGGTATTGAGATACTAGGAGCAGTTTTAGAGAATGTTTTGAGAGAGTGTGAATGAAGAAAACTTCTTTTTTTAAGGATCAACAAATTGACCAAGATAAATGAATTTCTTGAGCCATAATAATGAAAAAATGCAATTAATTAAATTTGGTTGTTTGGAATATCTCTAAGACAATACTACATTTCTAGTAGTCATTCTTGGGGTAATGACTGGTTGATATGGTTGTCATAGCTAAAATACTTATTGATAACTACTTGATCTACTATTTAGGTAAGTATCTAGTCATTGGGTAGGCCTAGTGAAAACTTAGGCTATCTTAGAGAATGCCAAATCACCTATATTATACATTAGCAATAGTTTTGATAACCTAATCAAGATTTTTGATACAATAGGGCTCTCATCTTCAATTACTCTAGCCTTATCTACTTTTTATTGTGATTAGGTATCTTTAAGAAGCTACAATGGATCTTATATACCATTTTGCTAAATTTGATTGAAGTGGTTTAGATTAAGTGATTTTTTCTCAACGTGACCTTACTGGGTGACATTGGGAAAAGTGTGTGCAATGGGAACAAGTGAGAAAAACTTCATTATTGTTTCAAATTAAAATTGTATAGGACATTATTTTCAAAATTGATTTTAGTTTGCCCAAAGGCAAATTTTTCAATAAATAATGGTTCAAATGATCACATTATCTCAATAAAGGTTCAAGGGAGTTTAATTTAGGTCAACTAATCTAATATTACTCAAATGTGTTGCATTTAGTTTATGTGGGCTCACTAGCCTAAATAAAGTTTAATGGTTTTCATTTTTATTTAAATTTTTTCCTTTTTTAAATTTTCATTCAAATTGAATTTAAGTGTTTATTAATAGAGTTTAAATTAATACCCTCTTAATTCATCTTATATTGGTTAGCATCTCCCATTGTCCAAAATTGTGCTTGATTCTTTTGTTTTCAATGTGTAAAATTAAAAAACAAAAAGAACCAATTTGTTTGATTCAATTGAATTGGTTGATTTTATTTTGAATTTTTTTAAAGAGTCCAATGATGGTCCATTAAGTGAATGTAGGTTTACTCAAGGTTTGGAGGCTTGAATTATAGTCATGTATGATTATTAAATAGTTATGTTATAGTTAAGTTCATTATAGACCAAATACTTTAGAAATAGAGTTACTTTAACTAGTAGAAGACATATGGTCATACTTGGTTAAATTTTTAAAATTATGTTATTGAAGTAATCTTAGGCTCAAAGGTGAACAATTAAGAGATCAGAAAGCTTCTATGATGAGTCGTAAGGCCTTGCATTAAATTTATAAGGCGATAAGATAAGCGACCGTGGATTCTATTAAGGGATTTTGTTTTTCTCTTGATTCTTGATAACCATGTTAAGGCCTCCTCAACTTCATTTAAGTGAGTTAAAGAGTAGCCTAAGTTAATCCCAAACTAAGAAAGAGTAATAGGTTTAATATGTTTGGTCCTAAGAATATCATGATAAAAAATTTCTAATGGAATCTGCATGGCATCTTATGCTAAAACTATACCGTTTAGACAAGGGTAGGATTAGAATTCTAAAGTCCTAAGCCCTCCATGAATAGTTTAATAATTTTTAATAAAGCCAATTTATTTTTACATATGGACAAATCATTAATGTAATATGCAACATTTTCTTGGATAAATATATACTTATTAAAGTAAACAAAATTGCACATATATTACTTATTAACAAATGTTTGACTTTATTAATTTTGAGCATATCTATATTACCAACTAATTTCGTAAGAGAAAATAAGCACACATTCACTTATTTAATCAAGAGTAAACAAAAAGAAAATAAAACTACACTTTTTTTAAGGTACATCTAATATGTTGCATGGAAAATTTTTGTTTGATCCATTTCCATTACACCAAAATCTCATCAATCAATGGGTTCGTTAGGCTTAATGTATGATTAGTTTAGATTTTATATAATTTCATTAATCAAATGATTAACAATTGTCAACATGTATTATGCTAATATTTTAGATTTCATAAGCATAGATTGATAAGAAAAAACCTAAAAGAATTGAAAGGAAATAAATAAATAATTCCCTTTTGATTTGAATTTATTTTGTTTATGATGAAGTAGAAGTTCTCCTTTATGAAGAAAAGTGTTCTTATAAAAGAAAATCCTAGTAAAGGAGTTTCATGGTCTTGTATTCATTTTTGGGATGGTGGTGTCGCTTTGGTTTTTTGCACTTCTCTATCTCTAATTATAAGAAAATGAGAATTTGGATTACTTTTTCCTAATACTAAAATGATGGGGTTCTTCTTTTGAATTTTTAAATATTGTGGAATGGTGATGAAAGTTTTATGATTTGTACACGGCTAAGAAATGGTTGACTTCATTATGATTCCTAATAAGATTTTTATCAAAAGTTCCATATGATGAGTGGTTAGATTCTCTTTGCTAGAAAAGGCTTGGGCATCAAGATTAGCAAATTTGATATGTCAGCGAACTAGTTGAGTTAATTTTAGGACAATTGGAGGTGTGGATATTTTAGAATGATTATAGCAACCCAAGAGAGGGAGTTGAATTAAAGTTTTAAATAAAAAATTAATTAATTAAAATATTTAATATGTTATTAATCCAAATTTATAAGAAAATGAGCTAGCATAAAAATTTAAGAAGTTTCAAGTGAGTTAATATGAAGATATTTTAAATGCATTTAAGAAGCAAAATATTTTTTACCTAGTTTTACCCACATAACCTACAACCATGCTAGCCAACTCTCTTGTTAAAAATCCACTAAATCTTAATAAGTAGCTTACCTCACTTCCTTGAACTAAATAAGTAACTTATAACCCACTTACTCTCTTATATGTTAGAGTATTACCAAATCTAAATATAATGAGATATTCACCAATATATATATATATATATGGGGAAAGAGCAACTCGTTGCTCCCAACATGTTAATATAAATGGAAAGTACAAAAGAGGGATGGAAGGAGGATCCCCAGCTAAAAAAAGAAGAAATACATAAAATTCCAAGGGGTTCCTCTTTCCACATTACAACTTCACACAAAAGAATGAAAGAAAAGTAAAGGAAGATATTGTGTACCCAAAATACAATCTAGTATACCAAAGGAAAAAGTATACCCAAAAAAGTCCTGTTCACCAAAAGACAACTAAATAGCAAAGACGAAACCAAATGAAACCAAGAAGTTGAGAAAATAGCATCAGCATCCAGATGCAATCCGAAAAGGTCCTGTCTAGGAACAGCCACATGAAGGTCCAACAAAAAAAGAGGCTAAGAATAGAAATAGAAGGGCAACCTGTCTCCGTAACAGTAAACAAAGGAGGCCATATCCACTATGTAATCATGCAATTAAGAAGCAAAAAATAGAAACAAAAAAAAATATCACAGAAGCCATAAATCAGAAGAAAAGGCAATGGCAGGTTAGTAATAAGGCAATTAGTGTTGGCATAGAAAAGCCAGTAAGGAAACTCCCAAAATAAATTAAAATAGTGAAGCACAACCACATATCAACTTTACAAAAAGGTCTATCCAGCAAAACACTCAACTTCTCTATTAAGGAGTATCCAACATATCACTATGTAAATAAATTTTAAGGGGATTATGAGGGGTAATACCCACCAGGCCAACAGATAGTTTCAACTTAGAAGGCCAATTGGCAAGAGCATTCCCCTCTCTAAATGTGAAAGTGAAAAGAATTTGAAGCTAATTGCTATCTATCTCCTTAGAAATGCGGTGTAATAAGCAAGTTAAGTACCAGACATGCTTGATTTTCTTGATGAGGATGTTACAAAGACTGTGTGAGTCAATTTCTATAATGATACACTTATATTTAGATGAGATAGATACCTTTAATACCAATAAAAAAACATAGCATTCAACCTCAAGAGGAGTAGAAGCTACAATAGGTGAAGCAAAGAAAGCTTGGCAATTCCCATAACAGTCTCTAAACAACCCCTCAACACAGGCTTCCATGTTGGACCAACTAGCATCAATGTTGGCTTTAAGCCAACCCAAATTAAGTGGCATCCTTCTAACCAAGACGGGTCTTTTACTGCCAACAGAGCAGGGTATAGCAGTAGCATTATTTATAGCTCTAACAACTTTAAAGAAGTTAGCCATAATGAATGCAATAGTAGTAGCAAAGGAGGAGTGGGGGTAGGAGTGATAATTATAAGTATTCCAAGCAAGCCAGATGAACTAAGTAACCATTAAAGGAAAATACTTCTTCTTAGGAGGAAGAGATGTTACATCTTGCCAAGCCCTCAATAGCTTATTCAAGCTAAAGGGATGGGGCAAGTAGACTCCAATGAGTCCACCAAAAGTATACCAAACCTATCTAGAAAAAAAACATTCAAAAAACTAATGATGGGATGATTCAACTTCTCTCTTACATATAGAACAAAAAGATGTCAGCTTCAACCCTTTCAGCTTAAGTATATCATCTAAAGGCAAAACAAAATCGAAATATCTCCAGAGAAATAAAGAAATAAAAGGAGAAATAAAGGGATGTCACATGGAAGAAATCCATTTCCATTTTTGATAATGATGGGTATGCCTGTATTTTATTTTGGTTATGGAAACCATGGAATGGAGTTTCCAAACAGGTATATCTTTTTTACCAGCATGAATCGAAGTGGCAGAAACAGAAGGAGCTAAATTCCCCACCAAAGACCTCAACATATTGATATTCCAATTGCAACCATCACAAACATCAAAGACCAGCAGGTTAGAATCTATATCAGAATGTGAGAGATTGGTAAGATTTGATTTGCCCCAATGATCGTGCCAAAAAGGAGATCATTCCATCTTTAAATTCCTAAAAAATAAACTCAATTTCTATAGTTCTAGCTTAAATTATAGCCTTCTAGAGTTTAGAATTGTTAGTTTTCCAAGCCACAGTAGAGGGGTGAGCAGTATGACAATATTTATGATAGAGAAACTATGCTCAGAGGGACTCCCGTGCTCATAATTTAAACCAATGTTTATACATATTAATGTCTACAATTTACTATAGAGTTGTAAAGCCAAGACCTCTAGAGGACCGAGGTATAGAATTCCTAGCTCCGTTAATCCAAATTTTGTCAGAACCAGACTCAAGCCAAAGAAACTTATTAAAAAAGAAATTCAAGATTTCTCTGGGTAATTTTTCTAGCCTTAATGACTTGTAAGGCATAAAGAGGCAAATTGAAAAGCACCCTCTTAAGAAAGGTGAGCCAGCCCCCATTAGATAGAAAACTGTTTCTCCAATCATTAATCCTTGATTTAATTTTGTCTTCCACTTCATCCAGTTGATTTTGCTTTCTTCTGCCCCTAAGAATATTCACCCCTAGATAATTAATAGGGAGTTTAGTACTTTTACAACCAGTATAGACTGCGGCCCAATTTTCAATGTAAGTGGAAACATATTTTCCAAAGTAAATAGAACATTTAGATCTATTGAAAAGTAAACCAGAAGAATTCTAAAACTCATCTAACACATGCATAATGGTTTTAACAATATTCTTACTAGCAATAGAAAAACTAATAGCATAATCATCAAAAGCAAGGTGACTAACTAAGACCTTGGATTTGTGAGAATATTTTATATGCAGGTGCTAGACTTGAGATTGATTAATAAGCCGAGAGAAGTAATCAAAAGCAAGAATGAAAGTAGTGGGGAAAAGAGGATCTCCCTATTTAATGCCCCTGAGAGCAAGAAAGAAACCATGAGCCTTGTCATTAATAAGAACACTATAATGATTGATCTCCAACCACCTTTTAATGAGCATAAAAAAATAATTCTTGAAACCTTTAGCTATCAAAACATTAAGAATGAAGTCCCAACTAATTGTATCAAAAGCCTTTTTAATATCAAATTTGAAAACCATACTCCCCCTTTTGCATTTTTTATCCAGATCCTCAATGATTTCCTGAGCCAGCAAAAAATTATCAGTGATCTCCTTTCATTTGAAAAAGCTAATTGTTGTGGAGATATAAGATGAGGGAGATGAGGTTGTAATATATTGACAAGTATTTTGCTTATAACCTTAAAGATAACAGAGGTAAGTGATATATGAAGAAAATTGTCCCAAGTAAGTTTTTCATAAGTTTTAGGGATGAGCACAATGGTAGCTGAGCTAAAATAATTGCCTGGATTATCATCAGAAAGAAGTTTCAGATAGCTAAAATGACCTCTTTCTTAATAATACCCCAAGAGTGCAAATAGAAAGAGGAGGAGAAACCATCAGGACAAGGAGATTTATTTGAATTAATGGAATGAAAAGCGGAGTAAACTTCTTTCTCATCAGGGATATGCGATAAGGGTAGGAAATTAATAAAGTATTGTCATCCAAGAAGAGGGAAGAGTCAATAACACTGGTGTGCATAATAGATTGATAAAGAGTAGTGAAGTGATGAATAACACTTTCACCAATTTCATCCATATTATTTATTGTTTCACCTTTCAAGATGCTATTGATTTTCCTTCTACTCTTTATTGTAGCATGAAAATAATTATTATTACGGTCACCTGCTATAAAAGATATTTTATTAGCCTTTTCTGTAGAAGTCCTTCCTCCAAATTAATAGTAGTAAGGAGAGTCAGCCGTGCATTTCCATGGAGTCAACCCAATCAGGAGGGCAAGCATCTTGTATATCCAATTGATCAACAAAACTTTATGCCTCAATAACTTTGGAATGTACATTCCAAAAAACTTGCAGGTTCCATTTTCTTAGAAAAACAACTCTTTTATGCAGTTGCCAAAGAATAAACTAGGGGGAGCCATTCACCTCCATCTTCCAACCCTGCTGCACCAAGCTCAAGAAAGACTCACGATTAGTCCAAATGTTAAATAATTTAAATTGAGAGATAGTAGGTTTGTCATTAAAAGCAAAAGTTAACAAAATAGGATTATGATCAGAAGAGGTAGAATTTAAATATTAAACATGAACAATAAGAAAGTGCTTAAGAAAGCACCATTCTCCAAAAATCTATCCAGCCTTTAAAAAATAAATCCTCTTCTCTATGTGAAAGGAGCACCAACATAAATCGAAAAGACCAACTTGAGAGATGGAATTACAAAAGTGGTTTATAAAAGTAGTGTCACACCTCCCCCCTCCTTTCTTCTCAGCAGGCTTCATTATCATGTTAAAATCACCCCCAACAAACTAATTATCTGTAATGACAATTCCCATAATTTTGATTTTGTGCCACAAAAGATACTTATCCTGCAACAAGAAGCTAGCATAAATAAAAGTGGCCCAACCTAAGTAATCATCCATCTTGTATTGAGTTAAAACAAATTTCTTATCTTCTTTCACAATAGAAAGGGTGATATTCCTTTTTAAAAAAATTTAGATTTTGTTTTTTTTTATTGCAAAAGTAATGAAATCTTTTGAAGGTGCTAAAAATTCTATTAGTACTGACAGTTACCATGGGATCCAAAATAGCAAAAATAGAGATTTTATTGACCCTACACAATTGCTTCAATCTATTAAGGGAGGAAGGGTCAGCCACTTCCCCAATGTTCCAAACCAATATTTTAAACATGATGTCTAGAGGCAATACTCCTAGAAGACCTAGTAGGATTGACAACCTGCTCCCCATCAGAATGATAAATACCTTCTTGAGAAATATCAATAAGCTTTGCAAGTTCTCTTTTAGCTTTCCTTCTAAAGTGTCACTGAACTTGCCATTCAATTTTCAGAGTATTAGTAGCATCTTGAAAAGACCCCTGTGATAAAGCAGGAGAAGTGGAAATTGGAATAGTAGGTAGAGTGAAAATTTCATTAGTATATTATTATGTAAAAGAGGAGATGACGTTGTGACTAGAAATGAGGAGGGGGGGCATTGAGAGCTTCTTGCACATTTTACTCAGCGGTAGTGTTGACACCAGTAACATTATCCTGCATGTGATAAGGAAAAATAAGCAGTCCAGAAAGAACATTAAAAGTATCAAGTGCAACAAGTATCATATTATCATTTTCAGAACAAGAGATATTAGTAATAGTAGGCACATTAAGTATAGGCACAATAGTAGTTTGTTCATTATGAGGCTCCACCTCATCATTCTGAGACTCAACCTGAATCCTATGAACGTCAAAAGTGATAAGATTAACTTGTAGCGAATTATTATCCTGATTTTCATTAAGGGTCTGTTTGGGGCAGCTGTAGCTTATCCAACTTATCCAAATAAGCTGCTTATCCTGATAATCTGCTGATAAGCAGCTGATCTGAATAAGCTGTCTGGTTGTTTGGTTTCTGCGTTTGGAAAATAGCTGATTCTGGATGAATGACCATTCTGCCTNAATCCCAAGCTACAAGTAGTGGTAAAGAAATTATGTCCACTAACAATAATCAACTAAAAAAATGCTTTCAATTCTAAACATTCAATCACTTTGTTTCCAATTGTACCAATCATCAAGCTTTTTCATTACTTGTAAAAAAACACCATCGAAAGATGAAAAACAATAAGTATCAAAAAACTACAATGAGCATGTATTATTCATTGATGAAGAAGAGTTACTGTGTGACAAGTGCAAAGCAGCATCCTTGATAGAGAATCAGAGTGACATCGTTCCAATATATTTCACAAATGGTGCACCGTAAAAGAAGCTTGCAAAGTTCATTAATAATGGAAGAAGTCATGAAAACATTGTCTACTACGATATGAACTTAAACCTCTGTATCACCCGAAGCCTTATAAACTATGGTACAGAGGTTTATGTTCATGTTCAGTTTAAGGGTCTGTTTGGGGCAGCTGTAGCTTATCCAACTTATCCAGATAAGCTGCTTATCCTGATAATCTGCTGATAAGCAGCTGATCCGAATAAGCTGTATGGTTGTTTGGTTTCTGCGTTTGGAAAATAGCTGATTCTGGATGAATGACCATTCTGCCCCTGTTTTAGATAAATTGTTTACAGTTCTAAGGGTTCTACCATCATATAATTACATAAAAAGCAATAACATTATCCCAGTAGATTCAAATTATAAATTCTAAGAACTGTAAATAACAGACAATCTGAAGCACTTGAGAAAATGAAATCAATTAAAAAACACTAATCCCATAAAAATTCAGCAGCACATTCTCAAATCACAGGACAATGATCCATTTCAGAAAACTCAGAGATTACCTTAAACCTCTTGGAGATTCTACTATAGGAGGCATCGATCTCTTCGACAACGTCAGTCTCGTGCACTTCAGCTCGCCGACGATTCGATGCTTGAACAGGCCAGATCCTTTAGATCTGAAGTTGTCGACNAAACACTAATCCCATAAAAATTCAGCAGCACATTCTCAAATCACAGGACAATGATCCATTTCAGATAACTCAGAGATTACCTTAAACCTCTTGGAGATCCTACTATAGGAGGCATCGATCTCTTCGACAACGTCGGTCTCGTGCACTTCAGCTCACCGACGATTCGATGCTTGAACAGGCCAGATCCTTTAGATCTGAAGTTGTCGATAGCGGGTTTGCGGGAGTGCTTGGAGATCGGAGGACGGAAGCCGGAGACAGATTTTTCTTCTTGCTGGAAGAAGCAAAAAGAAAGGAGTTGAATCCGTAAGCCCTGCTAGATCTGGTCTCCGACGACAGGGAGGGGAGAGGAGAAAGAAGGGATTTCTCCTTGGAGAGTGTTTTCACTGACGAACCTCTCTTCTTCATCTCCACTTTACCTTCACTCAGATCGACAAGGCAGGCTCAGGATATTGGTGAGGGAGGAGACGGAAGGAGAAGGGCATGGGAGTAAAATTTTCCCAAACGCAAATTGAAGACGCGGGACGCGGGGTCGATCCCGCGTCCGCGCCTATTAAGGATTAGAAAATGACGCTTCCTAATAAGCTCTTCAAACGCCCAAAACAAACAGGACGGCGACGTTTTCAAAATGTCACCATAGAAGATAAGCTGCCCCAAACGCACCCTAAGAGTAGCTGGTTGATCAATTGAGTGAAGAAGGTTATGTCCTTTGAGGTGGGGGTTTAATTTGAAACATTGAGTTGTATGATGGCCAAACATGGAGCCGTGAGTGCAATAAGGTGAATGACGTTCTATCTCCACTTGTTGCCAATAGCCACAATGTTGTGAGCCAATCTAGTTTTGGTTACAAAATGGTTGTGTAACATTTCAAATTCCCTGCGAATCAAGTCCACTTTAGGATGACCGTATGTGAACTTGCCAACAAGTGCAAATCGACAAGAAGAGGCGAGAATGGAAGATTCTACATTTGTGATATACGTAACTAATTTCCCAATTTTTCCCCTAATTTTTTGATAAAGGAATAATCTCAAAGGGTCATGAAATCCTTGTGGAAATTCCCACCAATACTGGAGTTGGAGGAACCGCCTCCTCCATCCAAAACAACATAAGAAAAAAGATTTACCCACGGACATCACGACCGTTGGTAACAGAAACCAGCAACAAATAGAAGCAAAAGGAAAAGAAAAACAGTAGAGAGGTGAAAAGGAGAGATCTCACCGCAAACCAAACGCGTGAAGAGAAAAGTTTCAGTATCACCATGGAATCGCCCCGAAAACCCGAAACCCTAGCAGAGTGGAACCTTCAATCGCCATTTTTATATATATATATAATATATATATATATATAATTGTATAGATTACACAAGCTCAAACTATCTTTCAATTGAATGACCCAACACTTAAGAATACTTCTATGGTGAATTTGTAATGTATTGTTAATCTCCTCATAACCTCCAAAAGTATTATAAATCTTGCTTACTATAAAATATATTTAGATTTTAGTTTGTGTAAAAAATATTATTATGATTTTTAAGTTGAAATATTTTAACTTATTGATTTAAATATATATTTTAATATATGTTAAGTTTATTAAAAAAAAATTATTAAAATAGAAAAATGTATTTGCTAACTTTATGGATGATTAAATTTAATTATTGGAAACTTAATCTAAGCTACTTAGAATTATAGAGCTGTCCTAAAATGAGAAAAATGAGGCTATTTATAACAAAAGTGTAATTTTAACTAATTTTAATTTATAAAATTTTTTAAATATTATTTTTTCGAATAAAAATATAATGTTCACCTAAGAATGATTTTTATTGATTAATAATTAGATTAAAATAGCCACTTAGCGGTTCATCAAAAAGTCCTATCAAATAAGCTTTAAATAGCTCAAAATCGTTGTGCAAGGGCTAGCCAACTTAGTACAACATATGTAATGTAAGGTTTCTATTATATTAAAATAAAAAATGCTTACTACTTTTAATATATCCTAAATTGAATGTCATTATATTGTGTTGATAAATTTTATGTCACGCATAAACTATTTTAAAAATAATCAAATTTAATCATTTTACAAATTAATTAATATCTAATTTAAGCTTATTATTCTTAATGAATATATTAGGTTGTGGGAGAAACTAAGTAATATTTGTCAATCAATTCATTATCACTAGAGCTCTAATTATCAATTTGGATCCTCATTCAAACATTCAATCATATGTTTGTTATCATTAAAATTGATATGATATAAATTGAAACTTATAAAACCAATATTTAAGTGTTTTAATGTTTCTTATATGACATGGTCACACGATACAACAACAACAGCAACAACAACAAAGCCTTAATCCCACTACGCGGGGTCGCTACATGAATCCTTTTTTCTCCATTGCGTCCTATTTAGTGTCATATTTTCATTTAGTTCTAGTAAATTAAGATCATTTTTTATACAATAAGCCCAAGTCTTCCTAGGTCTACCTCTGTCTTTCTTAACACAAGTCAAATCTAAAACATCTACTCTCCTAATCAGATCATCAGATGGTCGACGTTTAATGTGACCAAGCCATCTAAGACGGCTTTCTCTAATTTTGACCGGCACAGAAGTTACACCAACCCTATCACGGATATATTCATTTCGCATTTTGTCTCTAAGTGCAAAGCCACTCATCCACCTAATCATTCTCATCTCGGCAACACTTAACATATTATCATGCTTCTTATTTAAATGCCAACATTCAGCGCCATAGAGCATTGCAGGTCTCACCACCGTCCTCTAAGATGACATCGTCACACGATGTGGCAAAAAAATTCTGATTTAATGGAATATTGTGGAATGTAAGAGAAAAAATGTTAGAAAAAAAGAAATAATAGGCTTATTTGTAAATCATATCAAAAGATAACATCACCAAATCATTGTAAACTTGGGCATTTCCAAATGATCGAAGTTGGTTTCATTGAACCAATTGCGGTGTAAATATATATATGATATGCCATAGGAAAATAGAAAAAAACATATAAAAAAATTCATTGAACCAATGTGTCTGTTATAAGTAAATAATAGAGCAGGCTATGTGTCTGTTATAAGTAAATAATAGAGCAGGCTGCCATTAAAATGGCAACATCAAGGCAAATTTATTCATACCTACAAAAAGGCACACTTATTAAGATTTATGGCTAGATTGCCAATCATGGGGTCCGAAAAAATATCTTACATTACCCTATTTATAAATTAGCAAACCATACAGTGATGGGTTATTAATTGGTTATCAATTACAGTTGCCACATCATTATCAACATGGCTTGCTCCAAAAATTTCAACAGCGAAATAAGAGAATTGTTGTAATGCATATCTAAAAAATGGTAATTTAGATCGCTTATGTAGAAATCTAAGTTCCTATTGTATATAATTCATCAATTGTAATATTAGTAAAATTAATTTCAAAGAAAACATGAAAAAACAAGGTCGGAGGGTCGGCCGATGACCTTTCAGCCGACCAAATGTTTGCTGACCAACCTAAGGTTTTTAGTCGACCGAATGATAAGGTTAATGGGTCATTAAATGTCCCTTTTGAAGCATTTTTAAATATGAAACTGTAATAAATGTCAGTTATGAATGAAAGGTTCTCGGAGTCGATTACACATATGAAATGGTGTAATAAGGAATTGTGACATCCCTCTTAAAATAGGGAGAAATATGTAATTTTACTTGATGCCATTAAAATCTATAAATATGGGATTACTGAATTTACTCTCACAAAAGTTGCATTATTGTGCTCTTAATCCCTCTCTCAATATCTCTCTATCACTCTCATCCGGCTAGAGCTCTATACTATGGGTGTGATCAATAGGACATATTTGGATTCATCATCCTAAAAGCTATGATGAGCGTAGAATCATGTCATTAATAAAAAGAGGAGTACGCCACAGAGAAGGAACACAATTGGGAGACAACCCAAACACAAAACATCTGAGGGAATTTTGAAACAACAAATTTAGGAACTCAAAGATCAAATGACAGGTCAGCCAGCGGGGTTGACACACGTGCTACTCAAGGGTAGGGCACAAAATCCCCATGAACACTCAAAGGGTTGAAAGAATTGAAGATTCTCAGTACTAAGTTAGTGTTAGGTCTACATCGAGGGTTAGACCACGATTTGTGCAAATGGAAATCCACCGTCAGCCAAGGAATCGGTTCTCCTAATAAACCTCTGATGTTGAGCCCACGAAAAAGTTTAAAGTTTCATCTTTGGAATTTTACAAGGTTAGAAGTGATCCGACCGACCACGTACCTTCCTTTAGGTCTGCCTCCTACCTTATCAAGATCTCTGTCACACTCAAGTGTCGGTTTTTCTATACCACGCTGATGAATTTCACCTTCAAATGGTTTAATGGCCTCTTGATTGGAGTTATCACCTTCGTTTTGAATTAAAAAATATGTTCACAACACAATTCGCTAGCACCAAAAAGCCTTGTAATAACTCACAGGCTCTGTGGCACGTCAAGAAAGGGTCGAACAAGAACCTTAGTTTGTATGTTTCTTGGTTCCAAAAAGAAATGCCAGAAGTGCAGGATCTGGAACCCACAGTAGCACAGGTCGCCCTAGCCAGGGGATTGAGAAGCGAATGATTCAAATATTTCTTAGTTTACGACAACCAAATAGCCTGGTTGAAAACTTGGAGTTAGCTAACCACCATATTGCAGCGGAGGAGTATGTTCAATCGCCATACTAGAAAGGTGAAAAATCTGACCTTTGCTCACAAAAGTTAGCCTCGTGAGATGATGGGTGGAAGCCAAATGATGACCCATGACCAATAAAGATAGTCTACCTCCTCATGATGATAAGAAGGCATATATAAACTACTGAATAGGATAGAGTTTTTGGAGCAACCAATCGTCATAAAACTGAGAACTATCAAATCTCACTAAGTTGAGGGTTTCAACATTAGTGTTAATAGAGGTCACACAAGATAAATATAAATTCAAAAAAAAAACACTCTTTATGAGAAATTAAGATTTTCTCAGAAACACAAACAAGTTCTACAAATGCCACAATAATCATGGTCATGACATGGAAGACTGTAGACACCTCCAGAACTAGGTCAAAGGTTGATTCGGGCTGGAAAATTCAAGGCATTCTTAGCCCCAGGAGAATCAACCCAAAGGCGGGGGAAAGCCGCAATGGAAGAAAACTTTGATGAGCCCATCTGAGCCAATGGTATCCATTTTACAAACATATTTCTTGCCTTCCTAGGAGAAAACTTGTTTATTTAGGTTGATCATAAGAGGCTTCAAATAGGTCAACTTTGCACTATTTATTTCACTCTGATGTGGAAGCCTCTCCTTGATTGCTCTTGATGATGGAATGCTCCCCAAAGGAAAATCTCTACAACATTGTCATTATGGTTACAATAACGATTAATAACTACAAGGAGTGTAGTATTCTAGTTGACACCAATAATTCAAAAAATATCCTAATTAAGTTAAGCTTTAATAAATTACATCCATTGGTCTATCCCATTTTACGAGCATTTTGCCTGCCTTCCTTGGAGGAAACTTGTTCATTTAGGTTTATCATAAGAGGCTTCAAATAGGTCAACTTTGCACTATTTATTTCACTCTGATGTGGAAGCCTCTCCTTGATTGCTCTTGATGATGGAATTCTCCCCAAAGGAAAATCTCTACAACATTGTCATTATGGTTACAATAACGATTAATAACTACAAGGAGTGTAGTATTCTAGTTGACACCAATAATTCAAAAAATATCCTAATTAAGTTAAGCTTCAATAAATTGCTTCCATTGGTCGATCAATTGGTGGTACCGACTAACTCACTTTATGGTTCTTATAAAAAACAAATAGAAGCCTTATATAATTGGGTTATCAGTCCCTTGGGGGAAAGGTAACAACTAATTCACCAATATGGAGGAATTCTCAGTAATAGACCTTCCACCACCTTATAATGTAATCTTCAGTTACCTATTACTCAATGATTTTTTAGTTATGGTCTCTACATACCATGTTGCATTAACATTCTCATTTGAGTGGGAGATATTTACTATTCAATTAAATTTGCAGCAGATTTAGACATGCTACTTATAAGTGATTGATAATGTGAAGCAAGAATCATTCAACATTTAGAACCAGTAAGAGGGGGATCTTAAGCCATCAAAACCATTGTAGAAATTCCCACAACTGATGGACAATAAAAGTTTTGATGGATAACATAAAGACTTGTTGATCAAAACCCTCCAGAAGAATTGAGGTATTTTTTCATAATTGTTCATTGAAAAGTAGGCATCCTGATTACATGACATACCATTGCTTAAACCTTAATCTACTTTTCATGCTATTAAAGAAAAATATGATAACATCGACCATGAAATTAACTAGCCTGATCCAAAAAAATTTGCAAAAGCTCAAGGAGTCAGGCTACGTTCTAAAGGTACGGTACCCTACCTAGGTCTCTAATGTGGTCATGATTAAGAATTTTAATGGCAAATGGAGGACATGTGTGGACTTCACAAACCTGAACTCTGCTTTCTTTAAGGATAGCTACACTCTGTCAAGGATTGATGCTCTAGTAAATTTAGCAGCCAAACATTTAATGATGAGATTTCTAGATGTTTTCTATGAAAATCATTAGATTAAGATGCATCTATAGGATGCAGAGAAGATGATATTCATTACAAGAGAAGCCTTGTATTGTTATGACGTAATCTCTTTAGGCTAAAAAACCCTTGCGGGTACCTTCCAGCATCTAGTGAATGTAATATTTTCAAGTCATAAAGGAAACTAATGATGTCTATGTCATTGATGTCCTAGTAAAAATATGGTGGGTTGAATAACATATAAATGATCTAAAGGAAATATTTGAAATGGTCATAAAATATAACAATAAGGTAAATCTACTGAAATGTATGTTTGGATTTTAACTGGCAAATTTCTTGAATACCTCTTAACGCCCATAGATATAAAGGCCAAACCAAAGAAAATACAAGCCTTGTTGAATATGCCCTCTTTCATAACACTAAGGACGTGCAAAAGCTTACTTGTCAGATAGCAACACCACAACTACTACTAAGACTATAATAGAAAGAAGAACTCTCTGTAATTGGGAGTCAGCCCTGAAGCCATCAGTTTGGGTCTTTCTTCAGGGAAAGTCAAGAAAGTTATTCCCAATCTACTATACCAGTCGACTTCTTAGAGAAGCTGAGGTTATGTACCCCATCATGGAATTCCCAACATTTACTCTAATTATCACTGCTTGCAGGCTTCGATTATATTTCCATTTGCATCCAATCAAAGCCTTTCTTGACCACCCTCTCAAATTCTTGCTCACTCAAAAAAAAATAGTTTGGTCAACTTCTGAAGTGGGCTGCAGAGCTCAGTGATATTGATATCACCTACATTTCTTGAGGTGTGATTAAACCTCAAGCGGTAATGGGCTTTCTAGCACATTTCACTGAGAAAGGCTAACCTAGCAAAAAAAAACTACTGTTGATGTTCTAACCTATACCTTGTACACAGACAAAGCCTCGAGCTAAGTGAGAGTTGGGAAATGATTAGCATTGGGCAATCCATTTGAAAAACATCATTATCATTTGGTCATCATGATGTTTGAAGTCACCAACAACAAAGCAGAGTATAAAGCACTAATAGTTGGCCTGCGTTTAGCTAACAAAACGGGCTCTCAACAATCATTGGTGAAGTTAGATTCACAACATATCATGAACCAAGTAAATGGATAATTTGAGAAAAGAGACTAAATGATGGCCAAATACTTGAAGAAGACAAAGGTGGAGATATAGAACTTTGTAAACTTCAGGATGGAGCATGTCAGTAGGGTGGACCTCCTAAGAGCATCTACTACAGAGATGGCATGCCCCATAAGCTTATATGGCTAGTCATTGAGGAGACAGGGGCTATAAAGGTATATGAGAATGATATAAAGACTTGGATGGATCCCTAAATCCAATATCTTGAAACCAGAAAGATCTCAAATGAAATCACTGATTCAAGGATATTCAAGTTTAAAGTTGTATAATACCTTATAATTGAATGGAAACCATTCTAAAGGTTAGCCTCTAACTATTCTTAAGGTGTTTCAAAAAAAATAGGGTGGAAGAAATCCTTTAGGATGTACACTCTAAAAAATATGGGAGTCATTCCATAGGAGAAGATTTAGCACATCGGGTTCAACATCAAGGATGTTTGTTGTCAACCTTCATGAAAGTCACAGAGGAGTTCTCTACGATTAGCAAGTAGTGCCAAAAGTAAGCCCCAATGTAGCACCAGTCAGCCTACAAACTGTAGTTTTTTGTCAGTCTCTAACTTGTCGCCATCTGGGGGCTTGATATCCTAGGGCATTTACCACATTGAAAAGCCAATGTAAAATCCTTTCACTTATCGTAGACTACTCTTCAATGTGGATAGAAGATAATGATTTTATTCAGATTACCACGGATGTCGTCTGTAACTTCCTCTAGATTGACATCATCTATATTTATAGCTTTCCCATGATACTTATCATCGATAATGGAATACAATTAGCTAGTTATGAGGTAAAGGAATTTTTCCAAAGATAGGGAATTAACCTTAAATTTGCATCTATACACTATTCCTGTACAAATGGATAAGAAGATGCTATCAACAAGATAAATTTAAATCTACCATGGAAGAAAGTTGATGGTGCAGAAGGTATTTGGGCAAATTTACTTTCGTCTGTCCTATGGGCCTTTTGAACGATGCTATTATTAGTAACCTAGAAACCTCATACATGTTTTCACATGAGTTGTAAGCAAAAATTATAGTGGAATATAATAGCTATTGATAGAGAGTCATCACAACCACCTCATTTGATGAGGACAATCTCACCGATTGGTAGGAAGCAAACGATGATGAAATGATGCTCGCACTTAACCTCCTAGAAGATAATCAAACTAACACAACACTCTAATAGGAAAAAGTAAAGAGGAGGATTGCTCGATACTATAATTGAAATATTTGAGAGAAAACATTTGCAACTAGTGACCTAGTCAGAAATCCAACCAAACAACACAAGGGCAATCAATAAAAAAACTTGATAAAACTTAGATTGGCCCATTTATTGTTAATAAAAAATGTCACTCAAGAAGCCTAGAAGCTGAAAACATGTACCAAAAAACTAGAATGATTCCTCGAAGCCTCCAAGTTCATTAAAGATGCTATTCCTTTAATTAAAAATAATTCACAATGATAATGTTTTGAATGAAAACCATTAATGTGAATTAATTCGCAACTTGAGATGGAATAGTGAATATATATACCAAAAGTTTAAAGCAACATGTCACTTTGGTTAATAACATCTTTGGGGATACCCATGAATACTCTTCATTAATGAAGTAATGCTTAAATTTTTATGATAACTAGTAAATATGTAAACTAAAAGTTTAAATGATCATCTAAAAAATCCCAATACTTTAATTCCTTATTAGGCTCTAAAGATAAAAGATTAGTCATGGTGTGTCATAACAGAGGATGATTTATCTGTAAACAAGGCCTACAAAATAATCCCTATGATGTGTCAAAAGAAATGAATGTGCTCAAAGTGGGTTAATCAAGAAACATGGAAGGAATTCTTATGATGGTGGGGATAGCAAGGTAAATATTTCATAGATCCATCATCTCAAGCTATTAAGACTCTTAATCTACTCGATCATGAAGATAGTCGACCCAACCTTTGTATTGTGTCGTCTAGGAAATAATTGTAGCATTAAATTCAAGAGAAAGAAACATTTAATTCCATATAACCCTATTCAGATGAAATTGTTAGAAATAAGACTTATACTTACCAAAAAAATGGTAAGAAAGCCTCCGGAATGAAAAGAAAAGACAGATTTGGCTACAATGTCGAACCAACCATAGATAACATACACCTCATTTGGTTCAGAGGAGGCTCTAACATCCTATCCATTCAAGACAATTGTCTAAGCATAGAAATTTATGCTTGGCACATCAAATTAAAGAAGCAAGAGTACTCCTCATCGAGCCATGCAAATTAGTTGTAGTTATCTAAGAAAAGATTTTAATATGGATGCCTTGTTAATATGATTTGGGAGATGTTGGACCTTTTGAATACTAGCCCAAAGCCCATCTAAGAAAGAAGAGCATAAAGTAAAGTAATCATTTAAAAGTTGATTCAATTTTATCCTAAATATTATATAAACTTAATGTTTTGTTGTTAGGATAGGGCTTTTGGAAGGCAAACTCATGATATATTAGGAAACAAAGCAAAGACTTCCTAACCTAAAGCTTATGCTAATATAAACTTATCCTAGAACTCAAACATCAACCTACAGGCTTTCTACCAAGGAAAATAAGGTTTTAGAAAATTTCTCATCATTGTGACGTTTGGTGACACATTCTTTTTACTTGTCCAAGTACCTTTTGTGCTAAAAGATGATGGCCCTCCTCTCCTCGAAAAAAAACTCTTAGAAAGTCTTTCTTCCTTTCGCATTAAGATGTGAATTGAAAGAAAAAAGATGATGAAGAGGAAGGTAGAAGATGAGGAAGAAGAAGAAATTGAAGAAAGGAAAAAGAAAACGATGAAAAAGGAACTCTAGATTTTTTTCTCTTCTTTCTCTCCCAAAAGCCCTCAAAGTTCCTCTCCAAGCTCTTTTATAAGAATGTCCACAATAATTTAATTAATTTTCACCCACTCCAAAGAGCTAAAAGCTAAAGAGGAATGAAGGGAAAATAATTTATCATGTTCAACTCTCCATGTGTCATGAAACCTCCCCAAGTGGCCACATAAAATTTGGATTTTAATCCACATAGAATGCATGTAATTTGACATATTGACAGGTAGGGGCTAAGAATTTCTATGGTACAATCCCAAACCTTTCCATGATCAATTTTAGAATGTGTGGGTTAATTTATTGACAAAATCCATAAAAATCAAAACCAACATGCTTCTAAGCATAATCACGCATGAGATGGCATGGTAAGGCCAGATGCTAGCATAACTATGCCAGTTATGGGTGTGTTCACACCCAAATTGGCTAGGAATGGCATGGTTATGCAGCTTTTAGGATGACTACGATATTTCAAATCCTATCTATTTTCATGCACAAAATGTGTTATAGTGATTTTATGAATATCTTTAGTTATGAGAAGCTATAAATGAGTGAAATATAATATCATAACATTAAATTATACCTGAAACATTTATGGAACTAAAAATTTATGCCAATAAAGGGTAGCCACTTTCGAGCACAATTGCATCAACTCAAATTCTAGTTTTTTGCCCAAAATATCTACTGAAGGCATTCATGGATCCCTTGATCCATGGAAGGATATTTATGAATAAAATATGGTTCCCAAATATTAAAGGGACATCAAACATATGTCATATTAAATTCTAATGTCAAACAAGCGTGACCACTTTCAGGTATGTTTGTACCATATCAAACCTTAATTTCATGTCGTAAGTATCCACTGCAGAGTTTTAGGAATCCCTAAAGCTATTAGGAAGCTAAAAATGAGAGGAATATATAATTATATCATTTATTAGAAACTATTACATGTGTTAAACTAAAAATTGATGTCTACGGGTGAGCTAGTCTATGGCGAGGATGCATTATTTGAAAATTTAGTTTTTGTGCTCTAACCTTGCACCAGAGAGTTCTTGTGGATGTCTTGAGATCCCATATGTGTAACATCAAAATTCGATGCCGACAACAGAAACCTTAGAGGAACCGAAACTTCGAACCCTTGTATTTATTTTCCAAATCAATCAAATAGAGTTTTTGGGTCCAGCCGACTACAAGGTAGTCATTTGACTCCGTTCTAAAAGTAAACATGTAGGATAATAGTTCTCAGGACCAAGGAATCTCCATCTATTGCAAGTAAACAATGCATGTCATTACTTTCACTATTGAATTTGCCTTTATATGTACGGGGATGACACTATAATTGTTAAGAATCGATTGGATCTTATGCCAGAATGGTATTCAAAGTCTCCATTAAACTCATCCATATAGAATATCAAATCATTGCCGTACTAATCAATCTCCCTTGCCTTCTGATCCATGGCCTTGAGCACTACACTTATGTCATATACAAGTTTCTTCTAGGAGCTCCACATCAATCGATGTAAAAGTAGAAATTTTGATCACTGGCACCGAACCGAAAAATTATCGAGAATATTTGGAAGCTATGTGAAACACATGAAATAAACTGAACTAAGGGAGAGACAAGTGATGACTGAAGAGAAGGAAAAGGAAAATTTAATAATCATAAACATTATTTTCCCTTTATACCTGTAAATAGAGTCTCCATGAAATATAAAACACCTCAAATTCATGCCTTGATATTTGGAAATTTACATCAAATCATCGTAAAATTCAATGAAATGATATTAAATTTTAAAAATTCACAAAAATTTATTTATTTTATGAAAGGAAATATTTTACACTAGGGTATTCAACCGCCTTAACCAATACGATAGCGAGTTACAAGACTCAGATACAAATGCATGCCCGCACACCCATATTAAAATTTTTCTACCCTCTATTCCTCAGATCAGATATAGAAATTCAAACTATTCACTCAACCTCTATTAACTCCATTAAAAGAGTGGTCACCTTGATTTGGAGAGTTGCCATGTTTGCATAAAAGACTTTTAGCTCTTTCTTTAGGTTGACATTGGAAACATCCTTCTATAGGCCTCTTCTCAGACAAAAAGTATGTCATTTTTTTCCATCTGACAAGAAAGCACGGATAGCAATCCTCGCTGACTGACAATCTCCCTATCGACCCTTCAAGGCCAAACAGACAGACGGATGCACCTGTGTCGTGGGCTAGAACAGATGATCACTAGGCCGCCTCTGGAGCAGAGGGTTGGCCTACTCCCATTATCGATGGTAGATAATATGAATAGTCTTATCTTTAAGAATAAGCAAATGTCATAAAAAGGGAAAGGAACAAATCTATTTAATTAAAAGAAATCATATTTCTTATTACCAATCATTTGCACCATCTCAGATGACTGGAGGCTCTCACCAGCAAGTGGTTGGACAACCGCCTGACTGGCATCACCAATTGAAGGAAAGAGTGCTGCTCCTTCACGTAGCTGGATCTGGGTCTCTACAGCTGCCTGGATCGGTTGTGGAGCTGAGCGCTCACTTAGTGATGTTTGGAAAAGGATCTTCACACCAGCGGTATGCACGTTAGCCCTGCTCCCCATCTCATTATGGAGCGATATTGAGTCATATTACTCATCATTTCCTCCAATCTTTGTTTCTTCTGGATTAGTTTTTTGGTCAGTTTCTCTCTCTCTCTGATAGGCTCCCTCCTGGTCTCCTTCATCCAGCTGACTGTCCTTTTTCCTCTGGCCTCTTTGCCACCATCGGTTGGCTCTCATCTCTCGACTTCTTCTTTATTATGGGATGACTACTCATTGTTTTATTTTTCTCCCCTGTGTTCATGGGAGAGTGGTGTTTTTTGGTTGAAAGTCTGAAGAAATTCATCATGGGCGCATCATTTATAGTTTTCTTGCTACTTTCCATGTCTCTTACCGATTGAAGAGCAAAAAATTTAAAAGAGTGAGGGAGAAGTGTTGATCACGTCCAATTTATAGAGAGTACTGATACAAAAATCAAAGATATATAATTATTAAAATTATTTATTATGCAATAAGTCAATTTTTGCAAATCTTTTAGTTTTATCACAGGTTCCACTTTCAAGAAGTAAGAGTACCAGAGAACTAAGTATGTACATAAAAATATGACCGCACAAATGAGAAAATTTAATAGGTCTCGCTTATCAACAAGAGAGGACTACATGGGAATAGTCAAAAGATGGAACGTCGAGTGTCATTTCCTTAAGTAGGAACTCAGAGCCGACAAAAAAAAGCATAACTTGACAAATGAGGAGAAGACACATAATTCAAGGAATAGTTATTCATGAATAGTTCCTTCAAAAAATTCCATAATTCTTCACAAAGATAGCCAATGGGCTCCCATCAGAACACCTTCCTATTTCTTAAAGAAGGACTCTTCTCTAAGGAGAGTTGTTCATTGGATTATAGTGATGCTCTCTAACTCTCTTTATCTGACAAGCTAAGTTCACCCAAATAATAGGAGGGTCTCTGCTCAGGATTTCCTTAAAAGAGTCGTCCTATAACCTTTTAACTGAGTGAATATATGTTGATCAACCAAATTTTTTTAGTAGATCGAATAACAAGTGCAACAGGTCATTAAATCCCTCTCTTCAAGCTATTATAAATACAAAACGGTGCCAATGTTAGTAAGAGTTTGTTACAATATGAAAAGGTGTAATAAAAACTTGTAACGTCCTATTCGAGCAAGGATAAATATATAATTTTATTAGATATCCTAGAACCTATAAATAGTTGATCATTTGTCCATTACAGGACTATTGAATTTACTCTCTCAAAACTTGCATTATTGTGCTCTAAATTTCTCTTCAGATATCTCTCTTTATTTCTCTAGTTCGTCCTACGTTCTATACCTTAGGTGTGATCCGCAAAATAAATTTAGATTCAACAATTATGAATAAGCTTTCATATTGAAACATGAGCTAATGTAATCTACTCAATTTGTGGGACAAAAAATAAGAAAAACTAAGAAAACTTGTAACTACAAAAGCTTCATATAAAAAATTGATCAACAGTATATGACCCGTGTTCAATGTTGATGTGCCTTTTATTAAAATTATAAGATTCAAATGTTGCCTTTATTATAAAAATACCATAGGGAGGAAAAATAGAAGTCATACAAATTCTTGCTACAATACATTCCAAACTTTTGGAATGTATCAACAAATATAATCTTACACGAAAATATAATTCAGCCTTGTAGGTGTTCCCTCTCACCGATATTTAGGGCCCCTTTGGGGTAGCTTATTTGGTGCGGTAGCATTTTGAAAACGCACCTGACCTATATGGATAAATTATATTTTGACAGCTTATGCATTTCTAAAATATAGTTAGGTTCTTGCTTCAACTACTATTCCTCTTTTAGTTGCTGCGTTTATTAAAAGCTGGCAATGAAGTTTGGGTTTCAAATCCCTTTCAGCACATGAAAGCCGATGCCTTTAATACGTGCAAAATCTCAGAACTTGTATTCTGAACCAACAATAGCAAATGGTAAATGCCTTAGCTTTGAGAACTTTAAACTTTCTCGTGAATATAACAATAAATCAAACATTAACTTCTCCTCATATGCAAAATAGATAGTCAATTTCATTTTTTTTACAATGTATTTATTGGTGTAAGTGAAAATATTCAATCATGAAATTACCATCATGTATTTACATATGGAATCAATATTTTCTGGAGCATTGATTTTATGCATATAATAATTCTTTTTGCATAATACCGTAATAAATAAAAAACAATGAATAGAAATGATGATTTCAATTCTTTTTGGCTTTTAGTTTGATCAAAGAGTGAAACAACATATGTTGATGAAATAGAGGTCAGGTGATTCGCTAATTTTGCTCGCATCAAAAGGTCTCATGCTCGAAGTTCATTTGTCTGTACAAAAGTACATTTGAATGACAAAATCAATCTGAATAAAGAGTACGAAATAGCCGTATTTTGTTATAAATTTCTATCAACATATTATTTATGAAGAAAAATTTGGCTTTTGATCCATCAAAAATTAAAATAATTTAACCACAACTTATTTTCTTTGAAATGAAGCGCCCAATTTAATCTCAAATCAGAAATATATCCTTACTTATTTAAATGTGGAATATTTCTTTGCAGTTCAAATGACTAACATTTATTAGAATGTTTTTATAATAATGTAGCAAAAAGGTTTATGCCTATCTAGAATTATGCTTAGACAATAATTTAGTCATATTGAAACTTTGTTCAAAGCTTCACAGTTTCTTTGAATTCCATAGGAGCCTTAACTAGTTTTGAGACGTTTACATAGGTGGTAAAGCACATTGGGTTGGAAAAATCATGAGAATCCATCTTACTCGATTTCTTTTATGCTTGAATTAGGAAAACAAATTTTTTTAGTGAAGATTCCAATGTTGAGTATTGTGGTGCCCGATCCACTTCTCTCCTATGGATAGTTTTGGTTATATGGTAGTAATTTGAACCTTTATTTGATTTGTCATTTCATTATTCTGTAAAGCCCTCCCTGTACCTTCCGCCCTCTCTCAAATTCACGCCTATTAATGATTTCTTGCTAGAGTCCGAAGGATCAAGCAGAGGTTTTGAGCGACAACAAGCTTGAGGAAGAGAACAGGGAGGTTGCGGACGGAAGAACGAAGCGCATACAACAAACAATCGCGAAGAAGAAGCATCAGATGGGCGGCGAGAAGAATTGCAGCTAAGAAGGTTATGCGTTCTAAGGAGTTATGGGACAGGAAGCTTGCAGGCGGTGAATCACAGGTGCTACGGGCGGCTTCGAATACGAGGAAGATCAGAGTTAGAAAGTGAATAAGTTTTCGTAACCTGTTAATAAACTGTGTAATCCTTAAAGCAATAAAATTTTATGCAATTCTGTGGATATAAACAATTTACCAAATCACGTAAGTCTCTATGTGTCTGCTTGTCTGTGTGATTTTCTCATTTCAATATTTGCTTTATTGTCGTCGTTTTCCATGAAAATTGGTATCAATGCCCTAGTTCGAGTCTATATAAAACTGATGGTCCGAGATTAAGTGAAGCTATCACAGATTAAGAAGTTTGATGGCATGAATTTTGGTTACGGGAAGATGCAGATAGATGACTACCTCTATGGGAAGAAACTTCATTTTTTGTTATTGGGAAAGAGATCAGAAAAGATGGACAAGGTTGAGTGGACTATGTTGGATCGGATCGTTCTAAAGGTTATTCGATTAACTCTATCGAGTTTCACTACACACAATATCATCAAGTGAAGGACAACTGCAGATCTCATGGTAGCTTTGTCAGGTATGTTTGAAAAGTCATCAGTGAATAACAAGGTACATTTGATGAAAAAGTTATTCAATTTTAAAATGTTGGATGGTACGTCTGTTGCACAACATCTGAACGATTTTAATTATATCACAAATCAATTATCGTCTATGGAAATTGAATTAGATAATTAGAAGCGTGCATTGATATTTTTGTCTTTATTGTTAAATAACTGAGAAGCCATAAGAATCATTTTTAGTAATTCTATTATAAATCTAAGTTGAAATATGATGATATTAGTGATTTGATTTTAGCTGAGGAGGTGCGCAAGAATAATTCTAGTGAGATCTCGGGTTCGAGTTTAGAACTAAATGTTGATTTTAAAGAGAGATCACAAGATAGGAAGATCAAAATCAAAGCACAAAGACAAGAGCAAGTCAAAGCTCGATCAGCAAGCTACCTGCTGAAATTATGGTACACATAGATGAGAGGGGACCTTCTCCATAGCATCTCTTGGAGGCTCTCATTGCTATGTCACATTCATTGATGACCACAATAAGAAGGTATGGGTTTATTTCTTGAAGCTTAAATTTGATGTATTTAATATGTTCAAAACCTGGAAAGCCATGGATAAGACAGAGATAGACTTGAAACTGAAATGTTTGAGGTATGACAATGATGGTGAGTTCAAGGAGTGTTGTGTAGCTCAGGGTATCATAATGGAGAAAACCATTCTTGGGACACCACAACAAAATGGAGTTGCAAAACGTACAAACAGGATCATAAATGTGCGTGCTAAGCATGAGAATTCACGACGGACTACCACCAACTTTCTAGGCAGATGTGACCAGCACTATAGTTTACTTGATCAACATGGGGTCTTTTGTTCCACTAGATCGTGAATTTCCTGAGGAGGTCTGGTGTGGGAAAGTGGTCAAATTTTCTCATCTTAAAAATCTTGGTTATCTTTCTTATGTTCTTATTAATCCTGATGCTCATAGCAAACTTGAGGCTAAGTCAAATAAATGTTATTTTATCGGCTATGGAGATAAGGCGTTTGGCTATCTTTTCTGAGATGATTAAGATCGAAAGATCATAAGATGCAGGAATGTGATTTTTAGTCAGAAGATTATGTACAAGGCTAGTACAACTTCTGAAGTAGCTCCTCAGAAATACGAGTTGGTAAGGTTTGATGATCTACCAGAGATCACAGTACAGGGTAGAGTTGTAAGTGATAAGGAGAGTGGGTCCAGTGCACCTTGCACCCATTCCTATTATTTTGTAGTCAATTTCAGAGACATCCACCCCTACAACTATAATTTTCAGTTCAATAGAGACTAGATGATCTCCTCATTGTTTTTCACCAAACTTGAACTACATTCTGTTGACAGATAGTAGAGAACCATAGAGTTATGAAGAACCGTGCAAGTTGAAATTTTAGCAAGTGGGAGCTAGCCATAAAAAAGAGATGGATACCCTGCTAGAAAATCAAACATGGGAGCAGAGAGAACATCCATCAACGAAGAAGGCATTACACAACAAGTGGGTGTATCGGGGGAAAATTGAGCATGAAAGTATTAAAAGGTAAGAGGCTAGAGTTGTTGTAAAGGCTTTTAGCATAAGCAATGCATTAGTTATTCTAAGATCTTTTCTCCCGTGGACAAGCTCACAACCATCAAAATGATATTGTCCTTGGTGTCTATCAAAGAAATGCTTTATTTAACCTTTCTTGATGGAGATCATGAAGAAGACATCTACATGCACCAACCTCGGTGCTTTGTAGTACATGGAAAGGAAGATTCAGTTTGAACACTTAAGAAGAGCTTATATGGCCTGATGCAATCTCCTAGATAGTGGCATAAGAAATTTGATAATTTCTTGCACAATTCAGAGTGCACCAGATGTCAGATAGATAGATCATTGTTTCTATATCATAAATTTTAAAAATTCTTATATTTTTGTAATGTTGTATGTAGATGACATGCTTATTGCAAGCTCCAGTATTGATGAGATCAATAATATGGAGAAAAAGATGTCAAAGCACTTTACAATGAAGGATTTGGGAGCTGTCAAGTGAATCCCTGGAATGAGGATTGTTATAAATAGAGTCAAAGGCACGTTGAGGCTCTCACAGGTTGAGTATGTGAAAAAGGTACTTAACTGGTTCAACATAAATCAAGCCAAGCTAGTTGGCACATCTTTGGGCAGTCACTTCAGAATCAATAAGAATCAGTCACCAATTTCAAAGGAGGAACGAGACCACATGAGTAAGGTTCCATTTGCCTCAGCTATTAGTTCACTTATGTATGATATGTTTTGCACAAGATTGGATATTATCATGCAATGGGAGTTGTGAGCAGATACATGAGTAAGGGGAACAGAATTTTGGGAAGCTGTGAAGTGAGTTTTGAGGTAGCTAAAGGGCTCGTTATAAATCTACTTGTCTTTCTCAAGAAAGAGTTTAGAGGTGTTGGGCTACATTGATGATGATCTAGCTGGAGACATTGATAGCAGGAGGAGTACTACAGGTATGTTTATACTTTTGGTTGTGTTGCAGTATCATGTGACTATAACCTACAAAAAATATTTTCTTTATCTACTATAGAAGCTAAGTATATTGAAGTGTTAGAGGCTGCAAAGGAAATGATTTTGTTACAAGGCTTCTTGGAGGAATTGAGTAAAAAGAATCAAAAGGGCATTCTCTATAGTGACAGTCAGAGTGTCATATTCTTGCTAGGAACCCAACAGTTCAATCCAGGACTAAGCACATTCAGATCAAGTATCACTTCATTCAATCATTGTTAGATGACTTACAATTGCTACTTGAAAAAAAATTTTGGAAGCAAGAATCCTGCTAATATGTTGACTAAGGGTGTTACACTTGAGAAACTGCAGTAGTGTTTAACTTCAGTTAGTCTTCTATCATGAAAATAGGGGTGGAGGATATTACATTTGAGGAAAATGATGATGCAGACAGTGGACGATGTAGCTAGTGTTCCTGGCTCCGATTGGGAGATTTGTTGAGTATTTTGAAGCCCGGTCCACTTTGCTCCTATAGACAGTTTTGGTTATATAGTAATTATTTGAATCTTTATTTGATTTTTTATTTCTTTTCTCTACAAAGCCCTGCTAGGAACTTTTCAGTTTAAGACCCTGTCTTCTATTCGTGCCTTTCCTCAATAGGATTCCGCCCAATAGATTCCACCTCTATCAAATTCATGCCTATTAAATATCACTTGCTAGAGTTAGAAGGATCAAGTAGAGGTTTTGAGTGACAACAAATCGAGGAATAGAGCAGATGGGTCGTAGACTGAAGAACAAAGCGTAGGTGACGAACAATGGCAAAGAGGAAGCATCGGTGGGTGGTGAGAAGAATCACAGCTGAGAAGGTCTTGCACGGTCATGACCAGGAAGGAGTTAAGGGGTAGGAAGCTTGCGAGCGGTGAATCAAAGGTGTTGCAAGCAGCTTTGAATCCGAGGAAGATCAGAGTTAGACAATGAATCAAATTCTTGTAACCTGTCAATAAACTGTGTAATACATAAAGCAAAAAAATTCTCTGCAAAGTCGTCGGTTGAACCATGTAAATATCTGTGTGTCTGCTTGTCTGTGATATTTTCTCATTCAATTTTTTCACTTTATTGTTGATGTTCTCCACAACATACAATAGACTTTAGAAACTTGGACTTGGTGGGGAAATGATTTTTGATTTGATTTGAAGATGGGGAAAATTTTTTGACAGTTTTAATAATTTTATCTCATGTTTGGATTATGAAGCTAAAATACTGAAAATTCCTATATCATGAAGCCAAAAAAAAAGTGAAATATCCTTGAACCTTATCTTTGTTGACAACATATAAATTAGCTTTGAACAATGAATGTTTTCAATTTGGAAAGCCTGCATACTTGAAACCACTTAGAGGTTTCCATATAGTATTTTAATGGATTCAAGTTATTTTGAATTTTCAAACATGGGTAAAATTGAGACTTTATATCTTATACTAACACAAATATATGGTGTGGTTCTCTGACTAGACAATATCATGTATCATTTTATTTTCATGTAGGAAAATCTCATTTTAATGTACAACATATATTTTTTTAGGCACTAACATGTGGCGATATCACAATCACTATAAAACACAATGCATTTTTATCTCATCTAAAATGTGGATCTAATTGGTAAGAAAAGCATAATCTAGAAAAATTTTAACAAGTAGAGCAAATATTTCTTTCTTCTTCAAGGAAATGACCGAAATAAACAAAGGATTGCTAGGGAGAGATAGAGAAAGATTAGGTTTGAGTATGATTGATATTTATAGTATAAAAAATGAGCTTCAAAAATAAAATCTCTCACCAAAAGAAAAATTAACCCCTAATGAAGATCCAAGGAATGATTATTTAAATTTTTAATTCTTTGCATTTCACGATAAATTTAAAATAAGTACAAGTTTTTTGGATATTTAAATTATAAATCTCCACCTATATTTTGGTTCTTTTAACATTGGAGTCACCAGCTTGTCTAGTTATAATCTCGCAGTTCTCATTCCCAAATAACCCTTCATTCTTGCACCATGGAAATAATTTGGTAAAGAGGAGGGATTGGGAAGAAAGAACAGAAGATAAATCTAGATAAAAAAGTTAAGAAGAAACATAGATAACTTATGTAAAGCCATCATTGTGTAATAAATCAAGAGTGTAAGTCCAAACAACATAGGATTGAAACACCCTGAAGACATATCCACAAAGAAGTTCCCTGCATAAGAAACCCATAGAACCAAAGAACCAAATCATATATATTTCTTTCTTGGGGTCAAGAACACTCCGAAAGACATGTATCCCTTTGGTTAATTACATCTTTATGAAAACTCTCAATACTAGAAACTCTGCTTACAAATTTTTGATTACTAGTGAAAATAGGTATGTCAAAAGAACATGGTTATCTTAACTTGAAACATCTCACCACCTCCGGAACCTACACTGAGCCACATGGGGGACGGCAAATCTCTCATATCCACAAATGGAAGATAACACATTGACAAACGTGGCATAGTAAATAATCGGGTTGAATCCAGAATAACGTCCCCATGCTTCAAAGCTCATTGGGTCAAAAGGGTAGAGTATGAATCACCGTATCAAAAATGATTGGTGGCCTATCAGCAATCAAAGACATTGAGAAAATATGAATGAAGCATAAAGAAGAAGACTGGGCTTAAGAATTTTTGCCAACAAAGAGGTAGAAAATTCCTAATCGGGTAGAGTTAACTGGGTCAACTCTCCATGGTTATTGACCAAAGAAAAATATGTTGAGATTTTCATATCTATTTTATACTATTTGTGATGATATTGCACTTTAAAGAAAGGTATTTTTGATGTTTTGTTGCAAGAATAAGGAATTAGGGCCATTGGAACAAAAAGATGCTAAAAGGAGAAAATTTGGAGCGAAAATGATCAAAATGTGAAGATTTGAACTAGGCTACCAACAGCGCCGCCAACGAAGCCCTCCACACCGCTGACGGCGCCCTCCACATCGCCGACGGTAAGATTTTCCTGAGACTACAGGACAAAAATTCTCTAGAAGCCCGCCAACGGTGCCCTCGAGGCCGCCGACGGCGAGATCGACGGTTATGCCAACTGAAGCTTTGGATAAGACCAAATTTTGAAGGGATGCTTAGGAAACTCTTAAGAAAGCTCATCTACAACTTTAAAAGAACATTTTGGCCAAAAAATAGAGGAGAGAGATAGTGTGTTAGAGGTCCTAGAGGTTAGAGACGTTTCATTAGTGTGTAACAATTGTGAGGATTTCTTCGAGAGATTGTAAGAGTGGAAGGAAAGTGAGAGATTTCTTCCTCCTTGCTACTTCAAAAAGGAATTCCGTGTGCTGTAAGGAAAGGAAGAGATTCAGAGGAACTTCAAGGAGTGTTCTTGGGGAGAAATTAGACATAAGTTATTTACTTGTTGCAGTTTGTATAAATTTGATTTTATATATGAATTCTGAGTTTTGTTGTGTTTTCCCGATGAGATTTGAGTAGTTTTCTCTGTCTTTCTCCTTATCTCGAGATTTGTGAAATGGTGATTTGAGTTGATGAAGCCATGAAAATGTTTAGAAAATTGTGATGATCTTTTCACTTAGATTTTAATTTACTTTAAATCTGACAATTTGATTTGTTAAAATATGTTGAGTTTTACAACTAAAGTGAATGTTACATCCAAGATTCAGGGCGATCAAAGCCCTTGGAAGTTGGGTGCAAATAAATAGGAAAATATTATTATCGGGCAAAGAATTGGAGATTTTAGAGTGACAGACTAAAATCTCCAATTCGGTCCAATCGTTTGAGTGCTGATGTGTAGATGTTAGCCCTCAAGTGAGGGGAACGTGAAAGCTCCGAAGTGAGAGTCGGTATCCTCCCAGCCTAGCCGCAGAATCAGCGGAATGTGGGAGCTCCAAAGTGAGAGTCGGTATCCTCCCAGCCTAACCACGGATTCAGTAAATGGAACGTGGGAGCTCCGAAGTGAGAGCCGGTATCCTCCCAGCCTAGCCATGGATTCAGTAAACATGCGTAGGATTAGTCAATGTTCTTTATGCCTGGACCAAAGGGTAAAGAATAGGTATGCTCCTACTGTGGGAGCTCCAAAGTGAGAGCCGGTATCCTCCCAGCCTAGCCGCAAATTCAGTAAACAAGTGTAGGATTAGTCAATGTTCTTTATGCTTGGACCAAAGGGTAAAGAATATGGCACAATAAGTTCTTTATGCCTGGACCAAAGGGTAAAGAATATGTATGCTCCTATTTGGCACAATATAAATTCTTTATGCCTGGACCAAAGGGTAAAGAATAGGTATGCTCCTATTTGGCACAATATAATTTTAACCTATGCCTGGACCAAAGGGTAAAGAATAGGTATGCTCCTATTTGACACAATATAATTTGAACTGACCTGGACCAAAGGGTAAAGAATATGTATGCTCCTATTTGGCACAATATAAATTGAACTAATTTAAAGGGTAAAGAATATGTATGCTCCTATTTGACACAATATAAATTGAACTAATTCATTTTATCCATTTACTATAATTTTTTGACAATGAGAA
>JXCR01124184.1:52308-72768 GCA_002079205.1 Phalaenopsis hybrid cultivar | reverse complement strand
GTCGTTGTTGTGATTAAAGTCTTGCTTTTCTAAAAGTCTTAGTCCGTGATTCTAAAACACTCCTTGTTAGATCGATATCTAGGACTCCATTAGAGCCCTATATTACTTGAGCGATACGTATACTTGTGTTGACAAATTTGATTTTAACATTATTGAATATTATAATTATACAACTTAATCAAATCAGACACATCTATAAAGTCGCGATCAAGTCTTTGGACACTGTTGCTGGAAAATTAAATATCTTAGTAGTGTCATCAAATTCTTGTATTTGTCGATTACAAAAAGAAGTCGGTCAAGTTTTTAGTGCTGTTGCCGAGGGAGTGATTGAGTGAGTGAGTAAAGTCACGATCATAGTAACGGACAAATTAGGGTTATTAGAAATTTTTTACTAAAATTGAAACTTATTTTATATATTTATATTTATTTTATATATTTATATTTAAATTAATTACTGAGTACTGATTTCAAATTGTATGCGTAAATTTGATCCTGAAATCTTATACACTACAATTCGTAATTAGAACACACTGTTAGAGGGATTAGAAAATCAAGAAGAGAACCTAGAAATTCTGATACAATGGAAATAATCACGGAATAGAAAATGAGCACCAACTTAGACCCTTAAGAGATTATACAAATCTTACGGCAGATGAGATTCACTTATCCTATCTAAATTTTGTAGCTGCTAATTCATTTGAGCTTAAACCTGTTATTATCCAAATGGTACAAAACAATCAATTGGAGGTACACCAAATGAATATCCCAAATTACACCTCGCTAGTTTTTTAGAACTATGCGCTACTTTTAAATATGACAGAGTCTAAAACGATGTTGTTAGACTTAGACTTCTTCCTTTTTCACTGAGGGATAAGGCTAAGATGTGGTTAAATTCATTATCACCTAGATCTATTAGAACTTGGGGAGAACTTTCGCAGAAATTTCTATCCAAATATTTCCCTCCACCCGAAACTGCTAAACTAAGAAATGACAACATCGTTCTGTCAGATTGATGGAGAGTCAATATATGAAGCTTGGGAGAGATTTAAAGATCCAACTTTCACAGAAATTTCTATCCAAATATTTCCCTCCATCCGAAACTGCTAAACTTAGAAATGACATAACATCACTTTCACAGAAATTTATATCCAAATATTTCCCTCCACCCAAAACTGCTAAACTTAGAAATGACATAACATCGTTCTGCAGATTGATGGAGAGTCAATATATGAAGCTTGAGAGAGATTTAAAGATCTTCTTAGGAAGTGTCCTCACCATTCATTACCAGATTGGATAATAATTCAAACTTTTTATAATGGATTAGTGGGATCTCTTAGATCGATTATAGATGCTGCGGCTGGTGGTTCTCTAATGTCAAAACCTTTTGATGAGGCTTATTCATTAATAGTAGAGATGGCTACCAACAATTTTCAATGGCCCTCTGAGCAGGTAAATCCTAAAAGAATAGCTAGTATCCATGATTCTGATGCAATATTTATGTTAGCTTCGCAGATTGCTGCAATATCAAAGAAATTAGATCATTATGGGATGAATTATTCTTTAACACCTCCTATGATGGAAGAAAATTTATCTGGGCAATTTGTGGATGTGTAACCTTCATATGAGACCTTAAATGCTATTAATAGTCCCAACAACCCATATTCTAACTATTACAACCAGTGGATGTTCAACCTTCATATGAGACTTTAAATGCTAGTAATAGACCCAACAACCCTTATTCGAACTATTGTAACCCAGTTGAAACCTTAAATGCTATTAATAGACCCAACAACCCATATTCGAACTATTATAACCCAGGATTATAACAATTCTTCTACAAATCAACAATGGGCAAACAACCAAGTGAACCCATTAGGAAATTCATCCAACCAAGGTAACAATTCTTCTACAAATCAACAATGGGCAAACAACCCAGTGAACCCATTAAGAAATTCATTATCAAAGGAAATGCTAACTATAGACCTTCTTATCCTATTCTTCTACAAATCAACAATGGGCAAACAACTCAGTGAACCCATTAGGAAATTCATCCAACAAGGTAAATGTTAACTGTAAACCTTTTTATCCTCCAGGATTTAATTGTAATACTGAAATTAAGGAGAAGTTATCTATGAAAGAGTTAATATTAAACATGGGTCAACAATTACATAATCAAGGAAATCAATTATAGAATCAAGGAAATCAATTACAGATTCAAGGAAATCAATTACAACATCAAGGAATTGCTATTAAGAATATTGAAAACCAATTAGGGCATATTGCTACTGCGCTTAGTAACCGAACATTAGGAACTTTTTCAAGTACTGTGGAATCAAATCCTAAAGATCATCAAATTCTTGTATTTGTCGATTACAAAAAGAAGTCGGTCAGTTATGTCATCCCAAGCTATTAGGACTCTAAGTGTACCTAGTTATGAAGGTAGTTGACCCAACCAGACAAGAGAATTCAAGTCCGCGATCTGTGAATTGTGTCATCCAGGAAACCTTTATAGCCCTAAAGTTAAAGGAAAAAAAAACTTCAAAGCCCTATGACCCTTTATAGGTAAAATCCTAACTGGTGGAACTTTCACCTATCGAGAAAGCCACGAGGATGCCTCAAAGAAAGCAAACAAAATGCCTAGCAACAAAGTTAAAGATACTTTTATAAAGGACATACACCTCATCTGGGTCAGAGAGCCTCTAACAACCCATCATACTAGATGGCCATCAAGATATAAAAAATAACACCTTGCATGCATAAAACTCTAACTACTCATTGATTAAAAAAATAAATTTTTTTTGCAATAACTATTCTTACTCTTTCTCTCCTCTTATCCTTCTGTAACACCTAATTTGCTTACAAAATGAGAGTATTCTAGAAAACTCAACTTTCCCTCCTTTTTATCCAAAGCATTCAAGGTACATTCTCCTGCACTACCTTCTTCAAAAAATCCTTTCTTTAACTAGAAAACTTTCATATTTTTCAAAACCATCAAAGTTCTTTCTCCACCCTCTCATATATATTTTTTAGTCTATAATAAGATCTTTTTCATAAATGCTAAACAAAAGATATTGCAAAGGACTAAACTTAGACACTCATAGGATATGCTACTAAAAATGATGCTTCTATAATATCCTCCGCCAGTCTGTTAGCTCTACATAGAAACATAAGGTAACTTTAAGATTCTTTCCTTTATTCAATTTTTAGTTTCTATATTTTGGAAGATTATGAATATGTATAATTCAGAGGTCCCTTGTTTTTTTTTGGTAGCCTTTTAATTTAAAAAAAAAGGAACCATAATTTTAAGCTCACGAAAGTTGATCTAAACAAGATTCTATTCTTTATTAAATTTCTAATTTTTTCCATGTAGAACTAATTTGAAATATCTTTAATTTTCCAAAAAAAAAAAAAACATTGGATGTCAATGTTCTAACAACAAACAAGTTTAGGAATATTTTTTTTTTGAGTAAGCATTCAAATATCTATTGACTCGCCTTTCTGGAATTTAATCCTAATAGATCTTAAATTATCTTTCTTTAAACAACAACTTGTTTTTTATAATAAACCTAAGTTTTATTCTCTTTCATAATTTCTCCCATGTTGATCTCACTCACCCAAAATATTCACATATTGAGCCTCCTTAACCTTCTAGGAAATAGTAAAAATTATAATATTCTAAACCTATATTAATATCAATTTAGCAAAAAAAAAAACTAATCTAAATCTACTACTATCTATACACTGAGCTCAAGCCCTCTCTGATGCACTTCTAAGTCTCACAGGCCTCACTCTCCAAACTCTACTAATTAATTCAATTATTTTCTAAAATAGGTTAATGTATGAAAGTTTGCTTCTTTTATGGTACATGCTATGGATGTCATTTTTTAATTATCACACATACCCTCACCACTCTGATATGCCCCCTAATGAGATGAATGGAAGCTCACAGCACTCCATATTTTTTCTCCACTAAGAATCTCACCTGTCACTGCTTTTAATAACAGAAGTAAGAAAATATATTAATCACAATTTTCCAAATCCGTATGACCCTATACTTTTCTTTCTTCCAATCTACTACCTATTATCTTAGCTTATCTCATTTTATTTATACTTGCTTTATATTTTCTACTTCAGTCGATTGAAACAAAAATGACATTATCGGAATTCTAAGAATTTTATATTATAAGAATCACAATAAAAATTTTAAATTTACCATCATTGGCTTTTAGAATATAATTTTGGATCACTTCCTAATGAAAAAATTTGCTTTGTTTCACTATGTGGGTGATAATTTTAGTTATTCCTTCGGAAAAATAATTTGGATTAATTTAAATTATAATAAAGTGGATTACTTCATCCAATTTAATCACCCAATGGTTTTTCAGGGCCTCCTAAACATTAATCCCTCTGGTAATATTTTAGCCACATTTATTTATGCTAATTATCTAACGACAAAAGGATAGCTTTTCTAAAACTACGTAATTCTCTAACAAATGACATCTTAAACATCCAGATCTTCATGGGTGATTTCAAATATATTTTTTATTCTTTGGAATTTCAAGAATACTATTTCAAAAAAAAAAAAAAAAACATTACTAGATGCTCTAATAATGCGGTATTGTATTATTGTTATAAACATTATGGTGATTTCCCTACTTGTTCACTTATGTATAAGGTTTTATGTAACTTATTTGTCTCTAATGTTTCCTTTTCATTTATTACAACATATGCTTTCATGTCTCTTCTTATCATTCACCAATTAAAGTGACATTGGAAAATTCATCTCATGTCAGGTGCAAATTCTTATCTCAAATTACCTAAGGGAGAACTATATGTTTTAAATACAACATTTATCATGCCCAAAACATTAATAAAAAATTTTCCTATTTTTACTTTTCAAATAATTAAATAATGTTAAGAGGCATTTGAAATCAAAATTTTTTAGATTCCTTTTTATTTCTACAATTGTTTACAAGTTATGATTAGAGAAAAAATTAATTTATGCATCTCAGAAAATAATTTGCCAAACAATGTGATTCATATTAAAGCTATTAAGTTGAAAGAAGAAAACTTTAGTGCATAGATATTGGAGTTTACAAGGTTAGAACAGAGGTCCAAATGCCTATGGTTAATATTATTTAAATTATAATATCATTTTATCAAAAAAAAAAAAAAAGAAAGAAAGATAATGTTATTCTAAAATTTAACTCTTCAAATGGAGTTCTAAATAACTTGCATAAGATTGGTAAGGAGATCATTATATATTTCTCTACACTTCAAAACACGCCCATGATCTTTAATGCTACCTTTCTAAAAGAAGACATCCTTATTTAAGGTATGTTAGTTGCTGACAATCAAACTAACCTCATCATACCCTTTCAAACCATTGGATTCAAAGCTACTTTATTTTATAATGGTTATAATAAATTCCCTAATACTATGGTTTCTCAATAAAAAAATTTAAAGAATATTGGAGTATTGTATATAGAGATCATATCAAATTCGTAGATCATTTAGATGCCATTGCAACCCTTTTAAAAAAAGTGAAACAATCTTCCACCGCACCTAACCCAAAAAATTATAACCAATTGATTTTTTTTATAACAACAATATCAACAACAAAAACAACAATAGAAAAAAGCTTTTATACTAATCATTTTTCTTCTAAGTGTCCTATTAAGTGTATTAATTTTATGTAATTCTAATAAATTAGATCTTTTTTATGCAACATGCTCAAGACATTTTAGTTCTACCTCTACCTTTCTTAACATAATTCGAATATTAAATATCTACTCCCCTAATAAGATCTTTAGATGGCCAACATTTAATGTGACCAAACCATTTAAAATGAATCTTTATAATCTTGTATGCTACTAGAGCAAATATAAGTTTGCATTTTTTCTAAGTACTAAGCCACTCATCCAGCTAAGCATTCTCATCTCAACAACACTTAACTTAGTTTTATGCTTCTCTTTTAAAGGCCAACATTCTTCATTGTTATATATTGTAGGTCTCACCACCATCTAATAAATTTTGCCTTTAAATCTATGCAGTACTTTTCTATCACACAACAATCTTGATGCATTTGACCGCTTCAACTAACCAACTTGAATTCTACTAATAACATACCCATCTATATCACCATCACTTTGAACAATAGACTTGAGATATCTAACGACATTCATTTGAGTAGATAAAAATATGAATTACATGGAATGTAATTGAGGTTTGTATTAATGTTTTTGGCAATAAATGTATTTTTATTTGTAAAATACGTTATAATACTACTACTAAAATGCTTTCTTACAGCATTAATCAAAGTTCCCTGCTTCCATTATTCACCCAACAAAAGCTTACCTTGTTATCGGAAGTGATATCTCTAACAACATCATCATTGTTAATGACATGATCATTGGTTTCAATGCTAAAAAATTGGCTTGCTATACTCGTTCCAAATTGAATATTCATAAAGCTTTTTATAGTTTCATCTTTATCACAATACGTCAAGTCTGCATCAAAGAAGTCTATCTAATACTTTCTAAAATTGGATTGAGGTTGACATTAATATACTTCCATTTCTATTATTTTTAATGGCAGACTTCTTGGATATTTAATAGGTTAAAATCGCTTAAGGCAAGGCTAACACTTATAACTGACCTATTTCTCTTTTATCATGAAAGTTTTATCAAACTTCATTGAACACTATTTATGATATGGTAAATATGAATCAATTATAAAGAATCAATATCAACGATCACACTTGATTTATGCTAATGATCTCTCAATTTTTGGAATGGTTATCCACCATAATATTACTTACTCAAACAAAAATTTGGCTACTTTTCACAACATTTTTTGTTAAAACCTTAACTACACCATATCGGCTATGTGTTTCTCAAACTATGTTGAAGTTAAGGCTAGCGGAATACCATATTTGAATGTGCATTGGAAATACCATGAACTTGTAATCTATCATAATATGCTTAAGGGTTCTAATTATAATCTTGAAATGAATGAGTTTACAAATTGGACTAAAACTACTCTCATTTCTAAGGAGATTATATATTTTTTTTAAATTTATGAAGTAGAAATTTCTTAATTATATGTTTTGGTCTTTCATTTTTCTTAAAATCATCATCAAGAAAATCAATTCCATGACTTGTGAAATCCTATAACATGGTACGCTTGAAAAAAGAGCCCTGATAATTCTTGGCACACTACTACAAGAGAAAATATTGCATCAGGACTCCGCACGTAGAGTTACGCCACGTGACAGTGAAAAAAAATATGTCCAGTAAAGCAAATGAATATTCCTTCTGTGTTATTCAGATGTTATTGTATGTTATTCAGGTGTTATTATGTGTTATTCAAGTCTTATTGATTTGTTGTTGTGTTATAATAATACTGAGAACATTCCCAGAACATACTAACATCTGAATAACATGAAATAACATAGGGAGAATATTCTCCTGTGCTACCGGGTCATTTTTTTTTTTTCTGTCAACTCTTCGTGGCGTGATTTCATTGGACTCCGCAGATAACCCTTCGTGCAAATTCCTGATGCAATATTTTTTCCTATTGCAGGGCCAAAATCTAAAGATGGCCTTGGTATTTACAACTTTCACATAGTGGATATAATAATAAAATTTTCTTCTTAGACGATGTCATTGATTAAATTAACTATTTACCAATAAGTTAGTTAATTTCATTTCCTTTTAATAGAAATGACTAATATCGAGAAGATAAAAAATAAAGAATAATAGAACTATATTGTAAACTTCTTTTATAATATAATTTGATTAATGCATTTCATAAATTAAAACCATCGGTACACATAATATGCAGCAAAGTAAGAATTTGATTCCAAAAATTATATAAGTTGAATGGGTATTATTATATCCTTTATTTGAAATAACTGAATAACAAATACTTTATAGCTATCCCATGCACCGCAGAACTAATTAACATATAAGTGGAGAAACTATTAATTAATTTGTACTAGTTATCTGAATTTACTAACATGATCCATGGCAGCTATCACATTGCTGTAGGCAAAATGAATACGAAACTCGCACATGGCATGCCGCTTTCGTTCTTTAAAGCCTGGAAAAGCTCATTTTGCACAAAAAAAAAAAATATTACATATAGAGTTTGGACATAGCTCTACTTTTGGGATTCAACAAAATCTTATCACATGTATCTAGATGAAAAGACACTAATAAAACCACAATAAAATCCCAATAACTCCGCGATTTTATTTGTGTGGTTCTTCGGGCAGCGTTATTAGTGTTGTTCAAAGGTGTTATAGTGATGTTATTAGAGTTGTTTTACAGGAGTTTTTACACTATTACATCGATGTTATTTGCGTTATCCTCCGGGCGGTGTTATTGAAGCTGGTCATCGATGTTATTGCGGTGCTATTGTGGTGTTATTCGAGTTATTTTATTTGATGATTGAAGTGAAACAACAGTACCGGTGGTATTTTTGTGTTAATACGGTGTTATTGGACTTCTTTTGCAATAACACCACAATAAGCACCTTTTCATCTCTTTTTAGGTAGACATTCAGATACACTTGGTAAGACATTTTTAGAGTTCGGACACAGAGCTATGTTCGGACTTCATGTGTAATATTTTTCCCATTTTCCAAGCACTTCAACTTCCATCTACTTGATTTTATGTTGGAAATATGTTTGGGAATTTTATTTCTCTACGATTTTCTGTGCTTAATATGCTATTAGCTAGAAGTAATAATTGACGGATTGTGGTATTTATTCTTTGATGCCAATAAAAATATATATAATTCTTATAGCAGAATGAACAAGACTAGGTCCTCACCAAATTTTTGATGGTCTGAATTTAGCCAAATCCTTTATTTTGGTTAACTAAGAATTCTAAATTTTCGGTGACAAATATATTTATTAATGAAAATCAGCCTTTTCCAAGGTCACCTTTTGGTATATTGAGATGTAATAGCACCAAAAAGATGTCATCTCACCAAAATACCTAATGTGGGCCTTTGAAGTCATTGTCGAAGGACATCCTACCACTCCTTTGATCCCTCTAAGAAAAAGTTTTAATGCATTGATAAAAGTAGATAAATTTACTAATGATAATAGAAATTTTCAACTTTAATGCTTTTTTAGAGTTACATAATGCTCATATTTCCAAAGAAGAGTGAGCATTGGAAGGCTTTGTGTCATAAAGTTTAAAAATTACTAAACAAAATGGATTCAATGGTTATATTTACTTTTATATGCAAAATCATGTGAAGGTAAATAGAGGAAAATTCCAAAATCAACTTATCTCAGTGAGAGGTGATGCAACCAAAAAAAAAAAAACTTAGAGCTAAAATACATGAATCCTTAGTAATTTAAACTAATCTTGCTTTGAAGAAGTTTTAATGCTTTCAATCAATAAGATCAAGATTTAAAAATTGAATTCGTAGCAACTTATTACAGATGAATGCATTCATCCAAGTTAATTCAATTTCAAGGTGATGATTTTATTTATTAATAGCTCCTCAAGAGTGTTAGGATTTTAATGTTGTCATTGACTTATCTCTTATACCTTAGCTCTGTATATATAAAGACATAAAAAGGTGCCAACTTAAAGTCACCCTTATTGTATGTTTAAGAAATTGTAGTCTCGATTAACGAAATGACATACCAAAATTGAATTTATGCAAAAAAGTTCTTTCTACTGATGTACTGAAATTAATATTTTGAAAATTTTGTCTAACAACAATGATAATTCTTAATAATGTTTAATGCAATATTGATTATTAAAATAAATTAAATTTTTAACATATTTTTAAAATTTAGAATTATCTTTGATGAAAAGATTCTCAATATTATTGTTTCTTTCGCTTATTGTTAGCCCTTACACTTCAATTGAGAACTTCTACACTTCCATTTGCTTCTCTCTCTCTCTCTCTCTCTCTATCTCTACTACACTACTCCTTTGATTCCTTTTTGTATCTAATGACAACCAACCAAGAGAATTTTAGAACATACAAGTTTTAAAAATTTTATTTTGTTGAGATCAAACATAGCATTCGAAATAATATATCTTCTTGAAATAGATTTAAACAATTCATCAATAGATTAAATGACATAAATAAGAGTTTTAAAAACTTTAGCTTATATTACTTGAGAATTTTCCTAGAGGAATTTAGATAATGTATGGTTTATTTTATTCTGTGGTAAATATTACACCTATAAAGACATGCTCTTAGAGAAAATTAAATCTTAGGAGATGTTATCTAAGAAAACTTTCAATTAAAATAATAACTCGTGTTTTTATAGATTTTAAAATTTTGAATCCAAGAATGTACTTTCTAGAAGTTAATTAAGTTTAGTTCAAATTAGAATAATTATTTTGGATTCCAAAAAAAGAAAAACTTAAATTACAATATATTGAGAAACATAAAAATGTTTTAAAAAACTATATGGTTGAACTTTATAATTTTGAATCAGAGATATATTTTTTTAAGATTATGNCTCATGTTTTTATAGATTTTAAAATTTTGAATCCAAGAATGTACTTTCTAGAAGTTAATTAAGTTTAGTTCATATTAGAATAATTATTTTGGAATCCAAAAAAAGAAAAACTTAAATTACAATATATTGAGAAACATAGCAATGTTTTAAAAAACTATATGGTTGAACTTTATAATTTCGATTATTCATTTTATTATAAGTTTATGACTTAAAATCCTATAAAATTAGATTAAAGAAATGTGCATAAGATACTTAGAAAAAAGAAATAATAATCTTCTTTTCTAAGTAAGGTAAAAATCACCATAAATGCAGTTACTCAAACTTAATCCTAAAAATATGCAACAGATGAAAGATTTCAAGNATGTGCATAAGATACTTAGAAAAAAGAAATAATAATCTTCTTTTCTAAGTAAGGTAAAAATCACCATAAATGTAGTTACTCAAACTTAATCCTAATAATATGCAACAAATGAAAGATTTCAAACCCACAAGGTAATAAAACTGGCCTAAATCTACTAGACTTTCATCCTTGCTTGAAAATTGTAGCCAAATAAGCTAACAGATGTGTTCTAAAATTTTGAGTTCCAAGCCACAAGATTTAGAACATTACTGGACTTACAACTCAACTATTAAAATTAGGCTATTTGAGCATGATTTCCATGCACTAAGCTAATGGCTCTTTAAGTTTTTTTTAATACGCAATTCTAACATGAAATACATAAGGTGAAATTCTAAATTATAAATATAGGCTTATAAAACATAATACAAACCTAAATATTGGCTTGAAGGCCGAATGTTTCTGTGAGGTAAGTCAGTCAATGATGCAAGTATACACGTCAAGTAATATGTGGTATCAAATCTCCATATCAATCCTACAAAGAAAGGGCTAACAATTAATCTAACAAAAAAATCTCTATTTTACTAACTCCAAAAACCTAGCTTATCATGATTACAAAACAAAAGTCACTTCCTAAAACTTTAACTGGAAAACTAAAAATAAAACATGATCTCAAAAAAGCAGAAAATAGAAAGCAGAATGAACCTTTGTGTTCTTGTTGACCTCACTTTTGGTTGAGGTTTAATTTTTACTCTTTAGTAGTCTAGGGTATAGTCATAGCACTTTCCTGTTGACTATTCTTAGAAAACTAGAAAAGGAACCCTCGNTAAAACTGGCCTAAATCTACTAGACTTTCATCCTTGCTTGAAAATTGTAGCCAACTAAGCTAACAGATGTGTTCTAAAATTTTGAGTTCCAAGCCACAAGATTTAGAACATTATTGAACTTACAGCTCAACTATTAAAATTAGGCTATTTGAACATGATTTCCATGCACTAAGCTAATGGCTCTTTAAGTTTTTTTAATACGCAATTCTAACATGAAATACATAAGGTGAAATTCTAAATTATAAATATAGGCTTATAAAATATAATACAAACCTAAATATTGGCTTGAAGGCCGAATGTTTTTGTGAGGTAAGTCAGTCAATGATGCAAGCATACACGTCAAGTAATATGTGGTATCAAATCTCCATATCGATCATAAAAAAGAAAGGGCTAACAATTAATCTAACAAAAAAACATCTATTTTACTAACTCTAAAAACCTAGCTTATCATGATTACAAAAAAAAAGTCACTTCCTAAAACTTTAACTGGAAAACAGAAAATAAAACACGATCTCAAAAAGCAGAAAATAGAAAGCAGAATGAACCTTTGTGTTCTTGTTGACCTCACTTTTGGTTGAGGTTTAGTTTTTCCTCTTTAGTAGTCTAGGGTCTAGCATAGCACTTTCCTGTTGACTATTACTAGAAAACTAGAAAAGGAACCCTCACCATTAGAAATTTTAGACTCTTCTTTACTCAACTTGAAGCTCTACATATTGGTCCTAACCTCTAGCACTTAACAGGTGGGGTCATTATGGGGGAACTCAATGAGAGTTCACACAGGACTATTTGACCTTAGGGTTAACCCTGGGTGCTGGTCTGGGGCTATGGTACTCACTTTCACTCACTACACCCACTCTCACTCACAATCCCTCACAACCCTAAACCCAGTATTTATTGATGTTGATCCCTTGATCTTTTGGGAGACTCATGTAGATGGTCCCCTAAACCCACTAGCCCTAGGCTAGGGTTTAGCTAAGACCAGTATATAGAGGACCCAAATGGGTATTCCATTGTTCCATGGCTCATATAGGGTGGTTGACACCCCAATTCTACCAAAAATATCCAACTTGGTCTTTTGCCCCAAAATCCCCCAAATTACCTTAATACTCTTGGAGCCCTAAATTTGGCCAAAATTCACAAAATTCCCAAATCCACCCAAAATACCCAAATTTGTCCAAAAATCATTTCAAACCTTTTCAAAATGCCCAAGTCACCCAAAACTACCCAAAAATTCTAAATTTACCAAAATACCCCCAAAATAGTCAAAATTACAAAAATACCCTTGGCACCCCAAACTTTCCCAAAACCTCCAAAATCACTCCAAATGTTTTCAAAACCAATTTGGCCCTCAATTTAAACCCAATTTGGCCAATTTGGCCATTTTGACCAAAACGCTCAAATTGCCTTTAAAGGCCCAATTTTCACAAATTCACCTTAAATGTCCATCAATTTGGCCCAAATTTCCATAAATTTCAATTCTAAACTCAAATTCACCTTTCAAATGACCAATTTAAGCCAAATCCAAGCTTAATTGACCCATGCTTTGAGCCCAATTTTGATAAAAGTCAAAACCCTAACTTTGGCCCTATGACTTTGTTCCACCAAATTGAACCTACTCAATTTCCCCCAATTTGAATCCTAAACTCTTCATAACAATCTTACACACCAAACTTGATCTTCAATTGGCCTTGGTGAAGCCTCAATTGCATTTAATTTTAACTTAAGTCCAAAATTTCCCAAATTTGTCCCAAATTGGCCATACATCCAAATTCCACCAAATTGATTGCCCTCACCCCAAAATTGACACCCAATTTATGTTAGAAACTCTTCATGATGTTCCTATAGACCATTCTCAATAATAAATTTGTACTTAGCCCAAACTAGTGCCAAGTTTAGCCCAACATCCCCAAATTGACCAAAATTCCAAAATCCTTCAAATTGAACCCCCATACTGAACTCAAAATCATTTCAATCATTCACCAAAAATCTTCATTACAATCATCTACACATTTTTGATCAATAAATTGGGCTCAAAGTCATGGCTAGCCTAGCCTAAACCAAACTTTTGGTCACTTAGACCCACATTGAACCCATGCTCCAAAATTGACCTAGCCATGTCAAATTGACCAAGGCAAGACTTCTACAGCCAATTTTTGGACCCTAGTGACCAAGCCAGACTAACTTAACCCACCCTAGATGAGCCATGGACCAAAGGTCCCCTAAATCAAGGGATTTTTTTCATAAATTGTTTAAGCCGAATAGATCTTTGCCAAAACCCATCTTCAGCCCAAATTAATGGTTGTGACAGATTTCTCTGGCTCACTTGACCTCCTAGCCACCTCCCCTGTCCCTGTCAGCTAGCCTAGTCACCGGAGCACCTAAAAAATGAGGGCCACCATCCCTAAATCAATCCCAATCTCAACCCAAGGGGCCAGCTCACCTTGATTAATCTTTAGAGCCTCTTAGCCCACAACCTCAGTAGACTTTTACACCCAAAGCCAAGCCTTGAGATCCACTCTCCAGCTATGGCTAAAAAATTGACTCTTCATGGCCAAAGGAAGGATGATGAAATTTTCTCAAGGAGACCTTTCCAAATTGCTCCCATAGCCTCTCTGAGACCTCCTCAGTGCAACCCAACCACCTCTTTGCTCTCATTTCCCTTACCAGAGCTCAGTTTTTTAGCTCAAATCCTTGCCGGAGACAGGACATTCCCACCATGCCTCCATAGTGCACCAAATCTCAATTAAATTCACCCACACATTCACCACAGTGAAAGAAGATGGAGCCCCATCAATGCCCCCTCACAGAGAGCCTCCACACTAGACTTTGATCAACACCCAAATTTGGCCTTAAGCAAATTTGTGTCTAGACCTTTCACTACGACCAGAAGACCAATCCCTAACCTCCTTAGACCTCCACGAATGTGTCGAGCACCTCTGATTGAAGCTTCCCTTCTCAGAGTAAAGGTATTGAACTTCCCCTCTTCCCGAGCCTATTTTGATTCTCCATGTGATTAAGGTTAATATAATGGCGTGTTTACAATATGGATTTGTTCGTCTCACTTAAACGAGTTTATAGGATCAAACCCATGATCATTTTGTTGAGAAATGAGAGAGATCTTAAGGTTTTAGGGTTGGCGGTCGTGGGTTTTGGATTTTGGGGATGATGACAGGGAGCTATTGGATGGCGTGTGTATCATACGGATGGGTGAGATTAAGCCAGACAGTGCTTCGATACATAAAGTGTGGGCCGAGTCTGTGGCTACGTGGATGGCAGCGTCCAACCAGAGTGTGCCATGCAGAGCTTTGGAGACGCCGTAGGTTGACGTGGCGCCACGATTTTGAATAGAAAAATAGGCATTTTTCTAATTATTTAAATGCCCATAACTTTGAAAAATCATATCTTTGCACAAAAAAATCATAAAAATAAAAGAAAAATACCCTAGTGTTCAGTGAATAGAGGATAATAATGTGAAAATGGTGTGAAGTTATTTGATGTATATTTTATTTTTAATTAATTAAACACTATTTTAATTATTTTGATTGTCCATGCATTCAAGTATTTTACCATGGCTTGATACACTGTTTTAATTATAAGGGATACTCTCTGATTTTTCTAAAGTAAGAGAAGACCCCTAGACAAAGATCCATATTTTTTAAGTTTATGTCCATCATTTTCATAAATTAATCATGGTAATTAGCATGTTGCTTAGAAAAAATCCAAGAAAATTTTGATAGGTTCATTGTGACCAGGAAACCTAAGGAAAAATTTTTCATGAGCCAAGTCATTAAGAACACTCCTAATTTTTATAAAACCCTAAGATACAAAAGAAATTAATTTGGAAAAAATAAACATCTAAATGCCTTGATTTTGATTCTCCGCTGTGATTTAAAGTTCAGATGACTCCCCATAAAACTTCAAAAAATTTGGAGTTCATTTGGTAACCTAGTCTAATTTTCTAAGTTAAATAATATTTATAACACTAAAATATTTTTTAACAATCAAAATATAACTTAAAAAATTATAAAATTGGTTTTGGGGGTTTTTTGTGATTAGAAGGATTTTTGAAAAATAAAATTGTAATTTAAATAAAAATTTCATTTTTTTAATCATATTTTGAATATTTAAATAATAAAAAAATAATAAAAGTCATAAAATTAATAAAATTCATGAAAATATTCTAAATTTTTTCCTAAGCACTTAGAAGTAATTGGAATATTGTTTCTAATTTTCTAAGTAAAAACATTGAATTTTAAAACCTTAAAAATAATTTTTAGAGGCTAAAAAGGACATTTTTTTATTTTTCATTTAAATATTTCTAAAAATTAAAAAAAATCATAAAAATGTGAAATTTGTTCTTCTAGGTTTTTTGACCTCCTAGAAATTTAATAAAAATGAAAAACTTAATTTTCCATATTTGAAATATTTTATAATTAATTAATACTCCATAAATTAATTCTAGTAATTCAAATAAAAGTCAAAAAAATATGAAATTTGTTCCAAGTGGTTCTATGGTCTACGTCTACCTCCAATAAAAAATTCAAGTGATTAGGCTTGACTTTGGTCAAGTTATTGGATTTTCCTTGGAAAATTCTATTTTTGCATGTAAATAATCATGTAAATTAAATTAAATTTTGAAAAATTACATTTTCACCTCTGATGTCTTAATTGACCCATGAGTGAGGTAGGATAAAAATCTCAAAGTCTTTTGAATTTAATTTGATGAATTATGAAGTGATAGAGTCTTAGGGGTAAAAGTGCAATTTTGAAAATCTAGCCCTAATTAACATTTAGGCTTAATTCAAGAGGGTAAGATGGGCAAACTTTGATCTCAATTAACATGTTCAGATGATTGAAACATAAGGTATTAATTGGTAGAAACCAATTTTACTTTTCTTAATTAAAGGATAAATTTGCAATTTCCTAAATCATTAAAATTTGGAGATCTATTAAATTAAATAATCCTAGACTTAGGCGTATGATTTTGGATGTTAATAACTCTCTAATTTAATACCTCTATTGGTGTTCAATTGACATTCAAATCTTTTGATGATGTATTAATATCACTTAAAATTCAATTTCTTTCAAAAATTACTAATATGTCCACCAAGGTCCTAAGGGCTTAGTAGTGACCTAGGCTAAATCAAATTTGGGTAAATAAGAATTAGAAAAGTGAATGTAACTAGAAATTGAACACGTTTAAAATAATACAAGCCCAAGTTAAAGCTGAAATTGGCTAAGTGTCTTAATAGCATTAACTTGCCCCTTTTAAAGGTCTTTACCCACATAATTCTCAAATTAATTGACAAATGATAATTACCCTACTCTTAGAGATAATTGAAACATCGAAGTTCACTGAACACTAGAGGTATTTACAGGATGAATTTTTAAGCAACATAATAAGTTTAAATGAGCTTGAGATTATTCATCAAGTGGTGAGAGGGAAGCATGGACCTGCTTCTTTCTTCCGACCTTTTGGATACCTCAGAGGTCTACTAAACTTAGTGTGTTTTGCTTACTGAAATTATCCTCAGATGAATTAATTGGGGTTCACCAAGATATGATTTAGGATTTGGTAGATCACCAGAATCTTATTTTCCTGCTTTGCATAAAATGCTTTTAACATATAAATGCTTTCACATGCATTTTGAGTTTTAGTTGAAGATGACAGGAAGACCATCTAGGTACGCTTTTATTTTACCTGCATTTATAGTTTCCCTTACTTTAATTTTTAGTATGTTATTGTAGTTACTCACCTGCATGCATGAACAAAAAACACAAACATGCATGTTAAACAATGATGTCACCCTGCATGAAAACTAAAACTGCTAAGATAGCCGCAAAACCAAAATCAAAACTAAAATCAACCAAGATAAAATTCAAATAACATCCAAAATATAAAACAACTCAAAATTTAATCACAGACATCACAAAACAACAATTGTAACTAAATTAAAAGTCTTTATCGGATGATCGAGAATCTCTCGAAGGAGGTAACCTACGGTTGCTGACAAGGCTTCCAATAGTCTAAATGAAAGTATGGAACTCATTAAGTTAAGTTTAGTATATTCATTTAGACTAAGTGAATCTAATAAAAAATAGTGGTACCGGAATGAGGGAACCGTAGGATCCTAACCGATATTGTTCTAATCAACTTTAATATGCCCCATAACCTATAAAGAACTAAAACCATAGGGGCACCTGATTTAACTTCATAACTTGACACAATAAAAAACATAAACTTTTTACGGCAAAGAGTTTAGAGCTAGCATGGTGGGCAGCACAACCATCTTAACCAGCAAAACACATTTACAGCAGTTAAACCAATTTCCTTCCTTAGAATTAAACAACCAAGCCATAAGACCTCGGAGTAGTTTGCGTATGCAACCCTCACCTTATCTTTAGGCTTTTGTATAGCTCTGTTGTACAATATAAGCCCTATCTCGTCTTAGGATTCTGGGGTTGTCTTTTGACATGACCTAAATCCTCACATCTTCCAAGATATTTGTGCGATTGTTTCACACAAATGTAAGCCCTAATAAATAAAATTAGCAGAATGAAACACCTAAATAATTTCTTCTTAAAATTGAAGTCAAATAATAGGATAGACTAGGAAGTCACCGAAGTTCTCCGCCGGATCTATGACATCTCCTAGTTCTTCCTCCTTTGGATTCTACAATAAAATGTTCCAAGTTTGAGTTATTCTCATTTCATACATATTTGTCTAATTTCATTGAAAAATCCTATCCTTTTGAACTCCTTGAAGATAATATTCCCTAATTTTTATAAAGAGTTTTCTTAGGTGACTTCGGTTATTTAAGATGTAATTAACTATAAAGGCTTGCCCTTATAGGAAGCTTGTCTGAACCCTGCTTAAAATAAACCCTATTTAATTCTTCATATTAAATAGAGGAAATTATCGACAAATAAAATGGTTTTGCAGACCAAACAGATGTCATCTATTTCTTAGTTTATTTGATCGAGTCTCATCCTCAAGTCTTGTGTTTATCATTTGGGATAGATACAAGGTTTGAGGTATAGTGCTCATTAATTTAAACTATGAAGAATATGGGATCAGTTTGATTTCATATTTTTCTAAAACTTATATACATNGATTTCTTCTTTTAAACTAAAGTGTGGTTTTGTTTTCTCCATGGATTCTTAGTAGTTTTCTGNTATATATATATATATATATATATATATATAAATTAAATGTCCTTCGAAGCGAGAGACGGGATTTCGATTCCAGTGGCCAACAACTTCCAACGGGGAACTCCTCAACTTTTTAGTGCTGAAAGTTCTTCAAGAGGGATGGGGCTTATACCTCTATGTCTCGGGTATTGTGGTGATTCATGATTTTCCTATGTGTCCCCCTTATGTGATAGTTATCAACCAGAGATAAAATTTTCTCCTCCTTAAGCCTATGTTTAGGCCATAAGAAAAATATGATACCCATGAAGTTAAGTTTTGCTTAACCCCATAAAGTTTTTGGGATTCTTTAGGTCCCTATCTAGGTTGCAAATTATTAACTAGAATATGCCATTTTGCAAGAATTTTGTTGTTAACCTATTTGTTCCACCTTGTGATGAGCAGCAATTATAGTTCACAAAATATTTTAACATTAAAATTGGTTAGAACAGGAGTAATTGAAATCAAAAATGTTTACACAATAACTTGAATCAAGAAAAGCATAGAAAAAGTTTCAGGAAAAACATGTAAGTAAAACCACATAAAATCACTAACTCTATATCAGCGAAACAATAAAGAGACTTAACCACACATTATATAAATAACCAAAGAAATATAAGTCTGAAAAAATCATTATTGCAAAAAAATACAAATGTAAACATACATGAATAGCTTGTCCTATCCACAACAGTATGTTATGTCTCTCTCATAAAATATGATCTCAAGAAAAGGAAGAAAACCAAAGAACAAAGGGAAAGAAAAATAGCCCTCCAAGTTTCAACCACAACTAACGAAGAAAACTCTAAGGTCTTGCTCTCTCTCACCATAAGTATCTCTAACTCCAGCCTCTATCTAACCAAGTTACCTTAAGATTGTTCCAACAGAATAAATATTGAGGAAAAGCAACAAAGGCAAGAAATTTTCTTTAATAAATGAATAAACTAAGAGAACGGGTGCCACTTGATGTCAGCGCATGCACGCTAAGTTGATTTCAGACAAGTACAGGTGTACTGCAAAGAGGGTGCAGACACTTTAACCATGAATCTTGATAGCATGGTGTCGGCGATTATTTTGGGTTTGATTTGTGGGATTGCCCGTAAGAAGCTGTCGGCCGCTGGAATCGAAATCCCGTCGCCTTCTTCGGAAGGACGTTGAAGTATGAAATCAAACTGACCCTATATTTTGCATAGTTAAAATGAAAGAGCACTGTACCTCAAATCTTGTATCTATCCCGAAGGATAAACACAAGACTTGAGGATGAGGCTCGATCAAAATAAACTAAGGAAAGTATGACGTCCATTTGTTCTGTGAAACCTTTGTATTTGTCGACAAGTTCCCCTATTTAATATAAAGAATTAAATAGGGTTTATATTAAGCTGGGTTCGGACATGCTTCCTATAAGGGCAAGCCCCTATAGTTAATTATATCTTAAATGACCAAAGCCACCTAAGAAAACTCTCGATAAAAATTAAGAAATATTATCTTCAAGGAATTTCAAAGGGTAGGACTCTTCAACGAAATCAGATGTGGAGGTGTGAAAGGGGATTGGTTCAAATTTAGAACATTTTATTGTAGAGTCCAAAGGAAGAAGAACTAGGGGATGTCAT
>JXCR01124184.1:0-44649 GCA_002079205.1 Phalaenopsis hybrid cultivar | reverse complement strand
ATATATATGTGTATAAGAGAGAGATATATATATATATATATATATATATATATATATATATATATATATATATTAAATGTCCTTCCGAAGTGAGAGACGAGATTTCAATTCCAGCGGCCAACAGCTTCCAACGGGCAACTCCTCAACTCTTTAGTGCTGACAGTTCTTCAAGAGGGATGAGGCTTATACCTCTATGTCTCGGGTATTGTGATGATTCATGATTTTCCTAAGTGTCTCCCTTATGTGATGGTTATCAACGAGAGATAAAATTTTCTCCTTAAGCCTATGTTTAGGCCATAAGAAAAATAAGATACCCATGAAGTTAAGTTTTGCTTAACCCCGTAAAGTTTTTGGGATTCTTTAGGTCCCTATCTAGGTTGCAAATTATTAACTAGAATATGTCATTTCGCAAGAATTTTGTTGTTAACCTATTTGTTCCACCTTGTGATGAGCAGCAGTTATAGATCACAAAATATTTTAACATTAAAATTTGTTAGAATAGGAGTAATTGAAATCTCGAATGTTTACACAATAACTTGAATCATGAAAAGCATAGAAAAAGTTTCAGGAAAAACATGCAAGTAAAACCACATAAAATCACTAACTCTATATCAGGGAAACAATAAAGAGACTTAACCACACATTATATAAATAACCAAAGAAATATAAGTCTGAAAAAAACATTATTGCAAAAATATACAAATGTAAACATACATGAACAGCTTGTCCTATCCACAACACTATGTTATCTCTCTCTCATAAAATATGATCTCAAGAAAAGGAAGAAAACCAAAGAACGAAGGGAAAGAAAAATAGCCCTCCAAGTTTCAACCACAACTAACAAAAAAAAAACTCTAAGGGCTTGCTCTCTCTCACCATAAGTATCTCTAACTCTAGCCTCTAGCTAACCAAGTTGCTTTAAGATTGTTCCAACAGAATAAAGATTGGGGAAAAGCAACAAAGGCAAGAAATTTTCTTTAATAAATGAATAAACTAAGAGAACGGGTGCCACTTGATGTCGGCGCATGCACGCCAAGTTGATTTCAGACAAGTACAGGTGTACTGCAAAGAGGGTGCAGACACTTTAACCATGAATCTTGATAGCATGGGTGCATTGACTTCTAAGCATGGGTGTGTTATCATGGCGCATTCAAGCTATGCAAGTGTCGTGGGTGTGCTGACTCACTTTTTGACTTGTTTTTTGCTTTGATTTGTATCTTTTTTCATTTTTCAACAACATCAAAATTGCAATATTCATAAAATAGATAGAAACAAATTTCTAATGCATAATAACATTATAATACATGTAATAACAAGAGTAAAAAAGAAAAAAAATTTATCACATATTTCATTCACATCAAATCCCCCAAACTTTTCTATTACTTGCCCTCAAGTAATCCAATCACTTAGCACAGATTTTAGGTGAATCACGGTTGAACTTATCTTATTGGTGTCCTTACCCCCTTACCATTTAATAATGAGGGTGAGAATGTAATAAGATTGTGAAATTTCCATCCCTAGTGAGAATTTTTGTGAATCGATAATTTTCTTTACAATCCTTTAATCATCTTTTTCTTAACATAATTATATTTAATTCACTTAATTCTGTGTAACTATCACTCTTTTCAGTACTCAAGGTATTCTTAGGCATTTAACTCTTTTTCAAGCAATAGTCTATCCCATAATTTTATCAAGATTTATATAACTTTAAAATCTCATTCAGAATGTGATTAAATCATCTAATCTGAGGAGATAGCTAGAAAATAGAAGTCCAATTTTTCCTATATTTAACTTCAAGCTTCTTCTATCATGGAATTTTCAATTTTTTTTTCCTTTTCCTTCTTTTTTCATTTGAAGTGATTTTTTTACTTTATTAATATTTTCTTTCATTTTTTCTTCTCAACCAATATTCTTTTGTTCTTTTTTTTGGAGAACTACTATATCTGGTTCACTACAATTTTTATGAACTTCAATTTTCTAGTTCTCTCTAAGTTATCCATTTTAATTATCTCTAATTGAGAGTCCCGTTGATCATAAAAATCAGGTTAATTTTATTGTCTGAATCAAGAATTAAGACTTAAAACTTTATGGATTAATTAGTTAGTTTTATAGGCGCATTTTCTCTAGTATTTTCATAATTTTATGCAAGGAAAAGGGTGATTAAATTGTATTATTGGCCGATTATAGAACACTCAAATTCCAACCTTATATGGATTCCAGATTACCTTAGCAAACTTATACCTTTCGTTATAAATTAGTAGAGATCCATATAATGCCAAATCAAATCTGAGCACAGTAGTAGAATTACTATTAAGCCACTACATAAGTCACAATTCCTCCTCCAAACATTTTCTTTGATCTATCCAAATCACATAACAATTCACCGATAAAATACATTAAAAAAAATAAGGAATCAAATATAGCAAAAATGTCAGGTTTTATCCACTGTATGTAGGAGTATAGAAAAGTATGTATGAATAACTTGCATATAAGCACATGTAATCAAGGGTCCTAATGAAATATTGTATGTATGATAAGTTACATGACCAAAAGATTTATAAATATTTAGAATATATAAACAATATTAGAGTCTTCATAGATAAAGTGAAATGCAATCTCATCATGTATCACTCACAAATTCTCCTAACAAAAATGCACACAAGTATTAGTCCAGTTCTCAACTATCTTCTATCTCCTCATTATCAAATTCTTTACCCAAGGTCATGTTGTGCTCATACATTTGGAATGATGATGGTGTAGGGTATACAACTAGCTCCTATCTACTGAGTAACCATTGCCTATGATGCAGCTTTTCATGTGCAACATTATAATGGTGGTAATACGTATAATGTAATTGGCGCTGCTTGGCATAATGATGTGATCAATCGTAAAGATCATGTAGCTCCCAGCTCATTGCCAAAAAATTAGAGGCCTATGTGTCTAGCTACTTTGAGAGCGTAGAAATCATCCTAGCATGTCTCAAAGAAGGCTTATCATGCCATTAGGAACTCCCTCCACTTAAATTCTCTCTTATCTCCTATACAATGTTCGCTCAAAGGACCAAATAAACTCCTTTATGATAGGCTCCAGAGGATTCAACTGCTTTTAACCTCTCTCTCTAACCACGATTCTAATTTTTTCAACTAAAGTTATCTTAGAATTAAAATGATTGTCAACACTTTACACCTGCAACAGTGCCAAAAAAATAATGGCCAAAAATTTATTGCAAGGAAAGTCAATTAATCATGTCACTATACATGTCATATAATATACAGTATTAGAGTTCACATATCAATCCCATAAGGAAACGACAAACAATTATTCTAACAAAAAAATCTCTAGTATACTAAGACTGGAACCTAGCTTAGCATAATCAAATCTAAAAGGTGAATTTTAAAAATTTTAAATAACAAATAGAAAATAAAATATGATCTCACAAAACAAAAGATAGAAAGCACAATGAAACTTAGTGTTCTTTAAGAAAGATAAGGCTTGTGTATAGTGGTGGTTCATGATTTTCTTAAGTGTTTCACCTATGTGATAATTGTCAACCAAGGATAATTTTTTCTCCTTAAGCCTATGTCGAGGTCATAAAAAAAGCAGAATCTTATTAATTAAGTTTCACTTAACCCCATGATATTTAACAAAATTTTTCTGATCCTTATCAAGGTTTCAAAAGCCTAACTTGAATATGCCTATTCTACCAAAATTTTGGGATTAACATATTTGTTCCAATATGTGATTGGTAGCATAAGATCTTTAGGGAAAACATGCAAGAAAAATAGCATGAAAGCCTTTGTTTCTAGCACAAATTGAAATTAGAAGCACGAAAAATATTTTGGGGAAAACATGCAAGGAAAATAGCATAAATGCACAAACCATATATCACAAAGAATCGAAAGAGACTTTGCCGCACATTTTTAAAAGAACTATGGAAAACAAGTCCATGAAAGCCTTTGTTTCTAGCAAAATACAAATATAATACTTTTAATAATAAATTGTCCTCTCCAAAGCAGTAAGTGATATCTCTCTCATACAATGTGCTCCGAAGAACAAGAATAAAATAAGAGAAGAAAGGGGAAGAAAACAACCCTTCGTGTTTCAACCTCAAGCAAGGAAGAAAACCTAATGAAGATCTATTTTTCACACACACACTAAAAGTCACTCTAAATCCAAACTCCTTCCACCCAAGATCCCATAAGATCTTTTCAGCAAGCATACATATAGAGGAAGCACAAAAATGCAAGAATTTTTCTTCCAAAAACGATTAAGCATCTAAGCGCAACTATGTAGTGATGCTAGTGTAGGCATGTGTGGTTGATTTTGTACATACAAGGGTCCGTTGAAAAGTAGGCTCGGGTGCTTTAACCATAGTCTTTGATAACACAATTGTGATATCACAGTGTGTGTGAGCTTTGCAGGAGACACGAGTGTGCCGACTCACCTGTTCACCTCATTAATTTTGATTTTTTCTTTTATTATGTTTTCTAGTGGATCAAACTTGTAACTTTCACAAAATAGACAAAAATACCTTTGTCATTCTTAATAACATTATAAAAATGTAATAACAAGAGTAAAAAAGCCATAATTTTAATGCATATTTCTTTCACATCATTTCTCTTATCCTAGTTTGTGTGTTGAATATGTAAGTGTAAGAAAAGTACATGAAAATAAGGACTAATAACAATGTCAATGCATATCTTGAGTTACTATAAAGCTTCTTAATTCATTTTACTTATGTTTTTTTTTCATTTAAGTGGAGTAAAATTTCTTCCTTAAGTATATAAATGATTAAGAAATTAGATCATGCATAAGTAATATAAAAAAAAAACTAAGAAGTAAACGAGTTTTTCTAAAAAGTGAAAGAAATAAACACATCAAACAAGTAAACAAACAATTATACAATTGTAAGAAAAATGAAAAGTTTGATGTGGCTTGTAACTATCGCACACCCAAAAAAAGGTAACAGAGATATAGTCCAACCTAATTTTTCAAACATTGTGGGCCTTTAGGTCTTCGATCATCAGNTTGTTGATGGTCTGAATTTAGCCAAATCCTTTATTTTGGTTAACTAATTATTCTAAATTTTCGGTGATAAATCTTATTATTAAANTGAAAAAAAAATCTGTCTAGTAATGCGAAGGAATATTCCTCCTGTGTTATTCAGATGTTATTGTATGTTATTCATGTATTATTATGTGTTATTCAAGTCTTATTGATTTGTTATTGTGTTATTATAACACTGGGAATATTCCCATAACACACTAACACCTGAATAACACGGAATAACATAGAGGGAATATTCTCCTGTGTTACCAGGTCATTTTTTTTTTTTCTGTCAACTCTTCGTGGCATGATTTTATTGGACTCCGCAGCTAACTCTTCGTGCTGCAATATTTTTTCCTATTGCAGAACCAAAATCTAAAGATGGCCTTGGTATTTACAACTTTCACATAGTGGATATAATAATAAAACTTCCTTTTTAGACCATGCCATTGATTAATTTAACTATTTACCAATAAGTTAGTTAATTTCATTTCCTTTTAATAGAAATGACTAATATCGAGAAGATAAAAATCAAAGAATAATAGAACAATGTTGTACACTTCTTTTATAATATAATTTGATCAATGCATTTCATAAATTAAAACCATCGGTACACATAATATGCAGCAAAATAAGAATTTGATTCCAAAAATAATATAAGTTGAATGGGTATTATTATGTCCTTTATTTGAAATAACTGAATAACAAAAGACTTTATAGCTATCCCATGCACCGCAGAACTAATTAAAATATAAGTGGAGAAACTATTAATTAATTTGTACTAGTTACCTGAATTTACTAACATGATCCATGGCAGCTATCACATTGCTGTAGGCAAAATGAATACGAAACTCGCACATGGCATGCCGCTTTCGTTCTTTAAAGCTTGGGAAAGCTCATTTTGCAGAAAAAAAAAATATTACATATGGAGTTTGGACATAGCTCTACTTTGGAGATTCAACAAAATCTTATCACATGTATCTAAATGAAAAGGCACTAATAAAACCACAATAAAATCCCAATAACTCCGTGATTTTATTTGTGTGGTTCTTCGGGCAGTGTTATTAGTATTGTTCATAGGTGTTATAGTAGTGTTATTAGAGTTGTTTTACAGGAGTTTTTACACTGTTATCGTGATGTTATTTGCGTTATCCTCCGGGCGGTGATATTGAAGATGGTCATTAGTGTTATTGCGGTGTTATTGTGGTGTTATTCGAGTTACTTTACCTGGTGATTGAAGTGAAACAACGGTACCGGTGGTATTTCTGTGTTATAACGGTGTTATTGGACTTGTTTTGAAATAACACCACAATAAGCACCTTTTCATCTTTTTTTAGGTAGACATTCAGATACACTTGGTAAAACATTTTTAGTGTTGTAACACAGAACTACGTTCGGACTTCATATGTAATATTTTTCCCATTTTCCAAGCACAACTAAAACACTTGTTAATCACAATCTAGCCTCTCTTTTATTTTTAAAATTTTGTTTTTTAAATTTTTTCAACTTCCATCTACTTGATTTTCACGATATCTTGGAAATATGTTTGGGAATTTTAACTCTCTACGATTTTATGTGCTTAATATGCTATTAGCTAGAAGTAATAATTGACGGATTGTGGCATTTATTCTTTGATGTGAATAAAAATATATATAATTCATATAGCAGAATGAACAAGACTAGGTCCTTACCAAATTTTTGATGGTCTGAATTTAGCCAAATCCTTTATTTTGGTTAACTAATTATTCTAAATTTTCGGTGATAAATATAATTATTAAAGACAATCAGCCTTTTCCAAGGTCACCTTTTGGTACATTGAGATGTAATAGCACCAAAAAGATGTCATCTCAATACCTAATGTGAGCCTTTGAAGTCATTGTCGAAGGACATCCTACCACTCCTTTGATCCCTCTAAGCAAAAGTTTTAATGCATTGATAAAAGTTGATAAATTTACTAATGATAATGGAAATTTTCAACTTTAATGCTTATTTAAAGTTACATAATGCTCATATTTCCAAAGAAATGACAAAAAGTAAACTTTGGAAGGCTTTGTGTCATAAAGTTTAAAAATTACTAAACAAAATGGATTCAATGGTTATATTTACTTTTCTATGCAAAATCATGTGAAGGTAAGTAGAGCAAAATTCCAAAATCAACTTGTCTCAGTGAGAGGTGATGCAACCAAAATAAAAAACTTGGAGCTAAAATGCATGAATCCTTAGAAATTTAAACTAATCTTGCTTTGGAGAAGTTTTAATGCTTTCAATCGATAAGATCAGGATTTAAAAATTGAATTCATAGCAAGTTATTATAGATTATTGCATTCATCCAAGTTAATTCAATTCCACGATGATGATTTTATTCTTTAATAGCTCCTCAAGTCTGTTAGGATTTTAATGTTGTCATTGACTTATCTTTTATACATTAGCTCTGTATATATAAAGACATAAAAAGGTGCCAACTTAAAGTCACCCTTATTGTATGTTTAAGAAATTATAGTCTCGATTAATGAAATGACATACCAAAATTGAATTTATGCAAAAAAGTTATTTATGTTGATGTACTGAAATTAATATTTTGAAAACTTTGTCTAACAACAATGATAATTCTTAATAATGTTTAAAGTAATATTGATTATTAAAATAAATTAAACTTTTAACATAATTTTAAATTTTAGAATTATCTTTGATGAAAAGTTTCTCAATATTATTATTTCTTTCGCTTATTGTTAGCTCTTACGCTTCAATTGAGAACTTTTACACTTCCATTTGCTTCTCTCTCTCTCTCTCTCTCTCTCTCTCTCTCTCTCTCTCTCTCTCTCTCTACTACTACTACTCCTTTGATTCCTTTTTGTATCTAATGACAACTAGCCGAGAGAATTTTAGACCATACAAGTTTTAAAAATTTTATTTTGTTGAGATCAAACATAGCATTCGAAATAATATATCTTCTTGAAATAGATTTAAACAATTCATCAATAGATTAAATGACATAAATAAGAGTTTTAAAAACTTTAGCTTATATTACTTGAGAATTTTCCTAGAGGAATTTAGATAATGTATGGTTTATTTTATTCTGTGGTAAATATTACACCTATAAAGACATGCTCTTAGAGAAAATTAAATCTTAGGAGATGTTATCTAAGAAAACTTTCAATTAAAATAATAACTCGTGTTTTTATAGATTTTAAAATTTTGAATCCAAGAATGTACTTTCTAGAAGTTAATTAAGTTTAGTTCAAATTAGAATAATTATTTTGGATTCCAAAAAAAGAAAAACTTAAATTACAATATATTGAGAAACATAAAAATGTTTTAAAAAACTATATGGTTGAACTTTATAATTTTGAATCAGAGATATATTTTTTTAAGATTATGCATTTTATTATAAGTTTATGACTTAAAATCCTATAAAATTAGATTAAAGAAATGTGCATAAGATACTTAGAAAAAAGAAATAATAATCTTCTTTTCTAAGTAAGGTAAAAATCACCATAAATGTAGTTACTCAAACTTAATCCTAATAATATGCAACAAATGAAAGATTTCAAACCCACAAGGTAATAAAACTGGCCTAAATCTACTAGACTTTCATCCTTGCTTGAAAATTGTAGCCAAATAAGCTAACAGATGTGTTCTAAAATTTTGAGTTCCAAGCCACAAGATTTAGAACATTACTGGACTTACAACTCAACTATTAAAATTAGGCTATTTGAGCATGATTTCCATGCACTAAGCTAATGGCTCTTTAAGTTTTTTTTAATACGCAATTCTAACATGAAATACATAAGGTGAAATTCTAAATTATAAATATAGGCTTATAAAACATAATACAAACCTAAATATTGGCTTGAAGGCCGAATGTTTCTGTGAGGTAAGTCAGTCAATGATGCAAGTATACACGTCAAGTAATATGTGGTATCAAATCTCCATATCAATCCTACAAAGAAAGGGCTAACAATTAATCTAACAAAAAAATCTCTATTTTACTAACTCCAAAAACCTAGCTTATCATGATTACAAAACAAAAGTCACTTCCTAAAACTTTAACTGGAAAACTAAAAATAAAACATGATCTCAAAAAAGCAGAAAATAGAAAGCAGAATGAACCTTTGTGTTCTTGTTGACCTCACTTTTGGTTGAGGTTTAATTTTTACTCTTTAGTAGTCTAGGGTATAGTCATAGCACTTTCCTGTTGACTATTCTTAGAAAACTAGAAAAGGAACCCTCGCCATTAGAAATTTTAGACTCTTCTTTACTCAACTTGAAGCTCTACATATTGGTCCTAACCTCTAGCACTTAGTAGGTGGGGTCATTATGGGGGAGCTCAAGGAGAGTTCCCATAGGACTATTTGACCTTAGGGTTAACCCTGGGTGCTGGTCTGGGGCTATGGTACTCACTTTCACTCACTACACCCACTCTCACTCACAATCCCTCACAACCCTAAACCCAGTATTTATTGACTTTGATCCCCTGATCTTTTGAGAGACTCATGTAGATGGTCCCCTAAACCCACTAGCCCTAGGCTAGGGTTTAGCTAAGACCAGTATATAGAGGACCCAAATGGGTATTCCATTGTTCCATGGCTCATATAGGGTGGTTGACACCCCAATTCTACCAAAAATATCCAACTTGGTCTTTTGCCCCAAATTACCTTAATACTCTTGGAGCCCTAAATTTTGCCAAAATTCACAAAATTCCCAAATCCACCAAACATACCCAAATTTGTCCAAAAATTATTTCAAACCTTTTCAAAATACCCAAGTCACCCAAAACAACCCAAAAATTCTAAATTTACCAAAATACCCCCAAAATGGCCAAAATTTCAAAAATTCCCTTGGCACCCCCAAACTTTCCCAAAACCTCCAAAATCACTCCAAATGTTTTCAAAACCAATTTGGACACTCAATTTAAACCCAATTTGGCCAATTTGACCATTTTGACCAAAACCCCCAAATTGCCTTTAAAGGCTCAATTTCCCCAAATTCACCTTAAATATCCATCAATTTGGCCCAAATTTCCATCAATTTCAATTATAAACTCAAATTCACCTTTCAAATGACCAATTTAAGTCAAATCCAAGCTTAATTGACCCATGCTTTGAGCCCAATGTTGATATAATTCAAAACCCCAACTTTGGCCCTATGACTTGGTTCCACCAAATTGAACCTACTCAATTTCCCCCAATTTCAATCCTAAACTCTTCATAACAATCTTACTCACCAAACTTGATCTTCAATTGGCCTTAGTGAAGCCTCAATTGCATTCAATTTTAACTTAAGTCCAAAATTTCCCAAATTTGTCCCAAATTGGCCATACTTCCAAATTCCACCAAATTAATTGCCCTAACCCGATACCCAATTTATGTTAGAAACTCTTCATGACGTTCCTATAGACCATTCTAAATAATAAATTTGTACTTAGCCCAAACTAGTCCCAGGTTTAGCCTAACATCCCCAAGTTGACCAAAATTCTAAAATCCTTCAAATTGAACCCCAAACTGGACTGAAAATCTTTTCAATCATTCACCAAAAACCTTCATTACATTCATCTACACATTGTTGATCAATAAATTGGGCTCAAAGTCATGGCTAGCCTAGCCCAAACCAAACTGTTGGTCATTTAGACCCACATTGAACACATGCTCCAAAATCGACCTAGCCATGTCAAATTGACCAATGAAAGACTTCTACAGCCAATTTTTGGACCCTAGTGACCAATCTAGACTAACTTAACCAACCCTAGATGAGCCATGGACCAAAGGTCCACTAAATCAAGGGATTTTTTTCATAAATTGCTTAAGCCAAAGAGATCTTTGCCAAAACCCATCTTCAGCGCAAATTAATGGTTGTGAAAGATTTCTCTAGCTCACCTGACCTCTTAGCCACCTCCCTTGGCCCTGTCAACTGGTCTACTCACCAGAGCACCTAAAAAATGAGGGCCACCATCCCTAAATCAAACCCAATCTTAACCCAAGGGGCCAGCTCACCTTGATTAATCTTTAGAGCCTCTTAGCCCACCACCTCAGCAGACTTTTACACCCAAAGCCAAGCCCTGAGATCCACTCTCCAGCCATGGCTAAAAAATGGACTCTTCACGGCCAAAGGAAGGGTGCTAAAATTTTCTCAAGGAGACCTTTCCAAATTGCTCCCATAGCCTCTCTGAGACCTCCTCAGTGCAACCCAACCACCTCTTTGCTCTCATTTCCCTTGCCAAAGCTCAGTTTTTGAGCTCAAATCCTTGCCGGAGACAGGACTTTCCCAACATGCCTCCATAGTGCACCAAATCTCAATTAAACTCACCCACACGTTCACCACAGTGAAAGAAGATGAAGCCCCATCAATGCCCCCTCACAGAGAGCCTCCACACTAAACTTTGATCAACACCCAAATTTGGCCTTAATCAAATTTGTGTCTAGACCTTTCACCACGACCAGAAGACCAATCCCTTGCCTCCTTAGACCTCCACGAATGTGTCGAGCACCTATGATTGAAGCTTCCCTTCTCAGAGCAAAGGTATTGAACTTCCCCTCTTCCTGAGCCTATTTTGATTCTCCATGTGATTAAGGTTAATATAATGGCATGTTTGCCGTATAGATTTGTTCGTCTCACTTAGACGAGTTTATAGGATCAAACCCATGATCATTTTGTTGAGAAATGAGGTAGATCTTAAGGTTTTAGGGTTGGCGGTCATGGGTTTTGGATTTTGGGGATGATGATAGGGAGCTGTTGGATGGCGGGTGTATCATACGAATGGGCAAGATTTAGCCGGACAGCGCTTCGATACATAAAGTGCGGGCCGAGTCTGTGGCTACGTGGATGGCAGCGTCCAACCAGAGCGTGCCACGTAGAGCTTCAGAGATGTCGTAGGTTGACGTGGCACCACATTTTTGAATAGAAAAATAGGAATTTTTCTAATTATTTAAATGCCCATAACTTTGAAAAATCATATCTTTGCACAGAAAAATCATAAACATAAAAGAAAAATACCCTAGTGTTCAGTGAATAGAGGATAACAATGTGGAAATGGTTTGAAGTTATTTGATGTATATTTTATTTTTAATTAATTAAACACTATTTTAACTATTTTGATTCTCCATGCATTCAAGTATTTTACCATAGCTTGATACTTTGGCATGTTGTTGCCTCTGTTATAAGGGATACTCTCTGATTTTTCTAAAGTCAGAGAAGACCCCTAGACAGAGATCCATATTTTTTAAGTTTATGTCCATCATTTTCATAAATTAATCATGGTAATTAGCATGTTGCTTAGAAAAAATCCAAGAAAATTTTGATAGGTTCACTGTGACCAGGAAAACTTAGAAAAAATTTTTCATGAGCCAAGTCATTAAGAACACTCCTAATTTTCATAAAACCCTAAGATACAAAAGAAATTAATTTGGAAAAAATAAACATCTAAATGCCTTGATTTTGATTCTCCACTGTAATTTAAAGTTCAGATGACTCCCCATAAAAACTTCAAAATATTTGGAGTTCATTTGGTAACCTAGTCTAATTTTCTAAGTTAAATAGTATTTTTAACACTAAAATGATTTTTAATAATCAAAATATAACTTACAAAATTATAAAACTCGTTTTGGGAGTTCTTTGTGATTAGAAGGATTTTTAAAAAATAAAATTGTAATTTAAATAAAAATTTCATTTTTTTAATCATATTTTCAATATTTAAATAATAAAAAAATAATAAAAGACACAAAATTAATAAAATTCATGGAAATATTCTAATTTTTTCCCTAAGCACTTAGAAGCAATTGGAATATTTTTTTCTAATTTTTTAAGTAAAACATTGAATTTTAAAACCTTAAAAATAATAAAATTCATGGAAATATTCTAATTTTTTTCCTAAGCACTTTGAAGCAATTGGAATATTTTTTCTAATTTTCTAAGTAAAAACATTGAATTTTAAAACCTTAAAAATAATTTTCAAAGGCTAAAAAGAATATTTTTTTTATTTTTCATTTAAATATTTCTAAAAATAAAAAAAAAAATCATAAAAATGTCAAATTTGTTCTTCTAGGTTTTTTGACCTCATAGAAATTTAATAAAAATGAAAAACTTAATTTTCCATATTTGAAATATTTTATAATTAATTAATACTCCATAAATTAATTCTAGTAATTCAAATAAAACTCAAAAAAATATGAAATTTGTTCCAAGTGGTTCTATGGTCTAGGTCTACCTCCAATAAAAAATTTAAGTGATTAGGCTTTGCCTTGGTCAAGTTATTGAATTTTCTTTGGAAAATCCTATTTTTGCATGTAAATAATCATGTAAATTAAATTAAATTTTTGAAAAATTACATTTTCACCTCTGATGTCTTAATTGACCCATGAGTGAGGTGGATAAAAATCCCAAAGTCTTTTGAATTACATTTGATGAATTATGAAGTGATAGAGCATTAGGGGGTAAAAGTGCAATTTTGAAAATCTAGTCCTAATAAACATTTAAGCTTAATTCAAAAGGGTAAGATGTGCAAACTTTGATCTCAATTAACATGTTCAGATGATTGAAACATAAATGATTAATTGGTAGAAACCAATTTCACTTTTCTTAATTAAAGGATAAATTTGTAATTTCCTAAATCATTAAAATTTGGAGATCTATTAAATTAAATGATCCTAGACTTAGGGGTATGATTTTGGATGTTAATAACTCACTAATTTAATACCTCTATTTGGTGTTCAAATGACATTCAAATCTTTTGATAATGAATTATTATCACTTAAAATTCAATTTCTTTCAAAAATTACTAATATGTCCACCAAGGTCCTAAGAGCTTAGTAGTGACCTACGCTAAATCAAATTTAAGTAAATAAGAATTAGAAAAGTGAATGTAACTAGAAATTGAACACTTTTAAAACAATACAAGCCCAAGTTAAAGCTGAAATTGACTAAGTGTCTTAATAGCATTAATTTTCCCCTTTTAAAGGTCTTTACCCACATAATTCTTAAATTAATTGACAAATGATAATCACCCTACTCTTAGAGATAATTGAAACATCGATGTTCACTGAACACTAGAGGTATTTACAGGATGAATTTTTAAGCAACATAATAAGTTTAAATGAGCTTGAGATTATTCATCAGGTGGTGAGAGGGAAGCATGTACCTGCTTTTCTCTCCCAACCTTTTGGATACCTCAGAGGTCTACTAAACTTAGTGTGTTTTGCTTACTGAAATTATCCTCAGATGAATTAATAGGGGTTCACTAGGATATGATTTAGGATTTGGTATATCACCAGAATCTTATTTCCCTGCTTTGCATAAAATGCTTTTAACATATAAATGCTCTTACATGCATTTTGAGTTTTAGTTGAAGATGACAGGAAGACCATCTAGGTACGCTTTTATTTTACCTACATTTATAGTTTCCCTTACTTTACTTTTCAGTATGTTATTGTACTTACTCACCTGCATGCATGAACAAAAAACACAAAGATGCATGTTAAACAATGATGTCCTCCTGCATGAAAACTAAAACTGCTAAGATAGCCGCAAAACCAAAATCAAAACTAAAATCAACCAAGATAAAATTAAAATGACATCCAAAATATAAAACAACTCAAAATTTAATCACACACATCACAAAACAACAATTGTAACTAAATTAAGAAGTTTTTATCGGATGATCGAGAATCTCTCGAAGGAGGTAACCTACAGTTGATAACAAGGCTTCCCATAGTCTAAATGAAAGTATGGAACTCATTGAGTTTAGTAAATTCATTTGGAATAAGTGAATCTAATAGAAAATAGTGATACCAGAATGAGGGAACCGTAGGGTCCTAACTGGTATCGTTCTAATCAACTTTAATATGCCCCATAACATTTAAAGAACTAAAACCATAGGGACATCTTATTTGACTTCATAAATTGACACAATAAAAAACTTAAACTCGTTACGGCAAAGAGCTTGGTGCTAGCATGGTGGGCAGCACGACCATCTTAACCAGCAAAACATGTTTACATCAGCTAAACCAATTTCCTTCCTTAGAATTAAACAACCAAGCCATAGGACCTCAGAGTAGTTTGCTTATGCAACCCTCACCTTATCTTTAGGCTTTTGTATAGCTCTATTGTACAATATAAGCCCTAACTCGTCTTAGGATTCTGGGGTTGTCGTTTGACATGAACTAAATCCTCACATCTTCCAAGATATTTGTGCGATCATTTCACACAAGTGTAAGCCCTAACACATAAAATTAGCAGGATGAAACACCTAAATAATTTCTTCTCAAAATTAAAGTCAAACAATAGGATAGACTGGGAAGTCACCGAAGTTCTCCTCCGTATCTATGACATCCCCTAGTTCTTCCTCCTTTGGATTCTACAATAAAATGTTCCAAATTTGAGTAATTCTCATTTCATACCTCTTTGTCTGATTTCATTGAAAATTTCTATCCTTTTGAACTCCTTGAAGATAATATTCCCTAATTTTTATAGAGAGTTTTCTTAGGTGACTTCGGTTATCTAAGATGTAATTAACTATAAGGGCTTGCCCTTATAGGAAGCTTGTCTGAACCCAGCTTAAAATAAACCATATTTAATTCTTCATATTAAATCGGGAAAATTGTCGACAAATAAAATAGTTTTGACGGATGTCATATATTTCTTAGTTTATTTGATCGAGCCTCATCCTCAAGTCTTGTGTTTATCATTTGGGATAGATACAGGATTTGAGGTGTAGTGCTCTTTAATTTAAACTATGAAGAATATGGGGTCAGTTTGNATATATATGTGTATAAGAGAGAGATATATATATATATATATATATATATATATATATATATATATATATATATTAAATGTCCTTCCGAAGTGAGAGACGAGATTTCAATTCCAGCGGCCAACAGCTTCCAACGGGCAACTCCTCAACTCTTTAGTGCTGACAGTTCTTCAAGAGGGATGAGGCTTATACCTCTATGTCTCGGGTATTGTGATGATTCATGATTTTCCTAAGTGTCTCCCTTATGTGATGGTTATCAACGAGAGATAAAATTTTCTCCTTAAGCCTATGTTTAGGCCATAAGAAAAATAAGATACCCATGAAGTTAAGTTTTGCTTAACCCCGTAAAGTTTTTGGGATTCTTTAGGTCCCTATCTAGGTTGCAAATTATTAACTAGAATATGTCATTTCGCAAGAATTTTGTTGTTAACCTATTTGTTCCACCTTGTGATGAGCAGCAGTTATAGATCACAAAATATTTTAACATTAAAATTTGTTAGAATAGGAGTAATTGAAATCTCGAATGTTTACACAATAACTTGAATCATGAAAAGCATAGAAAAAGTTTCAGGAAAAACATGCAAGTAAAACCACATAAAATCACTAACTCTATATCAGGGAAACAATAAAGAGACTTAACCACACATTATATAAATAACCAAAGAAATATAAGTCTGAAAAAAACATTATTGCAAAAATATACAAATGTAAACATACATGAACAGCTTGTCCTATCCACAACACTATGTTATCTCTCTCTCATAAAATATGATCTCAAGAAAAGGAAGAAAACCAAAGAACGAAGGGAAAGAAAAATAGCCCTCCAAGTTTCAACCACAACTAACAAAAAAAAAACTCTAAGGGCTTGCTCTCTCTCACCATAAGTATCTCTAACTCTAGCCTCTAGCTAACCAAGTTGCTTTAAGATTGTTCCAACAGAATAAAGATTGGGGAAAAGCAACAAAGGCAAGAAATTTTCTTTAATAAATGAATAAACTAAGAGAACGGGTGCCACTTGATGTCGGCGCATGCACGCCAAGTTGATTTCAGACAAGTACAGGTGTACTGCAAAGAGGGTGCAGACACTTTAACCATGAATCTTGATAGCATGGGTGCATTGACTTCTAAGCATGGGTGTGTTATCATGGCGCATTCAAGCTATGCAAGTGTCGTGGGTGTGCTGACTCACTTTTTGACTTGTTTTTTGCTTTGATTTGTATCTTTTTTCATTTTTCAACAACATCAAAATTGCAATATTCATAAAATAGATAGAAACAAATTTCTAATGCATAATAACATTATAATACATGTAATAACAAGAGTAAAAAAGAAAAAAAAATTATCACATATTTCATTCACATCAAATCCCCCAAACTTTTCTATTACTTGCCCTCAAATAATCCAATCACTTAGCACAGATTTTGGGTGAATCACAGTTCACCTTATCTTATTGGTGTCCTTACCCCCTTACCATTTAATAATGAGGGTGAGAATGTAATAAGATTGTGAAATTTCCATCCCTAGTGAGAATTTTTTGTGAATCGATAATTTTCTTTACGATCCTTTAATCATCTTTTTCTTAACATAATTATATTTAATTCACTTAATTCTGTGTAACTATCACTCTTTTCAGTACTCAAGGTATTCTTAGGCATTTAACTCTTTTTCAAGCAATAGTCTATCCCATAATTTTATCAAGATTTATATAAGTTTAAAATCTCATTCAGAATGTGATTAAATCATCTAATCTGAGGAGATAGCTAGAAAATAGATGTCCAATTTTTTCTATATTTAACTTCCAGCTTCTTCTATCATGGAATTTTCATTTTTTTTTCTTTTCGTTCTTTTTTCATTTGAAGTGATTTTTTTACTTTATTAATATTTTCTTTCATTTTTTCTTCTCAACCAATTTTCTTTTGTTCTTTTTTTTTTTGGGGAGAATTACTATATCTGGTTCAATACAATTTTTATGAATTTCAATTTTCTAGTTCTCTCTAAGTTTTCCATTTTAATTATCTCTAATTGAGAGTCCCGGTGATCATAAAAACCAGGTTAGTTTTATTGTCTGAATCAAGAATTAAAACTTAAAACTTTATGGATTAATTAGTTAGTTTTATAGGCGCATTTTCTCTAGTATTTTCATAATTTTATGCAAGGAAAAGGGTGATTAAATTGTATTATTGGTCGATTAGAGAACACTCAAATTCCAACCATATTATTTTATATGGATTCCAGATTATCTTAGCAAACTTATACCTTTCGTTATAAATTAATAGTGATCCATACAATGTCAAATCAAATATGAGCACAGTAGTAGAATTACTATTAAGCCACTACATAAGTCACAATTCCTCCTCCAAACATATTCTTTGATCTATCCAAATCACATAACAATTCACCGATAAAATACAAACAATAAAATAAGGAATCAAATATAGCAAAAAATGTCAGGTTTTATCTACTGTATGTAGGAGTATAGAAAAGTATGTATGAATAACTTGTATATAAGCACATGTAATCAAGGGTCCTAATGAAATATTGGATGTATGATAAGTTACATGACCACAAGATTTATAAATATTTAGAATATATAAACAATATTAGAGTCTTCATAAAGTGAAATACAATCTCATCATGTATCACTCACAAATTCTCCTAACAAAAATGCACACAAGTATTAGCCCAGTGTTCAACTATCTTCTATCTCCTCATTATCATATTCCTTACCCAAGGTCATGTTGTGCTAGTACATTTGGAATGATGAGGGTGTAGGGTATACAACTAGCTCCTATCTACTGAGTAACCATTGCCTATGATACAACTTTTAATGTGCAACATTATAATGGTGGTAATACAGACACTGTAATTGGTGCTTCTTGGCATAATGATGTGATCGATCGTAAAGATCATGTAGCTCCCAGCTCATTGCCAAAAAATTAGAGGCCTATGTGTCTAGCTACTTTGAGAGCTTAGAAATCATCCTAGCATGTCTCAAAGAAGGCTTATCATGCCATTTGGAACTCCCTCCACTTAAATTCTCTCTTATCTCCTATACAATGTTCGCTCGTAGGACCAAATAAACTCCTTTATGATAGGCTCCAGAGGATTCAACTGCTTTTAACCTCTCTCTCTAACCACGATTCTATGTTTTTCAACTAAAGTTATCTTAGAATCAAAATGATTATCAACGCTTTACACCTGCAACAGTGCCAAAAAAATAATGGCCAAAAATTTATTGCAAGGAAAATTAATTAATCATGTCAGTATACATGTCATATAATATACAGTATTAGATTTCACATATCAATCCCATAAGGAAACAACTAACAATTATTCTAACAAAAAAATCTCTAGTATACTAAGACTGGAACCTAGCTTAGCATAATCAAATTTAAAAGGTAAATTTTAAAAATTTTAAATAACAAATAGAAAATAAAATATGATCTCACAAAATAAAAGATAGAAAGCACAATGAAACTTTGTGTTCTTTAAGAGAGATAAGGCTTGTATATAGTGGTGGTTCATGATTTTCTTAAGTGTTTCACCTATGTGATAATTGTCAACCAAGGATAATTTTTTCTCCTTAAGCCTATGTCGAGGTCATAAAAAAAGCAGAATCTTATTAATTAAGTTTCACTTAACCCCATGATATTTACCAAAATTTTTTTATTCTTATCAAGGTTTCAAAACCCTAACTTGAATATGCTTATTCTACTAAAATTTTGTGATTAACATATTTGTTCCAATATGTGATTAGTAGCATAAGATCTTTGGGGAAAACATGCATGAAAAATAGCATGAAAGCCTTTATTTCTAGCACAAATTGAAATTAGAAGCATGAAAAATATTTTGGGGAAAACATGCAAGAAAAATAGCATAAATGCACTAACCATATATCACAAAGAATCAAAAGAGACTTAGCCGCACATTTTTAGAAGAACTATGGAAAACAAGTCCATGAAAGCCTTTGTTTCTAGCAAAATACAAATATAATACTTTTAATAATAACTTGTCCTCTCCAAAGCAGTAAGTGATATCTCTCTCATACAATGTGCTTCGAAGAACAAGAATAAAATAAGAGAAGAAAGGGGAAGAAAACAATCCTTCATGTTTCAACCTCAAGCAAGGAAGAAAACCTAATGAAGATCTATTTTTCACACACACACACACACTAAAAGTCACTCTAAATCCAACCTCCTTCCACCCAAGATCCCCTAAGATCTTTTCAACAAGCATACAGATAGAGGAAGCACAAAAATGCAAGAATTTTTCTTCCAAAAAAGATTAAGCATCTAGTGATGCTAGTGTGGGCACGTGTGGTTGATTTTGTACATACAAGGGCGCGTCAAAAAGTAGGCTCGGGTGCTTTAACCATAGTCTTCGTTAACACAATTGTGATATCACAGTGTGCGTGAGCTTTGCATGAGACACGAGTGTGCCGACTCACTTGTTCACCTCATTAATTCTGATTTTTTCTTTTATTTTGTTTCCGAGTTGATCAAACTTTTAACTTTCATAAAATAGACAAACATACCTTTCTCATTCTTAATAACATTATAAAAAATTTAATAACAAGAGTAAAAAAGCCATAAATTTATTGCATATTTCTTTCACATCATTGCTCTTATCCTAGTTTGTCTGTTGAATATGTAAGTGTAAGAAAAGTACACGAAAATAAGGACTAATAACAATGTGAATGCATATCTTGAGTTACTATAGAGCTTCTTAATTCATTTTACTTATGTTTTTTTTTCATTTAAGTGGAGTAAAATTTCTTCCTTAAATAGATAAATGATTAAGAAATTAGATCATGCATAAGTAATATAAAAAAAAAAAACTAAGTAAACAAGTTTTTCTAAAAAGTGAAAGAAATAAACACATCAAACAAGTAAACAAACAATTGTACAATTGTAAGAAAAATGAAAAGTTTGATGTGGCGTGTAACTATCACACACCCAAAAAAGGTAACAGAGATATAGTCCAACCTAATTCTACAAACATTGTGGGCCTTTAGGTCTTCGATCATCATCTTATAATTCTTTCAGTCATTGCAAAGCATACACAAGCTTTAATTTGATTGATTTTACCTTATTTATCCTAATACCCATAAGCCTTTTATCTAATTTTCTAATCCTAAAATGGAAAGTACAATTACTTTTTAATTCAGGAGAAAATACATTAAAATTCTTATAAAAATATATTAGAAAGATAAATTTTATATTTCAAACATAATCACAAATGTTCTAACATATAGATATGTTGGGTTTTCTTTCTTATTGGTCAATGTAAGGCTTTAGCTTAGTTAAACAAACGCATGAAAGCATGTATTATTCATTTAAGCAATTTCATTAGATAAGCAGCTTCTTTAGAAATGAACACCTACAAACCATAAGTGTTAAGTCTAACCATTCAAATTCTTTCATGAACAATCATCTTCATAAGACACAACACATTAAACTAAAATAATACATCATCTTAATCAATTAAGCATGAAGCAAATCTAACATAACTCGTCTAAGGTTTGTACCTTATATAATATCTAATGTGTGTTAGGTCATGTGGGTTTCACACTACCAACTTTCCCTTTCACTTAAATTCTCTAAGTTATTCTAAAGGTATAATTTTAAAAGTGGTGATTTCAACTTAAATGAAGAATATTTAAAATATTTTTGTTTGAATTTTAGTGTTAATCATTGCATCAAATACATAAATTTTTTTTTAATAATAAACACTTAAGAAAGAAAAAGTCATGATAGAATTTATGTAACTTTATTATTTCATCAAGTAATGAAATTTTGACTAAAACTATTTTTGAACCTATACTAATTATTTTCTTTGACTCAACTCATTTAAGGTTTTTTTTTTATTTTGAGTTTACAAAGGTTATAAAGTGTGATTAATTTTGCTTTTAATTTTATATNTAAGAAAGAAAAAGTCATGATAGAATTTATGTAACTTTATTATTTCATCAAGTAATGAAATTTTGACTAAAAGTATTTTTGAACCTATACTAATTATTTTCTTTGACTCAACTCATTTAAGGTTTTTTTCTTTTATTGAGTTTACAAAGGTTGTAAAGTGTGAATAATTTTGCTTTTAACTTTATAAGATTTGATGGATTGATAGATTGTTTAAGAGCAAATAGTAGAACTAGCAAAAAGATATGATTTGAATTAGATGTAATAATGATTTTTTAAGTGTTATTTACTTTTAAGGATTTGGTAAGAGTAAACTTGATTTTTTTTAAGCTTTGGATATAATTACTTTTTAAGTGTTATTTACTTTTAAGATTATTTTGGAGNGTTATTTACTTTTAAGGATTTGGTAAGAGTAAACTTGATTTTTTTAAGCTTAGATTATTTTGGAGTTTTTTTTCTTAAAATTTAACGGTGTTAAATTTGGATATAATTTTAGCTTTCTGTATGTTTTACAAATGTTTATGTTAGTCAAGATTACTTAATTAACCTAATATGTGTGTGTCCTAACTCACTGGCCAAAATGTTTTCAAATGTATTTAAATTTAAACCATTAGTTAATGATAAACCTAAATTTTAATTATTTAAAAATTGGTGTTAATTGAGGTATATATGACTCATTAATTTTGCATTAAAGAATTGTAGGATTTTGATGGATTTATATTTATTGAATGATTGTAATGATTTGAGATTAGTGAAACTTTTTATCCTTCGATATTAAGGGATAATTGATTTATCTTAATAGATTTAATTTTTATTTTTTAAAAATTAATTAAAATCAAATCAAATTGGTTATAATTAAGGTGTTTGGGGTGTCATTTGTATTTAATCTTTTATCATTAATTAAACCTCATATTAAAATTTAAGTTCTTTCTCAATTTCAAAAAAAGCTTTCATTAAAATTTGAATTTATTTAATAAGTAAATTAAGAAATCAACCCAAAAAGCTTAAATCTTAATATGTTTAATTTATTTGGAATTTTGATTATTTTTTTTTCATTAAATTCCTCTTTATTTAATTTTAAAGAAGTGCTAGTATATCTTTGAATTTTAACTTAAGTTAATACATTTTTCAAAATTTAAGACCTTTTGTATCTATCTATTTCATTTAACCCCCAATAATCCCAGTCAGTTTCCCTATCTTAATATATATTGTGTTGAACTACTAAATCAACAATTTTTCAATAATACTTATAAAATTAGATCATAGTAAAAGAGGATCAAAATGGCCTGGTTATATTGAAAATTAACCAATACAATGAAAAACTAAATATGTATCTTAATATGGGATGAACATAGTTTAGTTATGGAAAGAATTTTGATGATTTTTTATTTTTCTTGGTTTAATAAAGTTTTCTCCCCTCACCAAGGTATTAATAATTTTATATAACTATCTTTGGGTGGGACAAAACATGGAAAGAAGTGTTAAAAAATACATCTTTCTATGCATCAAGTCCTAGTCTTGATGAATGAAATGAAATTAACCTACTTTGAAAGAATAGAGTTTTATTGATATATTTTATTTTGAATACATAATGCATGGTATTTCCTTGAATATCATCCATTGATAAAAAAAATATTGACTTCTCACCCTTAAAATTAATTATTTGGTGTTGTCTACCTTGATAAACATTCTCTATCTCAAATAAGCTCTTCGATATTGGCTTAAGCTTATATCGCACTCTATAGGCTATAATAAGCCTTAAAAGAATCAACAATAAGTCTCCCAAAAATTTTTTAAACTTACAATCCCTTTTCTTGAAGGCAAAAGTTCAACAACTCAACTTGTTAGTCTACTACTTAAACCATATCTAACTCTAAATCCTTTACTTAATATGTTGCTTTTTCTAATCTCATAATGAAGCTTTTTCAACAATTATATAGGTTCTTACCTCATCTTTAGTAAGGCCCAAGAGTTCTTTAACAATCTTTTAGCATAGGCAAATTTGATGATAAACATTTTTTAACATCAACATACAACATAATCATATTTTTTGTGGGCATGAAAATAACTTTTGAGGCAAATTCCTTAAGCTAATAAAAATGTCATGTTATTCAAAGCATGCATGATTGATCAAGTTTATGTTAACCTTGTCAGAGTTGAGATCAAAGATTTTAACTTCTGAAACTGGATTTGCCCACAAATCTTCGTTAAAAATTCATTAGTTAGCTATGGATTCCTCGTCATCCTTCATTTCTTTGCTTGATAAGGAAGAAGAATTAATCCTTTAATCCAGTCAACATAACAGCTCTAGTCATTTGCCCTGGTTCAGGGCAATGCATTGACACTTTAGTATGTTGTACCAATTTTGTTACTTGTACAATAATTCATTGCATTCATTATTGTATCTTACTTTTTGGTTGATTCTCTAGATTTTGTCATGTCCACACCTACTACACTTATGAGAGTTGTTTTCAAAATTATACATGGACTTCAAAAAATTTTACCGATAAGCCCAACTATAAAAAGAATAAAAGATATACTGGAATAAAGATAGAATAAGTGATATACTGAAATAAAGAAGAATTTAGAGCAAGAATTTTATTTATTTTATTAGAATGACCTTCGAGTATATGAAATCGCATAAACAGAGCATGTTTATAACGATCTAGTTACATGTTTGAATTATGGCTTTAGAGTTATGAAAATGATAGAAATCTAGCTACGTTAATAAGAAAAAGTGCAAAATGATGCTTGCTAAAATTTGATATTGATTATGCTTAAATTGAAAATGACTGCCATAAGATATTGATTCAGATTCAAATTTATTATGGTTGAACCAATCAGCTCGACAGAAATCTAGGACTTGGAAGCCTATATTTTGGACTTGAACGAGTGTTTTTCCAATCAGGATTCAGCTCAAAAAGAATTGAGCAGACATAACTAACTTTAGCAGAAGTTCAATATGCATCGGATCAGAATGGGAAGTTGTGAGAGATTATTTAATGAGTCCATATTGCTTTCACAATTTTTCCTTCTTTTCATTGTTGCTTGTGCGTCAAAGAATTTTAATCTGTCTTAGAACAATAACTTTCCATACCAGGCAGTAATGGTTTTTAACCCTGTGGGGGGCTGTCGGGATGCCGAAGGCTGACAGTCTGGCGATGGCGATGATAACGTTTTCCAGTTTAATTCAAATTGGGTCAAATTGGTCGAACTTTAAACTCGGCCAATATGAACTAAGGAGTGAACTTTAAACTCATTGATGTTTTACATTGTACTTGCACTTCTTCTTCATATCCATGAAATTGAATTACATTAACACCACTAATCCTTCCAACCAAACAATCTCACAATTGTGACAGTTTTAAGTAACTATTTCCACTGAATTTATATGGTCATGGATTTATGAGATTTTCAAATGATTGATGATGTACTTTTTCTTTAGAGTATTTTTATTGTAGCTGAATCTTCATTTCTTTTTTAACTATATATTTTCTCACTCATCATTTTCTTANTTTTTATTGTAGCTGAATCTTCATTTCTTTTTTAACTATATATTTTCTCACTCATCATTTTCTTAAAAGTTTTAATATATATAGCATGCTAATTTGCAAATGCATGAAGCAAATATTTAAATAATTTTACAAATTTTAATAAATATTATATATTTCAAAATGGTATCTTGTCCATTGATTTTTAACATCTTCAAAGTTAAAATAATGTTACTAACTAGTTCATCAAATAAAATTCAAGGATGCTAGCTAGCACTATATTTTAAGCTTATTTAAAAATGCAACTTGATCCGAGTATTTCATCAAATAAAATCATCTGTACACATAACATGCAGATTATATAAGAATTTGATTCAATATTTTATATGAGTTTAACCCTTTATTTTATAAATCATAGTTATCCACAGCGCTGCAGATCTAATTAAATATAGGAGGATAAACTACTAATTTATTTATACGATCGGTCTAAATTCATTAAAATACTCTTATGGCAGTTGTCACAATGCCGTAAGCAAAATGGATATATGGGCACATGTGGGTGCTGTTTCCGTTAATTAAAGCTTGGGAAAGCAACATGTTCTAGCTACTTATTTATTTATTTAGTTATTTTTTTCAAACTATAAAATTCAATTAGCCGCGAATGATAAAAGAAGGAATGGAAGTATTTACTCTTTGATATCTGGAAAAAATATTAATTCTCATAAGTAAATGAACATTATGGGGTTCTTATTAAGTACTTGGTATTGCAAAATTTAGCATTATATTTTAAAGCAAAAGTGAAAGTGCAATATTGATATTTTGTTTTCATGCGGACTAGAAGCTCCATGATAGTAGAGTTATTATTCAACGTCTTAGCGGTACAAAAAAAAAAAAATCATCGCACACTCAGGTGAAAGAGAAATATGCAAGAGGAGGCACCACTATATTTGAGTGGAAAATCATAGAAGGGGGAAAAAATGGGGCCTAGCACTCTTGGAATAATATGTTATATAATGGTGAGTGCATAGACTCGGTCTTCTCATGAGTAAGGGAAGATGGAATTATAAAGTTGATGTGCAATAATATGTCAACAATAATAATTGTAGCACACCGTTAATGTCAGTTGAATGTTGTGGAGGCAGTAGTCCACCATGATTGTTGTAAATGATGACTGTAGCGCCAGTTTGTTGTGCACGCCATATTTGAAAGTCATGATAATAGCTGGTCATGTGGGTCATAGGTGGTTGCNCTATATTTTAAGCTTATTTAAAAATGCAACTTGATCCGAGTATTTCATCAAATAAAATCATCTGTACACATAGCATGCAGATTATATAAGAATTTGATTCAATATTTTATATGAGTTTAATCCTTTATTTTATAAATCATAGTTATCCACAGCGCAGCAAATCTAATCAAATACAAGAGGATAAACTACTAATTTATTTATACGATCGATCTAAATTCATTAAAAAATTGCTCTTATGGCAGTTGTCACAATGCCGTAAGCAAAATGGATATATGGGCACATGTGGGTGCTGTTTCCGTTAATTAAAGCTTGGGAAAGCAACATGTTCTAGCTACTTGTTTATTTATTTAGTTATTTTTTCAAACTATAGATGCTTGATTTTGCAAAGCAATGTTGCAAATTCGATTGGGATAAATTTTTAGTCCTGATAATATTTTGTGGATCAAATTCGATTAGCCGCGAATGATAACAGAAGGAATTTATGGGGTTTTTATTAAGTACTTGGTATTGCAAAATTTAACATTATATTTTAAAGAAATAATGAAAGTGCAATATCAATATTTTGTTTTCATGCGGACTAGAAGCTCCATGATAGTAGAGTTATTATTCAACGTCAAAGCGCTACAAAAAAAAAATAAGATAAAATAAAATCATCGCACACTCAGGTGAAAGAGAAATACGCAAGAGGAGGCACCCCTATATTTGAGTGGAAAATCATAGAAGGGGGAAAAAATGGGGCCTAGCACTCTTGGAATAATATGTTATATAATGGTGAGTGCATAGACTCGGTCTTCTCATGAGTAAGGGAAGATGGAATTATAAAGTTGATGTGCAATAATATGTCAACAATAATAATTGTAGCACACCGTTAATGTCAGTTGAATGTTGTGGAGGCAGTAGTCCACCATGCTTGTTGTAAATGGTGACTGTAGCGCCAGTTTGTTGTGCATGCCATATTTGAAAGTCATGATAATAGCTAGTCACGTGGGTCGTAGATGGTTGTTTCAAGAGCATTGATTGACCACAAAAGTCAAGTACAGTGCTATAAGAGCTATGAGCCACGTAGATCGTGATTGGACACATGGGTTGTAGTGATGTTATAACGTTCGCTAACCATAGAACCTTGAGTTGGGATTTGCATGAACTATGGGCTGAGTTGGTGTAGTTGTTCATATAGGCCTTAATGGAGAGATGTAATAACATTTGTGAGCCACATAGGCTAAATTTAGAAGATGTATAAACTATGATAACATATGTAGGTCTCAACAGTCAGGGTGGGTTAGGATCTACATGAGACAGGATAACATTCATAGGTCACAAAGGCTCAAATTTGGGAGCTACACAAGCTTTAACAATGTCTGTAGGCCACAAAGACTAAGTTCGGGAGCTACATGAGTTGTGATAACAATCATAGGCCACATAGGACGAAGTTTGGAGCTAAATGAGTTGTGATAACTTCCATTGGCCACAATGACCAAAGTTGGTAGCTAAACTAGTTTTGATAAAGTTTGTATGCCATTAAGCCAGGGGTTGGGAACTACCTGAGTCGAGAAAATGTCCATAGGCTTCAAAGGTTGCAGTTCAAACTTGCATAAGTTGTGCTAGCATTCGTAGGCCATAGAAGCCAGAGTTGGGTGTTGCACGAGATCTGATAACATCCATAGACTACAGAGGCTTGAGTTTGGAACTGCATGAGCCGTGATAACATAGGTCAGCCATAGAGACTAGGGCTGGAAGTTGCAAGAGCTAAGATAATGTTCTTAGACCATAGAGACTAGAGTTGAGAACTAAAAGAGATGTGATAACAAACATAGAACATATAGTTCAGTAGCTGCATAAGTTGTAATAACGTTCCTAAGCCTGAAATTCAACATTAATTTAGTATGGCAGTTGTATGTAGTTATCGAGGATTTTGCCATTACACTGTATTTAGTGTGTATTTCTACAATATATTTAAGAATCATTGCATAGTATTTGGGATGCATCATTGCACCGTACGTAGGGGCACGTCATTGCACAATATTTAGGGTGTGTTCAGATACTTTTTCTAGGGTGCATAATTGTTGCATCATAATTCTAGTGTAGTGTTGCACTGTCTTCGAGTGTGTCATTGCATGGTATATTAAACAACATACTTCTCCGACTAGTGCTTAACTATCATGCAACATACATAAGGATTCCATAGTGAACGTTGTGAGTCTACAAATGATTTTGTTTCAACAATTCGGGCGACTGAAGGTGGCCGATTTTTTATATCCAGTAATGGTCGACACCGTTGGTGGCTGCAAAAGCGAGAAGCATTCACCGGGCCTTCGGTCCATGAACGATATTGTGCTTTACCTTCCTCTTCTCTTAGCCCATCTTCAAGCTCAACTCTTGTTCTAACCACTTTAAAGAGGGGTTTGGGATATATTTATCTAGTTCGGACGAAAAGTAGGGAAGAAATTTTAACCAATGATAACAAAAGGAATCNGGATCTACATGAGCCAGGATAACATTCATAGGTCACAAAGGCTCAAATTTGGGAGCTACACAAGCTTTAACATTGTCTGTAGGCCGCAAAGACTAAGGTCGAGAGCTACATGAGTTGTGATAACAATCATAGGCCACATAGAACGAAGTTTGGAGCTAAATGAGTTGTGATAACTTCCATTGGCTACAATGACCAAAGTTGGTAGCTAAACTAGTTTTGATAAAGTTTGTACGTCATTAAGGCCAGGGTTGGGAACTACCTGAGTCGAGATAATGCCCATAGGCTTCAAAGGTTGCAGTTCAAACTTGCATAAGTTGTGATAGCATTATAGGCCATAGAAGCAAGAGTTGGGTGTTGCACGAGATCTGATAACATCCATAGACTATAGAGGCTTGAGTTTGGAACTGCATGAGCCGTGATAACATAGGTTAGCCATAGAGACTAGGGCTGGAAGTTGCAAGAGCTAAGATAATGTTCTTAGGCCATAGAGACTAGAGTTGGGAACTAAAAGAGATGTGATAACAAACATAGATCATAGAGTTCAATAGTCGCATAAGTTGTAATAACGTTCCTAATCCTGAAATTCAACATTAATTGAGTATGGCAATTGTATGTAGTTATCGAGGATTTTGCCATTACACTGTATTTAGTGTGTATTTCTACAATATCTTTAAGAATCATTGCATAGTATTTGGGATGCATCATTGCACCATACGTGGGGGCACGTCATTGCGCAATATTTAGGGTGTGTTCAGATACTTTTTCTAGGGTGCATCATTGTTGCATCATAGTTCTAGTGTAGTGTTACACTGTCTTCGAGTGTGTCATTGCATGGTATATTAAACAACATACTTCTCCGTCTAGTGCTTAATTATCATGCAACATACATAAGGATTCCATAGTGAACATTATGATTCTACTAAGGATTTCGTTTCAACAATTCGGGCGACTGAAGGTGGTTGATGTTGTATATCCAGTAATGGTTGACACCGTTGGTGGCTGGAAAAGTGGGAAGCATTCACCGGGCCTTCAGTTCATGAACGATATTGTGCTTTATCTTCCTCTTCTCTAAGCCCATCTTCAATCTCAACTCTTGTTCTAACCACTTTAAAGAGGGGTTTAGGATATATTTATCTAGTTCGGACGAAAAGTAGGGAAGGAATTTTAACCAATGATAACAAAAGGAATTAGAGAATTCATTCTTTGATTTCACTGAAAAATATTAATTCTCATAATTAAATGAACATTATTGGGTTCTTATTAAGTTTTGGAAATTGGGAATTTTAGCAATATATTTTAAAGCAAAAATGAATGTGCAATATCAATGTTATGTTTTCATGCGTGCAAGAAGCTCCACTACATTAGAGTGATTATTTCAAGTCTTAGCACTGCATGGAAATCCATCACACACCCAGTTGAAAGAGAAACATGCAAGAGGAAACACCTCTATTTTTAAGTGGAGTATAACATAAGAGGGAAAAAATGAAGCCTAGCTCAGTTAAAATAATCCACTAAAGAAAAATGAGTACATAGGTTACTCTTCTTATGACTAAGGAAAGATGAAATTTCAAAGTTTATGTACAACAATATGTCAACAATTATAATTATAGCAGAATTTGATTGCCAATTAAATCTTATGGAGGAAGTAGTTCGCTATGAATGTTGTCAATTGTGACTGTAGCGCCAGTTTGTAGTGGACACAATAGTTGAAATTCTTGGTAATAATTGACCATTTGGGTCATAAATGGTTGTTTCAGGAACATTGGTTGGCCGCAAAATCCATATTAGGGTTATGAGCCATGTAAATTGTAGTTGGTGACATGGGCTATAGTGGTGCTACGACGTTCGTAACAATAGAAACCCGAGTTGGATTTTACATGAACTGTCGGGTGAGTTGGTTATAGTTCTTCACATTGATCTTACTGAGGAGCTGTAATAACTTTCACAAATTGCATAGACCAGAGTTGAGAGATGTATAAACTATTATAACCTAAGTAGGCCTCAAAGGTCGGGGTTGCGATCTACAGGAGCCAAGATAATATTCATAGGCCAAAGAGGCTTAATTTGGTAGGTGCACATGCTGTGGAAATTTTCATAGGCACAAAGACTAAACTTTAGAGCTACATGAGCTATGATAACCTTCATAAGTCACATAGGTCGAAGTTGGGAGCTAAATGAGTTGTGATGACGTCCATTGGCCACATTGGCCAGAGTTGGTAGCTGAACTAGTTGTGATAAAGTTTGTAGGAAATATAGGTCGGGGTTGGGAACTACATGAGCTGAGATAACACTTGTAGGCTTCAAAGGCTGGAGTTCTGAACTGCATAAGTTGTGATAGCATTTCAGTCCATAGAGGCCCAAGTTGCGAGATGCACGAGCTTTGATAACATCCATAGACTACAGAGGCCTGAGTTTGAAGCTGTTAGATCCTTTGTTATATTTGTTGGCCATAGAGGCTAGGGTTGGAATTTTCATGAGCTGAGATAAGTTTCTTAAGCCACAGAGACTAGATTTGGTAACTAAAAGAGATGTGATAACGAACATAGACCATATAGGTCAGTAGCTACATGAGTTGTGATAACGTTTGTAGACCGTAGAAGCCAGAGTTTGAAGAAAGTTAACAGATCTTGAGTATGGCATTTGTAAGCAGTTCTTGCGGGGTGTGCCATTGCTGCATATTTAGGGTGTGTTACTATAAAATATTTAAGAATCATTAAACGGTATTTAGGATGCATGATCCACCTAAAAATATCATGTTTTTAGTGCATATTTTATTAGCATTTAATGTACATTTTTTATGATATTGTACTTTAAAAGAAGTTATTTTGCATGTTTTAAGTTTCAGGTACATGGAATGAATATTTAGTAAAAATGAGGGCAAAATGGATAAAAATTGAAGATTTTTTGAAAGCGCTATAGTGTCACCCCTTGGCTCTCCATATACAAGCGAGATGGGCGATATAACACCAGTAACTACATTTCTAGAAGATCCAATGAATTTGTCATCTATTTTCTTTTTAATGAGAAGGATTTAGCTGAATTTAGAGATCTTTTAGAGCCTCAAAACTTCAATTGAGCAGTAATAATGAATNGGCACAAAGACTAAACTTTAGAGCTACATGAGCTATGATAACCTTCATAAGTCACATAGGTCGAAGTTGGGAGCTAAATGAGTTGTGATGACGTCCATTGGCCACATTGGCCAGAGTTGGTAACTGAACTAGTTGTGATGATGTTTGTAGGAAATATAGGTCGGGGTTGGAAACTACATGAACTGAGATAACACTTGTAGGCTTCAAAGGCTGGAGTTCTGAACTGCATAAGTTGTGATAGCATTCCAGTCCATAGAGGCCAGAGTTGGGAGATGCACGAGCTTTGATAACATCCATAGACTACAGAGGCTTGAGTTTGAAGCTGTTTGATCCTTTGTTATATTTGTTGGCCATAGAGACTAGGGTTTGAATTTTCATGAGCTGAGATAATGTTCTTAAGCCACAGAGACTAGATTTGGTAACTAAAAGAGATGTGATAACGAACATAGACCATATAGGTCAGTAGCTACATGAGTTGTGATAACGTCCGTAGACCGTAGAAGCCATAGTTAAAAGAAAGTTAACAGATCTTGAGTATGGCATTTATAAGCAGTTCTTGCGGGGTGTGCCATTGCAGCATATTTAGGGTGTGTTACTATAAAATATTTAAGAATCATTACACAGTATTTAGGATGCATGATCCACATAAAGATATCATGTTTTTAGTGCATATTTTATTAGCATTTTATGTACCTTTTTTATGATATTGTACTTTAAAAGAAGTTATTTTGCATGTTTTAAGTTTCAGGTACATGGAATGAACATTTAGTAAAAATGAGGGCAAAATGGATAAAAATTGAAGATTTTTTGAAAGCGTTGTAGTGTCACCCCTTAGCTCTCCATATACGAGCGAGATGGGTGATTCAATACCAGTAATTGCATTTCTAGAAGATCCATTGAATTTGTCCTCTATTTTCTTTTTAAAGAGATGGATTTAGTTGAATTTAGAGATCTTTTAGAGCCTCAAAACTTCAATTGAGCAGCAATAATGAATTAGGTTTTTCATATTTTTGTGTTTAAGTGTAGTGTGAGAGTGTTTTAGTGTGAAAAAGTTTGGAGATTGCTTAAAGGAAACTCTATAAGTTTACTTGGGGAGAAGACATAAGGTACTTTGTATTTGTGTTTAAGTTTTTATTGTAAGACTTGGATTTTAATGCAAATATATTTTTTTTTTGTTTAATCTCCATGAAGTCTAAGTTGTTCCTTTTTTTCACCTTGCATGTGAGACTTAATCTTGTGGGATGGGAATGACTTAAAGATTTTTGTTTACTCTTAAAAATTGTGATGGTATTTTCACCGAATTTTCATTTACTTTACAAACTGGCCACTTGTGAGGTTAAATTCCATTGAGAAACATAATGACATGGGAGGGCTATGATTTCACCGAACTAGTGGATGTCACACTTCATTCTAGGCAAAGGCATGGCGATCACCTAAGGGGCAGTGCAAAGAAATTGGGAAATAAGTTTTGATGAGTGTAGAATTGGTTAGTTCTAGAGTGGTAGGCTATTCTTATCAATGTGGCTTAACTCTTAGTACCCTGACGCTGGGATTCGGGCATCATAGTGACATAGGCTTAGGAGCATCTAGAAGTGAGAGGCTAGATAGTTCTGATGTAAAATCGAGATGTTAACGAATTAGTCTTAAGTTAGCTTACGTTCTTTTCTAGCATCAAGAGGGGGTAAAGAATAAGTTATGCTTCTATTTGTCATAATACCACAATTTTGTCTTAAATCATTTGAATCCTACATAAGTTAAAATCTCTTTGCAAAGGAAAAAGTTTCCCATAATATCCAAACTCGCTGTTATATTTTATTAAGCTGTTGCGTTTAGTTGTTACTTTTTTTAACTCTTTAATAGTAATTTTTAGTAAGCATATCATTTAAGACCTCTTATCTGTTTAATTTACAATTTAAATAGAAATTCTATAAGTTGATTTTAAGAGTTACTGCTTTTCTCGTGGGATCTATGCTTGAAAATCCTATAATACTTGAAACGATGCGTATACTTGCGTAGCACCACTAGTGTCAAAATTTATAATATAATTCATAAATTATTACATTTTTTTACACTAACCGCTAGATATAATTTGAGACATTTTTTCTGGAAAAATTTTGGAGATTAAAAATACACGCAATTGTGGGTCCGGTCAAGTTTTTAACACCGTTGCCAAGAATTGCGACGGAACTTTTCAACTTACAATTTTATTTGAATTGTGAATTTAAAAATTTTAAAAAAAGTTAAAATATTTTGAAAATGTTTTAAAAAAAAATTTTAATCAAAAATTCAAAAAATATATATTTTCAATTTTTGTGTGCTATTTTACTTTTTGCAAATTTTTTTATATTGTTTATGTGTAGTTCTTATTTAAAGTTTATTGCCTTAAGATTTTAAATTGGAACGAACTATTAGAAAAATTTAAAAACAAGGAAGACTTCATAATTCTCAAGAAATGGCTAACACATCACAAAATAATATTGAAATTCAAACTGCTGAAAATGAATATCTTAGTTTACAAAAACCTTTAAAGGTTTATGTGAACCCTACAGTAGATGAAATTCATTTAATCATTCAAACTCTTACTTTAGAGGCTAACGCATTTGAACTTAAATGTTCAATTGATACAAATGGTACAAATTAATCAATTTGGAGGAACACCATCAGAGGATCCCAATTTAAGTTTAGCGAGCTTTTTAGAACTGTCTGATTCACGTATTAAATGATGTCGTTAAACTTAGAAGTTTTTCCTTTTTCATTAAGGGATAAAGCTAATATGTGGTTAAATTTATTAGCACATGGATCTATTAGAACTTGGGGAAATTTAGCTAAAAATTTTTTAACTAAGTATTTTCCACCTTCAAAAATAGTGAAACTTACAAATGATATTACTTCTTTTACTCAGTATGAAAAAGAGTCTATATATGAAGCTTGGGAAAGATTTAAGAAACTCCTGAGAAAGTGTTCACATCATGTTTTACCAGACAGTTTAATCATTCAAACTTTTTATAATGGGTTAGTAGGATCCCTTAAATCAATTATAGATGTTGTTGTTGGAAGTTCATTAATGTCTAAACCTTTTGATGAAGCTTGTTCATTAATTAAAAAAGTGGCTACAAATAATCTTCAATGACCTTCTAATAGGGTAAATCCTAAGAAAGTAGTCGATATTCATGATAATGATGTTATTTCAATGATTACATGTCAAGTTGCAGCATTATCTAAGAAGATAGACTAAATTGGAATGAAATTTTCTCAAACACCCCAAATGATTGAAGAAAATTTACTAGGACAAATGATTGATTCTCTTTCTTCATTAGAAACTATAAATGCTATCAATAGATCCAATAATCCATATTACAATTATTACTACCTAGGTTGGAAAAACCATCCTAACTTAAATTGGAACAACAATCCTAGTGGTGGAAGTCAATAATGGGGTATTGCTCAAGTAAACCCATTGGAAAATTACAATAATCAGGGTAGTGCTAACTTTAGAACTACTTATCCTCCTGGATTTAATCTACAAGTTAAGGAGAAGAAGTTGTCTATAGAAGAAAATGTGTTACAAATGGGTAATCATTTACAAAGTCAAAGTGTTGCTATTTGAAATACGGAGAATCAAGTGGGACAAATTGCTAACACACTTAGCAATAGACCTAAGGGAACACTTCCTAGTAATGTAGAGATCAATCCTAAAGACAAAAGTAATGAGCCAGAGCAAGTTAAAGCGGTCCCACTAAGGAGTGGAAAAGAATTAAATGTTGTAGTTCAAAAAAAGGTTGAAGTTGTGAGAGAAGTTGAAGAAATTGACCTGATGAAATTATTACTAAGGAAGCATAAACATCTAACTCTCCAACTAAGATTAATTTAGAAAGAACTCCACCACTTCCACCTTTTCCTTAAATACTTAAAAAGAAAAAATTGGATCAACAATTTTTATAATTTTTTGAAATATTCAAGAACCCTACAATTAATATCCCTTTTGTTGAGGCTTTGGAACAGATGCCAAGTTGTACCAAATTTATGAAAGAAGTTTTAAATAAAAAGAGGAAGTTTGTAGATAATGAGATTGTTGCACTTCATGAAGAATGTAGTGCAGTAATTTAGAAAAAGCTTCCTCGAAAACTCAAAGATCCAGGTAGCTTTACCATACCTTGTGCAATTGGAGAAAAAATTTATGGAAAGCATTATGTGATTTGGGTGCGAGCATTAACCATTCACCGCTATCTAAATTCAAAAGTTTAGGTTTAAGAGATATTTCTCCCACTATTAGCAGATTGATCTATCACTTATTCTAAAGGGGTTATAGAAGATGTGCTGGATAAAATCGATAAATTTATCTTCCCTATTGATTTTATTGTATTAGATATGGAAGAAGATAAATAAATTTCTTTTTTTTTTAAGATCTTTCCTTGCTACCAGAAGACCTATGATAGATACACAAAAAGGGGAATTAACCATAAGAGTGAACGATTAGGAAGTTACATTTAATGTGATCAAAACAATGAAGTGTCCCGATGAAAAATGTTATAGAATGGATATCATTGATGATATGATTGTTAATCATTTTCAAAATAGATGTGAAGTCATATTGGATCAAAAAGATAAAGTCATTTCTAAAGAAAAGAACAAGAAACTATGACTGAAAGAGATTTTGAAGATGAATTAAATGAGATAATTACTAAGGATTCAAATTATGTTCATGAAAAGTATTAAATTTTAGATATTACTGAAAATTGTATACCTCAGATTTTATCTACTAAAAAACCTCCTAAACTTAAGATGAAAGTTTTACCTACTTTTCTAAAGCATGCATATTTGGGGAACTCATCTATGTTACCAGTTATTATATCCTCAGATTTAAATGCAGTCCAAGAAGAAAAAAATATTTCAAATATTATAAAATCATAAGAAATCCTTTGGATGGACTAGCTGATATAAAAGGAGTCAGTCATTCAATCTATATGCACAAAATTCGGATGAAAAAAAAACAAAAGTTTGGGGCTGATCCTCAGAGGAGATTGCATGNTCATAAGAAATCCTTTGGATGGACTAGCTGATATAAAAGGAGTCAGTCATTCAATCTATATGCACAAAATTCCGATGAAAAAAAACCAAAAGTTTGGGGCTGATCCTCAGAGGAGATTGCATGCTATAATGAAAGAAGTTGTTAAGAAAGAAATTTTAAAATGGTTGGATGTTGGGATTATTTATCCAATTTCAGATAGTTCTTAGGTTAGTCCTATTCATTGTGTTCCAAAGAAAGGAGGAGTGACTATGGTTGAAAATGAAATGACTGAATTAATTCCGACAATGAAAGTTACTAGATGACGAATATGTATTGATTATAGAAAATTAAATGCCACCATTAGAAAAGAACATTTTCCCTTACCTCTTCTAGATCAAATGTTGGATAGACGAGTAGGACACCATTATTTTTGCTTTTTGGATGGATATTCTGGATACCACCAAATATCTATTGCTACTGAGGATCAAGAAAAAACAACTTTTACTAGTTCTTATGGAACTTTTGTGTTTAAAAGAATGTTATTTAGATTATGTAATGTCTCTACAACTTTTTAAAGATGTGTGATGTCAATTTTTTGTAATTTAATTGAAAAAGGAATTAAAATTTTTATGGATGATTTCTCAGTCGTTGGGACTTCTTTCAATTAATGTTTAGATCATTTAACAGTAGTTATAAAATGCTGTGAAGAAACAAACTCTGTTCTAAATTGGGAAAAATGTCAATTTATGGTTGCAGGAGAAATAGTGTTAGGGCATAAAATTTTTTAAAAGGCATAGAAGTTGATCCAGCAAAAATTCAAGTTATTGTCAAATTATTACCTCCTATGAGTGTGAAGGGAATAAGAAGTTTTCTAGGAAATTTTAGTTTCTACAGATGTTATATTAAAGATTTTTTAAAAATTTCCAATCTCTTATGTCAACTTTTAGAAAAAGATGCCAACTTTAATTTTAATGATGAATGCATTGTTGACCTCAATTTTGGTTGAGGTTTAGTTGTCCTCTTTAGTTGTCCTGTTGACTATTCCTAGAGAACTAGAAAATGATCCCTCACCATTAGAAATTCTAACCTCCTCTTTGCTCAACTTGAAGTTTCACATATTGGTCCTAACCTCTAGCACTTAGTAGGTGGGGTCACTATGTGGAAGCTTAAGGAGAGTCCCCCTAGGATTGATTGAACTTAGGGTTGACCCACCCTGGGTATTGTTTTGGAGCTAGTTCACTCACCTACACTTACTCTCACCCACAATCACTTACAACTCTAAACCTAAAATTTCTTGACTTTGATCTATTGGGAGACTCATGTAGATGGTCCCCTAAACCCACTGGCCTAGGCTAGGATTTAGTTAAGACTAGTCCATAGAAAACCTTAATGGGGATTCCATTGGTTCATAGCTCACATAGGATGGTTGGCACCCCAATTCTACCAAAAATATCCAACTTGGCATTTTGCCCCAAATTCCCCCAAATTACCTAAATGCCCTTGAAACCCCAAATTTGCTCAAAATCCTCAAATTCATCCAAAATATCCAAATTTGTCCAAAAATCATTTCAAACCATTTGAAGATACCCAAACTACCCAAAACAACCCAAAAATGCCAAATTTACCAAAATATACTTTTTAAAATACCTAATTTACCCAAGACCACAAAAATATCAAATTTACCAAAATACCCCCAATTGCCAAAATTACAAAAATACCCTTGGCACCCCAAACTTTTCCAAAACCTCCAAAATCACTTCAAATGTTTCTAAAACCAATTTGGACCTCCAATTGAACCCAATTTAACCAATTTGACCATTTTGACCAAAACCCCCCAAATTGCCTTTAAAGGCCCAACTTCCCCAATTTTACCCCAAATGTCCATTAATTTGGTCTCAATTTCCCCCAATTGCAATCCTAAACTCAAATTCACCTTCCATATGACCAACCTAAACCAAAGATAAGCTTAATTGGCCATTCTTTGAGCCTAATTTTGATCTAAGTCAAGCCCCCAATTTTGGCCCTATGACTTAATCCCACCAAATTGAACCCCATATCCTATTCAATTTGCCACAATTTATTTTTAAAATTCTTCTTAACAATCCTACACACATCAAACTTGACCTTCAATTGGCCTTGGTGAAGTCTCAATTGCATTCAATTTTAACCCAAGTCCAAAAATCCCCAAATTTGCCCTAAATTGGCTATGTCCCCAAATTCTACCAAATTTATTGCCCTAAACCTAATATTGACACCCAATTTATGTTGAAAACTCTTCATGATGTTCCTATAGACCATCTTAAATAATCAATTTGGACTTAGCTCAACCTAGACCCAAGTCTAGCCCAACATGCCCAAATTGACCAAAATCGCAAAATCCTTCAAATTGGGCTTCCAATTGAGCTCATAATCACTTCAATTCTTCACCAAAAATCTTCATAAAAAAAAATTAGGCTCAAAGTTGATCAAACAATTGGGCTCAAATTCATGGCTAGCCTAACCCAAACTCAACTTTTGGTCATTTGGACCCACATTGGACCAACACACCAAAATTGACCTAGTCATGTCAAATTGACCAAGACAAGACTTCTACAGCCAACTTTGTGGTCCTGGTAGTCAAGCTAGGTGCACTTAACCAAACCTAGATAAGCCATGGACCAAAGATCCCCTAAATCAAGGAATTTGTTTCCTAAATTGCTTAAGCCAAAGATATATTTGCCAAAACCTATCACCAGCCCAAATTAATTATTGTGACAAATTCCTCTGAGATTCCTGAGCCACGTAAGCACCTCCCCTGTTGTTTTCGGCAGGCTTAGTCACTAGAGCACCTCAAAAATGAGAGCCACCACACTTAAATCCTCACCTAATTGACCCATCTGAGCTGTTCCACTCCCATTGGCCAATTACGCTGCTTAGCTCACCACCTCATCAAGCTTTTGTCCCACTCCCATTGCCCTAAGCTCCCCTCTCCAGCCATGGCTATAAAATGACCTCTTCACAACCAAAGTTTGGGTGCTAAAATTTTCTCAAAGAGAGCCTGCCCCCATTGTTCCCATAGCCTCCTTGAGACCTTCTCAGTGCAACTTAACCACTTTTCTGCCATAATTTCCCTTGTCAGAGCACCAGCCATGGCTATAAAATGACCTCTTCACAACCAAAGTTTGGGTGCTAAAATTTTCTCAAAGAGAGCCTGCCCCCATTGTTCCCATAGCCTCCTTGAGACCTTCTCAGTGCAACTTAACCACTTTTCTGCCATAATTTCCCTTGTCAGAGCACAATTTTAGAGCTCAAATCCTTGCTGGAAATAGGACACTCTCCACCAAAACTCCACACCAAACCAAAATCAAATTAAACTTTCTCAAAACTTCACCACAGTGAGAGAAGAAGAAGCCCTATCCAAGCCCCCTCATAGAGAGCCTCTACCCTAGACGTTGATCAACCCCAAATTCAGTCCTGATCAAATTTGGGTCTAGACATTTCACCACGGGAAGAGGTTCAATCCCAAGCCTCCTTGGACCTCCACGAACGTGCCAAGCACCTCTGATTGAAGCTTCCCTTCTCAGAGAAAAGGTATATTCCTCCCCACTGTCACAAGCTTGTTTTAATTCTACACTTGCATAGATCCAATTTCATGTCATGTTAGCCATATAGATAGCTTCATCTAGGCTAGATGAGTCTTTAGAAACAACCGTGAGTAGATTTGGTTACGTGTAACTCGATTTCTTAAGCTTAGAAGAAGGATAGCTCTTGGCATGAACCAGACGAGGACGAAGTCTCTCAGCTGTTGGATGGCGCGTGTATCAACTTGATGGGTAAGATGAAGTCGGACAGCGCTTCAGTACATATAACGCAAGCTTAGTTAGTGCTGAGTCGAAAGGTGGCATCCAACCAAAGCGCGCCACACAAGCCTTTGGAGTCATTTCATGATGTTGTGGTGCCACGTGGTTTAAGAAGGAAAATAAGATTTAATTAATTAAGAAAATACCCCCTAACTTCAAAAATTCGTATCTTGGTGTAGAAAAATCAAAAAAATAACCTAGTGCTCACTGAACATAGAAGAACAATGTGGAAATGGTTTGTGGTTTATTTAATGCATATTTTATTTTTAATTAATAAAATATTATTTTGAGTATTTTGATTCTCCATGCATTCAAATATTTCACCATGGCATGTTATTTGGGTCATTCGTAGCCTCTGTCATGGGGGATCTTCCCTGATTTTTCTAAAGTTAGAGGAGACCCCTATGAGGAGATATGTATTTTTTCAAGTTTATGTCTATTATTTGCATAAATTAATTATAGTAATTAGCATTTTGCTTAGAAAAAATCCAAGAAAATTTTGGTAGGTTCACTGTGACCATAGGATTCTAGGAAAATTTGTCATGAGCTAAGTCATTATAAACACATAATTTTTACAAATCCCTAAAACACAAAGAAAATTAATTTGGGAAAAATAAACATATAAATGAGTTGATTTTTATTCTTCACTGTAATTTAAAGTTCAAAGGACTCCCCATAAAAATTTCAAAACATTTCGAGTTCATTTGATAACTTAATTTGATTTTCTAAGTTAAGGTATCTTTTAATACTTAAAATAATCATAATAATTAAAATACAACTCAAAAAATTATGAAATTAGTTTTGGGAGTTCTCTGTGATTAGAGGAATTTTTTAAAAATAAAATTGTAATTAAGGTAAAAAATTTCATTTTTTAAGCATATTTTAAATATTTAAATAATGAAAAATTAATAAAAATCACAAAATTAATAATATTCATGAAAATATTCTGAATTGTTTCCTAAACCTTATGAGCAATTGGAATATTTTTCCTAATTTTCTAAGTGAAGATATTGAATTTTAAATCTCAAAAATAATTTTTAAAGGCCAAAAATGGATTTTCCTTAATTTCTCACTAAAATAATTATAATAATTCAAAGAAAAAATAGAGAAATATAAAAATTGTTTCTCTGGGTTCCTTGACCTTGGATNTCTAATTTTCTAAGTGAAGATATTGAATTTTAAATCTCAAAAATAATTTTTAAAGGCCAAAAATGGATTTTCTTTAATTTCTCACTAAAATAATTATAATAATTCAAAGAAAAATTAGATAAATATAAAAATTGTTTCTCTGGGTTCCTTGACCTTGGAGAGATTTAAGAAAAATATAAAACTTAATTTTTTACATTTAAAATATATTATAATTAATTAATACTTCAAAACTTAAAATAATTCTAATAATTCAAATAATACTCACAAGATTATAAAATTTGGTCTAAGTGGTCCTCTAGTCTAAGTCTACCTCCAATAAGAAGTTCAAGTGATTAAGCTTTGCCTTAGTCAAGTTATTGAATTTTCTTTGAAAAATCCTATTTTGCCATGTAAATAATTATGTAAATTAAATTAAATTTTGAAAAATCACATTTTCTCCTCTGATGTCCATGAGTGGGGTAGGATAAAAATTTTAAAGTTATTTAAATTAAATTTGATGAATTATGAAGTGATAGAGCCTCAAGAGCAAAGGTATAATTTTGGAAATTTAGTCTTAATTAACATTTAGACTTAATTCAAGAAGGGGAAATGGACAATCTTTGATCTTAATTAACACGTTCAGATGATTGAAAAACAAGAAATTAATTGGTAGAAACCAATCTCATTTTTCTTAAGCAAAGGATAAATTTTGCGTTCAAATGACATTCAAATGTTTTGATAATGAATTATTATCACTTAAATTCAATTTCTTTCAAAAATTACTAGTATATCTACCAAGGTCTTAAGGGCTTAGTAGTGACCTAGGCTAAATCAAATTTGGTGAAATGAGTATTAGAAAAGTGAATGTAACTATAAATTGAACACCTTTAAAACACTACAAGCCCAAGTTAAAGCTAAAATTGGCCAAGTGTCTTAATAACATTAACTTGCCCCTTTAAGGGTCTTCACCACAATTGGCCAGTTTGAAAGTAAATTAAGAACGGAGTGGAAAAATCATCACAGTTTATTTTAAATTTACATCCAAATTATCTCTTCATTTCATCATTTCTCAGAGTAGGGAGAAAGATAAAGAAGTTTACTCAAAATGATGAGGAAGATATGACAAAACACAAATTCTATATATAAAAATAAGTTTACCAAATAAAGAAATGAAAGAACACAGCTTATCATAGACTCCTCCTCAAGCAAATCCCTCAAAGTTCCCTTGTAGCACTTTCTCTCTTTACAATCAACACTAATTCTCTCTTAGAGGTGTAATGAAAAAGAAACCTCTCACATTCCTTCTCCTCTTACAATTCTTCAAGAAAATCCTCTCCAAACATAAGAATTTACTCTACAACACACTCACACACAATCACGTGCACACACACACACACAAACCCACACACCATGAGAGGCGCCAAGCCCTCTTTTTTAAAAAGACATCATTTCCCTCCTTTTTCCCAAGAGACAAATCTATTCATCCAAAAGACATGTCTCTTCATTCAAGAGCCTTATCTAGGTTTCTAGATACATTGAATCACTTCATGGGGTGTTTGAATCACTTGCGAGCCTTCTAGAATGTCAAAATTCACCAAATATCGGTCCATAACCATCCCGAGCACTGTCGACATCAGTTTGGGCGTTGCTGGCGCTAGTCTGGGCGCCTTCGGCACTGGTTTGCAGCAGCTCCACCGTTTCGCTCCGTTTAGTTCTGTTTTAGCTCTCTTTCGCCCCATTTCAGTTGTGTTTCGTTTCTAACAGATAGACCTATAAAATAAGCATGAAAACAACCTTTATTTAAGGTGTAATTTCATTCAAAAATGTTTGAGAAGTGTAAATGAGATTAAGCATAGAAAGACATCGAAATGTGTTAGGACAGAATTTTCTTTCTTGCTCATTTTTGCTCCAAATTGCACCGTTTTTTCTTCTTTTTCTCCAAAACTCCATTTCTTTTCCCTGAAGCAAAAAATATGCAAAATACCTTCCTTTAAGGTCTAATATCATTAAAAATCATTAAAATTGAGCATGAAATATATATGAAAAAGCAGTCATTTTTTAGGCGTATCACATGGTCTCAGAATATCATTGGCTTCTTTTTAAGGCACAAACTTCCTAAGAAATTAGTCCCTACACTTCCAAAAAGATTGTGTTCATCACAATATTAGAATCTAGCTTCAAAAAATAATTTATTTTTCTTGTGAAAGTTCATACTATATGGTACAATTCTGCTGACGCTTAAATTTATAATGTTCATGTATCAAGGGGAGGAATTCTCAAAAATGGCAAGGAGTTTCTCATCAAGGAAATTTTCATTTATGTCGAGCAGATACTCCTCCGAACTCTCCTGCTTAAACCTAGACAAGTGATCACTTACATGATTTTTTTACCTCTTTGATCCACAACCCTCTATATCATACTCTTATAACAAAAAGACCCAATGGATCAAATAAGATTTTGCATCCTTTTTGGCAATAATATATCTAATAGTAGAGTGATCGGTGTATACCCTAGCTTTGTGCTTATCAAATAAGATCTAAATTTATCAAATGTAAATAATACAACCAGTAATTTCTTCTTAGTAGTGGTGTGATTCATTTAAGCTACATTGAGGGTTTTACTAACATAGTAGATTTCATGAAATATCATGTTTTTTATTTT
>JXCR01124179.1:0-33143 GCA_002079205.1 Phalaenopsis hybrid cultivar | reverse complement strand
CTAGCCGCAGATTCAGTAAATAAGCATAGGATTAGTCAATGTTCTTTATGCCTAGACCAAAGTATAAAGAATATGTATGCTTCTACTAGGATTAGTCAATGTTCTTTATGCTTGGACCAAAGGGTAAAGAATATTTAGCCGCAGAATCAGTAACCAAGCATAGGATTAGTCAATGTTCTTTATGCCTGGACCAAATGATTAGTCAATGTTTTTTATGCCCGGACCAAAGGGTAAAGAATAGGTATGCTCCTATTTGGCGCAATATAATTTGAACTGATTCACTTTATCCATTCACTATAATTTCTTGACAAGGAGAATGATTCTCAATGTTCTTTATGTCTGGACAAAAGGGTAAAGAATAGGTATGCTCCTATTTGGCAATGTTCTTTATGCCTGGACCCAAGGGTAAAGAATAGGTATGCTCCTATTTGACACAATATACATTTGAACTAATTCACTTATCCATTCACTATAATTTCTTGACAAGGAGAAGGATGATTTCTTATATATTGAATATCACAGTCCATTCACTATAATTTCTTGACAAGGAGAAGGATGTTTTCTTATATATTGAATATCACATTAAAAACCTCAATCCATTCAATATAATTTCTTGACAAGGAGAAGGATGCTTTCTTAGATATTGAATATCACAAATTAAACCTCCATTCACTATAATTTCTTGACAAGGAGAATGATGTTTTCTTATATATTGAATATCACATTTGAACTTCACTATAATTTCTTGACAAGGAGAAAGATGCTTTCTTATATATTGAATATCACATTAAAAACCTCATTAGCTATAATTTCTTGACAAGGAGAATGATGTTTTTTCGTATTGAACTCACATTAGATCATTTCACTATACTTGACAAGGAGAAGATGTTTTCTTATATATTGAATATCACAATTAAACCCTACTTTATATCATTAGTTATTTATTAGTTAGTAAACCCTACTTTATATCATTAGTTATTTATTAGTTATTAAAATTATCCTAAACCCTCTATAATCTCCTTGACAAGGAAATTGAACTGATTCACTTTATCAATTCACTATAATTTCTTGACAAAGAGAATGATGTTTTCAGTGTATTATTGAATAACACATTTAAACCCTCATTAGTATCATTAGTTATTTAATAGTTATTAAAATTACATATTTATTTTAATTGTCCATTCACTATAATTTCTTGACAAGGAGAATGATGCTTTCTTATATATTGAATATCACATTGGAATTCACTATAATTTCTTGACAAGGAGAAGGATGCTTTCTTATATATTGAATATCACATTTAACTAATTTATTAGTATAATTAGTTATTTAAGAGTTATTAAAATTACATATTTATTTCAATTGTCTATTAATGTAGTATAATTAGTTATTTAAGAGTTATTAAAATTACATATTTATTTCAATTGCTTATTAGTGATAGGTATAATTAGTTATTTAAGAGTTATTAAAATTACATATTTATTTCAATTGCCTATTAGTGACTCATAAGCTATCATTAGTTATTTAATAGTTATTAAAATTACCTATTTATTTCAATTGCCTATTAGTGACAAATAAGCAAATTGAACTTCGTTGTGTGATTAAAGTATTACTTTTCTAAAATCTTAGTTCGCAGTTCAAAACCACTCTTTGTGGGATTGATATCTAGGACTCCATTAGAGCCCTATATTACTTGAACGATACGTATACTTGTGTTGATAAGTGTCATTTTACAATTATTGAATATTTATTACGTCCATATTTATCTTATATTTTAAGCATACAAAAAGTCGTATGTCAATATTTAAATTGTCAAGTTTCACTGAGCAACGGGGTAGTCACACGTTGACCTCTGATGATTAATGAAACAATATGATAAGTTTAGAATGAACTTGGAATATTTCAAAAGATCTTCAAAGTGGTCCAGGGTCATGCCGCGAGCACTTTAAAATCTATTGGACTTTATAATGGTCAAAATGGACGTGTCATATTTTATTCTAAAATCATCTACTAGGATACTCTGAGATTCAACAAAATTATAACTAAGGGTTTGATACCTAAACCTTCATCTACCCTTGCAACTTAAATTCCATGCAAAATTATATACATGGCTTGCAAGTACTGACCTTTCAAGTGTTGGAACAAGAAGAATCGACAGGTATGTTTTCAAATTAATGGATTTACCTCCTTATAATTATTGTCTCGAGCTTGCATGTTAAACAAAGATTTCAGCCTGCATGAAAACCAAAATTGCTAGGATAGACACAAAGCCAAAATTAATGCAAAAGCTAAAAATAATCAAGATAAAATTCACCGCCACAATTTTTAAAATAAAAAAAACTCAAAATTTAATCACAAACATCACAAAACAACAATTGCAACTAAATTAAGACGTTTCTATTAGATGATCAGGAATCCCTTGGAGAAGGTAACCTACAGGTACTAATGAGATTTTCAATGGTCTAAATGAAAGTATTGAGCTCATTGAGTTGAGTTTAGGAAATTCAGTTGGACTAAGTGAATCTAAAAGAAAATGGTGGTACTGGAACGAGAGAACCATAGGATCCTAACCGGTGTCAATCTAATCAACTTTAATATGCTTTATAATATTTAAAGAACCATAAACATAGGAATATTTGATTTGACATCATAACCTGATACATTAGAAAACTTTAATTCATCATGAAGAGGAGCTTGGAGCTAGCATTTTGGGCAGCATGACCATCTTCATCAGCAAGCGGATTTAGAACGGCATATCTTTCCTTAGAATTAAACAACAAGCCATAAGATTTTGAGATTTTTTTATTATGCAACATAAATCCTCAACTCATCTTTAGCCCTTTTGTATAGCTCTATTGTACAATATAAGCCCTAAGTTGTTATAGGATTCCAAGGTTATCATTTGTCACGACCAAAATCCACAAATCTTCCAAGCCATTAGTGTGCTCGTTTCGCTTAATTGTAAGCCCTAACCCAATGAAATTGAAAAGATGAAACATTTAAATAATTTCTCCTTAAAGTTAAAGCAAAATAATAGGATAGATTGGGAAGTCGCAGAGGTTAACCTCTGGATCTATGAAATCCTTTAATTCTTCCTCCTTTGGATTCTACAATAAATGTCCTAGATTTGAGTTATTTCCCTTTCAGACCTCTTTCTCCAATCTCATTGAAAAAGTCATATGCTTTTGAACTCCATGAAGATAATATTCCAGGATTTTTATCGAGAGTTTTCTTCAGTGACTTCGGTCATTTAAGATGTAATGAACTATAGAGGCTTACCCTTATAGGAAGCTTTTCCAAACCCAGCTTAATAAAAACCCTATTTTATTTTTAATATTAAATAGGGGAACTTGTCGGCTTATAAATAAAATAGTTTTTTGCAGACCAAATGAATGTCATTTATTTCTTAGTTTATTTAATTGAGTCTCACCCTCAAGTCTTGTGTTTATCTTTCGAGATAGATACATGGCATGAGATGTAGTGCACTTTCATTTGAGCTATGAAAGATATGGGATCAGTTTGACTTCATATTTTAATAAACTTACATAAATATGTAAATTAAATGCCTTTCCAAAAGCGGGTGACAAGTTTTCAATTCCGACTATCGACATCTTATAATGGGCAACTCCTTAACTAAAATTGTGCCAACAGCTTCTAGAAATTCTGCCGGGGAATAGCTTTTCTTTCTATTTAAATCAAGAAATATTATCCTCATACATTGGTATTGTGCCCTCTTGGACAAAATTACCCTTCTTCTGTTGGCATGTTTTACCCATTTCTATCTTGGGAAAGTACGGACAACTCTTTTTGACTTCAGGACCATCTATTCAATCACCCTTGAACAGGAAGGTTCAGGAGGCCATTAAGGACTTTTTAATCATTACGTGGGGTCGGACCCCCAATATGTGTGTTGGTGGACAAGTTCCTCCTGGGAATTGTACGCTGTAAAGTTTGTTCTGCACTAGGTCCTGAAATTCACTTTTTCCCATTCGAGTTTAGTTTTTTATTTTTCAAATTAAATCGGATTGTGTCGTGTTGCACTTGCTTTTTAATTTTCATTATATTAATTAAATCATTCTATTTTCAAATTATTTTTACTAAAATCATAAAATCTCCACAAATTAAATAAGGACATACCTGGTCTACATATCGACCACTATTAATTTTTAGTGCTCCCACTAAGATTACGAGGTATTGGCCAAATAGCTAACCCCAGCGCTTTTTTTTTTTGAAGCTGCTGCAATGGTGTTCCCAACGCTCACTTTTTCCTGCAACCTGTCGATGAGCTGCAGTGCCCACAATGTCACTCCCACCATCAAGTTTGAAGAAGGAATTGAACACCTTGAGGTCATTCTCGGGAAAGCCCCATTCATCATGATGAAAGTCATCGTTCTAGATGTTCAGGAATCGTCTATTGAGTTTAACCTGAACTGCCCTCAGGACTTCTTTTCTTATAAGAAGGTCAAAACTACTACCACTGCTGCATCTACCAAGCATGTTGTTCCCGTTTCTGCTAAGGTAAAAGAAGTTATGATCGTTAAAGAGCTAACTGAAGGATTGGTTATTTCACCGACAGTAAATTTGAGGACTGCACTATTAACCCGAACTCAATGAAAAACCACATCTGAAAGGTTCGAAGGGCTACTAAAGCTAAATTTTTAAAGGAAGTGCCTGTTGATGAGGTTCCTCACCAGGATGAGTTAAGATTACTGGATACCTATCCACTTCTACAAGGGGGTAGGTTCCATCCCTTAATGGATACTAATGGGTACGAAAGTATCCAGAAGATCGCCACTACTTTTCTGTCACCTCATGGAGATGTTAGGGAGAGGAAGAAGCTTTCTCCTATCACCCGATTCAGTTCCATTTTTTAGAGACTAGCTGCCAAAGAAGGTTGTTCAATTAGCGTGTTACTTAAACGAGTAGAGTGTGTAGTATTCTCTTGCATGAAGAAAGAAATTTTAAGGGACATCAGATCTACCAGAAGATCTCAGAAATCAACTAAAGCTTTGCCTACTCACATTGCCGTCTGGTTCTGCTTAGGAAGCAAAGTTGATACCACCATTGTTGCTACTGATTCTACCGTCACTAGACTTGCAGGACGTCGACCAGTTAAGTCACGTCTGGGTCCAAGAATTCTGCTGATTACCAGCCACAAGGATGTTCTTAAAAATTTAAAGGAAAAGATGAAAAGGTTTCCTAGTGTTGTATTTGATATGCACCATGGGGAGCATACTTCTCTTCGACATGTCAATGTTTTTGCTGAGCCACTCCGTCTCAAGACATCACCATCAAAGAAAAAGGTATGGGTACCAAGGTTGTCATATTGATACAGTCCAGTAAGCCCAAGTGTCAGGATTATGGAATGAAGCAAGGGTCCGAAGTATCTGACATTGTCGCAGCAAATCCTAGTGAGATGGATGAGCAAGTAGAGGATGTCCAGGAAAGTCTTTTAGATCATAAGGTGCTACAAGAATCAATAGTTGAAGGAATGGTTGAAAAGCTTAGGGTCGAGATTTCAGAGTTGGGCCAAGAACATGGAGTTTCCATCGATGATGATGATGAAGATTTTGACTTCAATGATTACCTCGAGGAAGATTTCATCGATATTGATGTCATCGAGACTAGAGCCTCAGCATCTGTGTGTGACACTCAACCTCTCATCTGTATAGGGTTATTTTCCTAAGGGATGGGCAAATCAGCTAAATGAAGAAAAGAAAGCAAGAGATGGCTGCTGCCATGACCACCATGGCCACAGCTCAAGGATAGTCTCAACCCCAACATTTAGTCTCCCCAAGAGTCAATCAACTGGAGATTATACATATCAAAGATGAAAGTAGGGAAGTTGCCTCAAAAAATATAGATGAGCAATAAAAGAAGGATTCTCCATCAAGTGCCATACTAGAAAAGGAATTTAAACATATGGTCAAGCAAGTTCGAGAGGCCTTAGCCCAATTTAAGGAATGTGCATTGATTTTGAAGGGTAGATCTTACCTGGAGGAGTTTGATGTCGTGCCCTACCCTAAGGGTTTTGTGTCACGAAACTTTAAGATATTTTAGGGGACTGGAAATTTCAGGCAACATATACCGCATTTTTGAGCTAATTGTGGCAACATAAGAGGAAATGAAGCTTTACTTTTTTGACAGTTTGTCAGCAGCCTATCAGGGATCAGTTTTTAATGGTATGCCAAACTACCCAATAGATGAGTCAAGACATTCACCAAGCTAGAACAATTTTTGTAAAGAGATTTGCCGGAGCGCAACATCATGTGTCTATTAGAGATTTCGCAATAGTGAAGCAAAAGCCCAATGAGACTTTAGTGGACTACATTTTGAAATGTGAACCTCAGCTACAGGAACATCATGCAATTGAGATCTTACTCAAGAGCATCCATAGGCCACTGGCTTTCATGCTTAAGGGACTCACCATTAAATCCTTCGAGAAGCTACTCAACAAAGCCAGCAATCTTCAAGATGAAGTCAAACATATGGGTTCCCAAGAGAAAGCGGAGAAATCGAGGATGTCCATGGTATTTGAAAAGAAGTCTGAAATAGTGGAAATGGTCGACAAAGGAAAACAACCAATAAAGATAAATATAGAAAATTTTCATCAGAATTCCCATTCACCATCGCGGCATGCTCAATAATAGACACAATAGTATGGCTAATCCAGCTAGCAACTGCCTCAGGGGGGATCGTACCGAATAAAAAATGGACAAGGTCCATCCTTGAAAGAACAAAGGAAAATAATTTATTCTTACAAAGTTGAAATGGTACTCAAAATCTTCAGAACTCTAATGAAGTAGCCTGAGTTTAGTTTACCAGATCCAAAGAAACCCGAAGAGGTCAACAAAAAGGATCAATCTAATTACTGCTCGTATCACTGGATGCTTGGACACACTATAGAGGATTGTTTCCTCTTTAAGGATTTGCTCGAGAAAAATGTTAAGGAAGGAAATATAACGATCCCAAAAGAATATTTAAAGAAACCTAGAAGAGGTTCTATAAATATGATTTCAGCTGAGCCAGTCTTCCGATTGACCCATATTCAGAGGAAGACGGGTGAAGTACAGTTTGGAGCAATTCGTTCAAGAAAATAATTAACTAAATCCAGAATGCATTAGCTCAAGCTTCCAATCAGAGTCTTCAGCCTGCCAAGCCAGAGATGAAGATTTCATCAGGAAATTTGCTACCACTGAACAAGAAGAAGAAGAACACCACAACAAAGTTTGATAGCACAGCGGGTAGGATAAGGGCTGCCACTGCTAGATTAGTTGTCTCGGATTTAGTGGAAAAAATCCTTGAACCCCTAACCTTGTATGATTATCTTTTTACGCCTTCGGGGTCTTATGAATATAATGATTATGATTTTGGCTACATTTTAACTATTTATAATAATAACGTAATTGATTATGACCAATCTAGCTTCGATCTTGATTCCCAAACTGATCCTCAAATCATACTTAAGTCCGATGAACCAGTTAGCATGACCGAAGAAGACATCAACAATAACGATTATGATAACACTGGGAGTGAGGAACCAATTCTCTAGTGTCACAGCGCATTACTTGCCATCAAATTAGATCTTTCCAATAAAGAAGAAACACGAAAAGATGTTCCTATGACATCTCAAGAAGAAGAAATTACAGAAGTGAGCTTAAAGAATGAGAAAGTATTACCCCTGAGGTTAGCTCAAATGGATAAAGGAAAGTAAATAGTAACTAGAGAAGATCTACCTACACCTCCACCAGCGGAAGAAGCACATAACCAACTACAGATTGGAGGATCATACAAAATGAGTTACAACATGTTAGACTAAATTAAGCATCTAAGATGATCTAATCATGTAAAAGGAGATGACAAAGTCTCTGGTTACAACTTTGCTTGACCCATAGATTTGATTAGTTCAATTGGCCAGCACATCCTCCAAAACTCTGGCACAGTTTGGGATAACCTTCACAGATGAATACTTGTTGCTCAGTGCCGCTGGCCATAATCATCCACTCTATATCTCTATTAACATCGGTAGATTTGTGTTTTCCAGAGATTTGGAAGATCCTGGAGCATCCCTCAACTTGATGAGCCTACAGACATTGGCCTATTTTTACGTTAAAGCTCAGGAGCCTACGACCAATAAAATGATGCTAAAAGGATTCAACCAAAAGGGAGAGAAAGCCCTTGGATCAATTACATTACTTATAAAAGTCAGAGAACTAGTAATAATAGCTAAATTCCATATCATCGACATCGAGACCTCTATTAATGCTCTGCTGTGGCAACCATGGATTCATGAACATAATATGGTTCCATCATCTTTACATCAATTCATTAAGTATTACAAGGAAGGACAAGAATATTGCATCAAGGGAGATTTACAACTATTTTCAGTTCATGAAGTTGACATTCATGAAGATGCCACCTACTATACACCTCTAAAGAAAACTGTGTTCTCTCGTGAAGTTGTGGCAAACAAAGTAGAAGATTCAGAAGACTCATAAATAGGAATTCATTCAGCTTCGCTTCAGTGATCTTCCACCACTCTTTTCTAACAAGTTGTTGAGAGTTCTTTTAGTTACACACCCAAGGTCGAGTCCGTGGACGTGGACGGGAAAGAACAAATTTAATTGTTGAACGGACTAGGCCGACTATCAACATTGATAAAGAAAGTTCTGAAGATGAAATAATAATAACAAAATAGAAGAAACCTCAGTACGAGATATCCTTAGAAAATATAGAGAAAAGTGAATATGAGACAATGTATGATCAGATAAATCAATATGTGAACACCATGACCCTTACTCCGATTCTCCCTCAAAAGGTCAAGAGATTAGGGGTCAAGGAGGTCCATAGCGTTGGTTCAAAGATGATCAAGTTTTATCGTGCTTTTACTTCTTCTAATCTTGAAAATCATGTAAATTGGGATGAGGATCCTAATGAATTAATGAAATTTCCTTTTGGTACTTTTTGCCTTGTGTAGAAAAGTTAATTCAGCAGAGGCATTTGCCAAAAAAAATTGCAAAAAGGTGAATTTCAACTTTTTAAAAATTATGGAATGTTAAAAGTTGAACTCCCAACTCGAAAGAGGGTCTCATATTTTGTACAGTCACACCAGTTGATGATTCAGAATTTTGCATGATTGTTACTAGTGAATTAGAAGAGGATTGCCTCAATGTAGAGGATGACTCTACCGATCAGCTGTTAGAAGGCGATCTGCCAGAATTTGAGGAAGAAATCAAATCAATTGTTGATGAATTGAAGGAAATTAACCTCAATACGGAAGAGAAACCTGACCTACATTTATAAGTTTTCTACTCAATGATGAAGAATCTTTAGAGTTGATCAAACTATTAACAGAATTCAAAGATTACTTCACATGGAGTTATGATGAAATGTCAGGACTTTCGGCAGAAGTTGCAGTTCATAACCTCGGGGTGGACAAGTATATGACCCTAGTAAAACAAGCTCCAAAAAGAATGCACCTCGAAATAGAGCAACAAGTCATTTCTGTGTTGTCAGATAAGGGTTTGCTGAGGTTATCATACCACTTGATAGAGCCATGCACCAACAACAAAGCAAAATATGAAGTACTAATAATTGGATTAAAATTGGGAATCTTGATGGATAAAACAGATATTACAATCTATGGCGATTCTCAGCTCGTTATCCAAGAAGTCACTGGACAATACAAGATTTTGAAACTAAGGTTAGCAAATTATCATCAGTAAGCAATGAGGCTACTGGAGTAGATTGTCAATGTAACTTTTTACCAGATTCCTTGGGGAGATAATGGCCATTCAGATGCTCTAGCAAAACTTGCAAAAGAATTAGAATGTCCATCGGAGGATTCCATTGATATCACAGTACAAGGAAGACAATTTTTTTCTCGAATCAAGCTCGACAATCTACACAAGCCCGAAAAAGAAAAAGGAATGATAGTTGTAGTTGCTGATATCAAAGAAGATTATTGTAAGCCATTTATAGAATATTTGCAGACTGGAAAGATGCCAAAGGACAAGTCAGCAGTGCATAACATCATAAGAAGGGCTATGTTATATGCCCAAGTAGCCAATGTCCTCTACAGAACATCATTTGTTCATATGGGGCTACGATTTTTTAGCAGAGCTGAAGAATAGAGTATTGTCAAAGAAATACATGCCGGATTGTGTGGTACCCACTAGTCAGAGCCAACGATGAAAATGAAGATCAAGAAGCTCAGATATTATTGGTCGGCAATGATGCCTGAATGTATGGATACAACCAGAAGATGTCACCAGTGCCAATTGCATGAGGTGATCTTACACCAACCTCTGAATGTGCTACACCCAGCTGTTGCTTCATGGTCATTCGACTGTTAGGGCAAGGACATAATAGGTCTGATAGACCCTCCATCCTCTAAAGTACATAAATTTATTCTGACCGCTATAGATTACGTTTTCAAGTGGCAGAGGCAGTGTCGTTACTAGAGGTTACAACACAACATGTTGTTCAATTTTTTAAAAGCCAAGTTGTCTACAGTTTCAGAGATCCATGAAGAATAATTTACAACAATGGGACAACCTTCAAGAGTACAAAAGTCAACAATTTCATCAAGCGGCGCACGATAGACTGAAGATTCTTTACAATTTATTATCCCAGGGCAAGTGGCCTAGCGAAGTCCTTCAACAAGACACTGGTATAGATTTTGAAGAAAATGCTAGATGAAAATAAAAGAGATTGGCATGAAAATAGTTAGAAGCCTTGTGGGCCTACCGAACAACGTTTAAGACAGCCACTAAGTGTACACCCTATAAGCTCGTATATAGGTCGGAGGACGTACTACCGCTAGAAGTCTAGATGCCACCTCTCAGAGTCGTTGTCACTAATCAACTTACAACAAAAGAAAGTGCAAAACTCAAACTTAAAAAATTGGAAAGTCTTGAAGGAAAACAACTAGAGACACAATAACATCTGGAGCTTTACCCGGCAAGGGTGGTACAAGATCATGACAAATTAGTTCGCCTAAGGACATTCAAAGTTGGTGATCTCGTACCTATTCTCAAAAGGCTTATTCTTTCACATTGCAAAGTAGGTGGAAAATTCAAGTCAACTTGGGAGGGACCATTTGTCGTAGAAAAGGTCTACGTAGGAGAAGCCTACCAGCTGGTGGATTTTCGAGGCCAAAGACACAAGTTGCCAATCAACATATGATACTTGAAGACATACTATGCAACTTGACATTGCTTGAATTGAAATTTTTAAATTTTGATGGTTTTGGGGTTATTTATTTGGCCAAACGTTTGTGTCCGGGTCTAAAAATTTTGTAATAAAATTAACCTCATTAAAATGAAAATTTTTGAATTTAGATAGTTTAATTTTCTTTTTTCTACTTTTAAATTTGATATCTTACTAAATTAAACAAAATATATACATAAATAAATGATTTTCTCACCGATACAAACTAAAATTTTCGTCTAATAAACACTTTAATTTTTTCTTGTTCATGCTAAGTTTTAGCGCACAGATGTTTTTCCTATTGCTACAGAAAAAATGTCAAGAATGAAGCTAATTTTTCCTTGCAAGGATAGCTGGAATCTCGCACTAAACGAGGAAATGGCACCGCAGGGTGGCATTATAGACTTTCACATGGACTTCGATAGAGTTTATGTAGACTTTGATGGTCCCTTGATGGATGTGGTCAGCCATTGAGAAAAAGGTCTACTATCGATGTTAATGATCAGCACTAAGGAGGATTCCTCACTGAAGGGGAAGAAAGTGATAATGTAGCAAGATCTGATGGAGCGGACTAGTCGCCTGACATATTTGATAACTGCATCGACTGGAGGGCTAGTCACTGCTAATGACGAGAGACTTCCAGACACACCATTATGAATGACTCAATGCAGCAATGAAAATTGCCCAAAACATAGAGCTTTCCTGCATGAAGAAAGAAGAAGCCAGAAGGAGGCAGAAAACTTGCTTACCCTCATTCCTAAGGGGAAAATCTATGATCCATGCATGACAGAGACTTCCTCCAGCTTGCCTGTCATAGAGGATATATTCGAGTTCACTATAGAGCTGATGATACCAGAGGTTTCAGATAATAATTATGCGGGTTGCCCGACGTGCAACGCCGAGATTCCCACACTGATACCAGCTAGAGGGGCATTTGTAGAATGTAAAAAATGCAATGTCCTCCACTTAGAGCATTATAGCACTTTGAAGGAGTATACATACATCGATAGCAGATTTCATATCACCGATCACTCAATGAAGGAAACATATATTTTGTTGGATACAGTGAAAACACAAGCATGGATTCCTACTGATATTGAAATTAGAGAGCGTCCTTGAGAGCCACCAATGATCACCATGGCAGAATTTGAAAAATTGAGCAAAGTAAAGAAAAGGGAACTTGAATTTTATGAGGAATTTCAAGGAAGATTTGTTAATAAACTAGAAGGTCTGAAGTTGTACACCAGAGTCTTCTCTGAAAGCGACGAAAGAAGCATTCTCGACTGTATATTCGACTTAAGGGATAGGGGTTGAGTGGGTCTTCTAATAGAAAGGACTTATTACAAACCACAAAAATGGATGCGTGGAAAAGACAGAATCATCATCTCAATTTGGTTGTTGTTATAACTTTACCATGGAGAGACAAAGAAATCCTCCAAGAATTTTTGGAAATGATGAGGCAATCCCGGTAAATTATAGTTGTGTAAAATTTATATAAGTTTAACTCCATTATGTAATGGTGCCAAAAGCTTGATGTAATATTTATTATTAAGAAATTTATGCAAATAATTTTGGGATTCTTTGCAAATATACATATCGTTATCAAGTAATAAAAGACTTTCTATTTAAGCCCCAAATATCAATCCCATGGAGAAGGTTTAAATTTGAAATGATAAATTAACTATTAAATTCACAAAAATAAAATGAAAATACTATCACTAGTTTCAAATGTATAAGATGCAATCAAAAATAAATTATTTAATTACTAGGAAAATTGAAATGCAAAGTTTAAATAGTAACTATTAAACTATTTAACTATCTTTATGTGATGAAGATTTCTTATGTGAAAAAACATCTTTCTCACTAAAATGAGATTTTGGTAAAATGAGATGAGATAAATGATTTTTATATGTATTGTGACAAATAGGAGCAATTTTAATTCTCTACCCTGATACATTGCTATAGAAAATCATTAGCTAATCTCAGGTTTAGTCCCTAAATCTATGGATGGGCTAAGAGGATACTGGCTCGAACTCCAAAGCTCCCACTTCCCTTCACCTGAAAGCTAACTCTCGCTTTAATTTTTAAACACTAAGACCAAATTAGGGATTTTATTCTGTCACCCTAAAATCTCCAATTCTACACCCAATCAATGTACATTTCCCTATTTATTTACAATTAATTCCATGAACCAAATACTCTATCATGAAATCAAATGTGATCCTCACTCTGTTGTAGAACTCATACTCCATTTCATGAATCATATGTTTCACAACATATTTTAACAATTCAATTGTCCATATCGAAAAGTAAATTAAGTTCAAAGTTGAAAAATCATCACAATTTATTTTATATTTTAATATTGGCACATCCATAATATCTCTTCATTTTATCATATCTCAAAGTCAGGAGAAAGATGAAGAAAAGTACTCAGGCTTCATGAAAAAGATATGAAAAAACACAAATTTCATATATAAAGGAAAGTTCATACAACACTAATAAAGAAACAACACTTATCTGAAACTCTTTCTAAAAGCAAATCCCTTGTAGCATCTCTTAGGAAATGTAGGAAGAAGAAATCTCTCACTTTTCTCCTTCTCCAACACTCTTAGAGAATAATTCACATTTATACTCACCAAAAAACTCTGAACTATTAAAGATAAATCAATAATAGACTCTAGAATGGTGGTGGATGAAGATGGAAAAAGTATGTGGAGGCGAGGTGTGACAAAAATGAGCAAGTCGAAATGAAGAGGAGCGGCTTTTCTGATCAATTTCGGTCCCAGATAGAGGCTAGAGTCAGTTCTCCAATAGGTGCATCCAAAAACCCTTCAAAAAGCGTCCAATTTCATCGAATCTTTTAGAAATAGGGTTTGAACCTGCATTGGCACCATCGACGCCCATTTTGGAGTCGTCAGCGCCAGTGTCCCATATTAAATTACGCAGCTCTTTGTCAAATGGAACTATCGACGCTGCTTCTGGCATTGTTGGTGCTGATTAAAATCCATCAAACGTTCTGTAATTCAACGTCGTCAGTGATGAGTAGTTCTTTGGAAACCCCATTTTAACTCCAAATTCTATACCTTTTGCTTCCTTTTTGCTTCAAGTCCTAAAAATCAATAACCTGCAAGAAAACATAAAAATACCTTCCATTAAAGCGTAATATCACAAAAAATGAGTATAAAAAGTGGGTCTAAAAATGCATATATTTTTGGTGCATCAAAATACCCACAACTTACATGTTACTTGTCCTCAAGTAACTCCTCTACTACATAAAAATATGACTTATGGTAAAGAATTTAAGTACTAGATTTCCATATTTTAGTCCACTGAATATAATATCATAACTTAAGAAAAATTCAAACAACTCCAGTTAATACTAAAGGTATAAGAATATCCAGTAATCAAGTCTAAGATGTCTGATTCTCTATTCTTTTCAAGAAAAATTACAAATTGTCATGTTAAAGTCACTTAGAGTATTCATATGAAAAAGAACTTCATGAAACTTTACTATTAAATAAGTTAATCCTTGGTCACCTCACTATGATGATTTTTCAGTATCATTCTTCCAAAAATAATGTAGTGTCAGGCCTTAGATACTACATTAAGCATAGAAAGAGGAAAGTTTACCTTAACTTCATTTTTCACTTTCTAGGTTCCTCTTCCAATATTAAGAAAAGAAATAACCTCATCCAAGGCCTCATTCGTTGCAGAAAACAATTTATACTGGCAACTGTACCCATCTGCTAACTGATAAAATTCATTAATCTTACATGGAGTAAACTATACCATTTTCCCACGAACAAAAAAAAATCATCATAAGCCTCCGTAAAATTGGTGTTGAACTCCATCACTACAAGAACAATAGCCTCGACAGTAAAATAACAAAAATTTTCCCACTACCGAGCGTTGATCAATGGCTAGACTTCTCCACCTATATTTTTAAAGTCACGATCCGGAATTACTTTTTTGTTTTCAAGTAGACTATTAAATTGAGCACTAGCCCTGAAACTGACGAATTTTTGTTCATCGTAATCTACTTTTTTTTTCTGTTGCTCGCTCTCGTGGCCATGGTAAATCTAAGAATATTTGATAAAAATCTGAATTAATTTCAAAAATTACAATGTAAAATGCTTTAAACTTAAATCTATTAAGTAAGAGTTCTTCTCCAAAGGATTTTCTCAAAATCTCTTAAAAAATTCCAAATTTTTGGGATCTTGGCAATGTGAGATAAATCCTTGGTGAAAATCTAAAATTTTTAGTTTAAGATGTTGCTGTTACCTAAAGAAGATGAAATCGGATGTTCCTTTGCAATGAAATTGCCCCAAATTTGAGCAAATGCGAGCCCTAGGAGAAAAAAATGGAGGTTGAAGGTGACTCAAAGGGTAAAAATGGCATTTTACTATGCAAATTAAAAATTTTATAGGGTTTAGGCTATTCTCGGGTCGAGGACACTATCGATGCCCATGTCAGCGCCGCCGGTGCTGAAGGCCTAAAAATTCCATTTTTTCGATTTTTTCATTTTTTAATTTCTTTTTAATTTTCTTCAAAGTCTTTTTAGTATTTTTAAACACAAATTTTTATCTAACAATAATTCACAAACAAACATTCTCATAAACAATCATTTTCACAAAAAATAATAAACTAAATTTTATTTATGAAAATACACCTTTTACAAATACATTTTTCTAATCACACTTTTACACTCATATAGCAAACTAAATTATAGATCAGCATCAAAATCAAGCCACAACACTAAATGTTGACCCAAAATTATACACTCAATCAAAGTTCATAACTCTAAAGCAAAGCAAACTAAATCAAATCCACACAACTACATGAAATACATAAATATTTTAAACAGTAAAGAGATTAAATTCTTCAATTTGCCTCATCTTCAATGCTTTCTCCTCCTTTGATATCTCCCATAGGCTGGTAATGAACGTGCAGATTTTAGATTGGTCGGTATGGAATTTGATCAGCCGAATTTTCTTCGATCCATCCTTTTTCCTTAAACATCCAAACTAATCCTGCTACAATTGTTCTACTATGATCAAAATTATCCTTCATCCTACAATCTAGGTGATTGAAAAGGTACTTAAGATCTCATATTTCATTCCTAATACTCTAAAGTTCTCTTTCAATTTTCTTCAATTTCTTTTGCAAAGCAAGTGGACTTCCAACTGTTGGTGGCATCAATGGAGTTGAAGCACATGATGAATGATCCAAGATAGTATCTAATGCTTCATTTCCATTCTCAACATAATTATCATCAATAGGAATCATGGGCTCCCAAGGTAATAAAAAATATTTCCCAACTTTCATATGGAACTTGAGATTGAGTGTAAAGTAGGAAAATTCTGGAAGGGTGCCCAAGTCCATAAATTGGCCCATTCATAATAATACCCATAATAGATTTAAAAATGATAGATCTTACATCAATGAGTTTTTCCATTTGAATGCAATAATTTAAAAAAGCACTTTCTTTGGTGACTCTACTAATCTTCATAGTAGGGAGTAATTTTGCAGAAATGAAAAAATGTCACTGTTTCGATATTGGATTAAGTGATGAAGCAGAGAAACTAACATATTCCTCTTCTCGCATTTCCCAAATATCACTTTCATATGTTAAAAAAATATAGACATCTTCAATAAAATATCTCGTTGGGGTAAAATTTGTATGATGAAAAATTGGAACATTTTCTATCATATACAACTCATTAATCCGTGCTAGACTAAATAACACAGCCATTCCTCGTACTTAAACTACTTCTTGGGTAATTCCATATAAGGTGGCATAGAATTCCTTCACCACTAGTACAACAACTACTGTGGTAGTGTAGCACAGAACTTCCCATCATCTTTGTACGTTGATTTTATCAATTGGAGAACTTAGATTAATCAATCCATGATTGATTAAGCCTCTTTCCTCGATCAATCTGGTCTTTGTAAAAACTTTGTTGTATAATCTCTGTGCATCAAAAATGATAAACTTTCTTCTATTAAAAACTTCATACCAAAAAGTATTTCTGGAATTGGAAGCCATGGAATTCAAAAATAGGAAGTTTCTAGTCGTCCAAGGCAGTTTTTAGGACTTTAAAAACACCTCTCGTCAATTATTACGGAGCGAAATACAGCAAAAGTCTGCAAAAAATTTGTCCTCAACCGTCAAACTGCTATTGATGTTGTCGGCACTCCCGATGGTGCTATCGGTGCTATGGTCAAGTTAGTGGGCGCCGTCGGCGCCCATACTGGCATCGTCGGCGCCCATACTGGCGTTGTCAGAGCCAGTTCCCAAAATAACGACTTTTCATCTTTTGTTCAATTAGATTCCAAATTTTCCTCCAATACAAATATTTATCTTAATTTATATTATATACAATTGTGTAGGATTATTATGTCCTAATATATAAAACACTAATCAAACAAAATAGTAATACATAGATATATATTTTTTAAATGGGTTGCCTCCCATAAAGCATTTGGTTTAACGTCGTCAGCCCGACGTACGTTTTGGTTACTTGGGTTGACTTAACATTAAAATTTCTGTAAATTGTGGTATGTGCCCTTCATAATAATGTTTCAATTGATGCCCGTTAACTTTAAATGTTTTTCTATTGTTAAGATCTTTAATAACAACAGTTCTATAATGATAAACTTTAATCACTTTTAATAGTCCTAACCATCTAGCTTTCAGTTTTCCTGGAAATAATCTCAATCTTTTATTATATAGTTAAACTTCTTATTCAAGTTCAAACTTCTTTTTAATAATCTTCCAATCATGTGATATTTTCATTTTCTCTTTATAGATTTTTGCATTATCATAAGCTTCATTTATAATCTCCTCAGGTTCATTGAGTTGCAATAATCTTTTCTCATCAGTATCCTTTTGATTAAAATTATATTCCTTAATATCCCAAAATTCTTTATTCTCCAATTCTACTGGTAAGTGGCATGTTTTTTTCCAAAAGTAAGTCTATATGGGGACATTCTTATAAAAGTCTTATAAGCAGTTCTATATGCTCATAATGTAGTACTAATCTAGCAGACCAATCCAATTTATAAGGATTTAATGTTTTTTTCTAAAATTTGTTTAATTTCACGATTTGTTATCTCTGCTAAACCGCTAGTCTGAGGATGATAAGCAGTAGATAATCTATGCATAAAATCATATTTCTTAGTCAATTTTTTGATTCTCTTATTCCTAAAATGAGATCCTTCATCAGTAATAATTACTCTTAGCATTGCATATCTTGTAAAAATATTTTTAATTAAAAATTTAGAAACACTTGGTGCATCACATCTCGATACAATAATAACTTCAATCCATTTGGTCAACAACAAGTAATATATATAAATTTCCAAATGAAGGCATAAATGGTCCCATAAAATCTAAACCCTACACACCAAAATTTCAACTTCTAATGTGTAATTTAGAAGCAATTTATTTTTTCTTGAAGTATTTCTTACTCATTGACATCGATCACATGTTTTAATATATTCATTAACATCTCGAAAAAGTGTAGGCCATTAAAATCTGGCTTGCAAAATCTTACATGCAGTTCTATTTGTTCCAAAATGTTCTCCAAATTCATAATTATGACATCTTTCAATTATCTATTGAGTTTCCTCACAAGGCACACATCTTCTAATAATTATATCTTTACATTGTTTATATAAATAAAGGTCTTCCCAAAATAGAATTTTTAACCATAAATGAATTTCTTCAGTTATGGATTTTTGATATCAGGTAGTAAGATATCACTTACAATATACTATACTATATCAGCATACTGTGGTACATTCACTTCATCAATGCTATATAATTGTTCATCAAGGAAATTTTCTAAAATTTCATTTACAAAATTAGTTAATATTTCTCTTTCAAGTCTAGACAAATGATCAGCTATTTAATTATCATTTCCCTTTCTATCAACTACGGTAAAATCAAACTCTTGCAAAAGAATTATCCATCTAATTAATCTTGGTTTAGCATCCTTCCTTTACATCAAGTATTTAATAATAGAATGGTCTGTATGCACTATAAATTTAGCTCCAATTAAGTAAGGATTAATTTTATTGAAAAAGAAAACAATAGTTCTTTCAGTAGTAGTGTAGTTAATTTGAGCATCATTCAAAGTTTTACTAGCATAATATATTACTTTAAAAACTTTGTTGTGCCTTTATCCTAAAACAACCCCAATAGCATAATCACTAGAATCACACATTATTTCGATTGGTTTTTCCCAGTCAGGTGGAACTATTATAGATGCAGTGATTAGTTTTTTTTCAATAATTCAAATGCTTTTATGCATTCCTTGTTAAAATTAAATGTCGTATCTTTTTCTAAAAGTTGGCATAATGGGTTAGTTATTTTCAAAAAGTTTTTTATGTAGCGCCTGTAAAATTTATCATGTCCTAGAAAGCTTCTTATCCCTCTAAAATTTGTTAGAGGTGGTAATTTTTCAATAATTTGAATTTTCGTACGATCTACTTCCATGCCATTTTTAGAAATTTTATGCCCATGTACAAGCCCTCCTGCAACCATATATTGACATTTTTCCCAATTTTGTACCAGGTTAATTCTTTCATATACTTCCAAAACTTTTTCTAAATTATTTAAACTTAATTCAAACGAAGTTCTGAATACAAAAAAAAAATCCATAAACTCTTCCATTTCATGTTCAATTAAATTACTAATAATTGACATCATACATGTTTGAAATATTGCATGTGCATTGTACAGTCCAAAAGGCATTCTACGAAAAGGAAATATTCTATATGGACTTGTAAATGTTGTTTTCTCTTGATCCTTTGGAGCAATTGGTATTTGATGATACCCGGTATATCCATCTACAAAGCAATAAAATTTATTTTCAGCCAATATATCCAACATTTGGTCTAGAAAGGGTAAAGAAAAGTGGTCTTTTTCTGGTGGCCATATTTAATTTTCTTTAGTAAATACAAATTCACCAACCAGTATCTTATCTTGTTAGAATTAATTCATTTTTAAAATTTTCCTTAACGGTCACTCCTCCTTTCTTTGGAACACAGTGAATTGGACTTACCTAAGCACTATCTAAAATAAGATATATAATTCCAACACATAACCATTTTAAAATTTTTTTTTTAATAACTTCTTTCATTATTGATTTTAATATCCTCTGAGGATCAGCTTTAAGTTCGTATTGTTCATCTAATAGAATTATGTGCATACAAATAGAAGGACTAATTCCATTAATATTTTCTAAAGTCCATCCAAAAGCTCTTTTATATCTTTTCAACATTTCTATTAATTTTTGTTTTTGAATTTAAGTTAATTCACAAGATACAATAACAAGCAATGTAGATGACTCTCCTAAAAATACATATTTTAAATAGGCAGTTAATATCTTCAATTCAAGTTCAGGTGGTTAATTTAGAGGAATAAGATTTTTATTATTATTTTCCATCAAATCTAACTTTTCAAATTTGTCCTAAATATAATCTAAATCTTCTTCTATCATTTCTTCCTTATTTTCAAAAAATTCTACTTGCTTAAATTTGTCTTCAAACTCATCCTTAAATTTTTCATTACTCAGATAATCAATTACTTCATTGTAGGATATTTCATAGCCTTTGCAATATTAAATTTTACTTCTTTATCATTCACTCTCATTATTAATTCTCCTTTTTGCACATCTACCATAGGTCTCCTTGTTGTAAGAAATGGTCTCCCAAAAATAATAGGAATCTCTTTATCTTCCTTCAAATCAAATATTATAAAGTCTTGAGGAATAATAAATTTATCCACTTTTACAAATACATCTTTTATAACTCCTTTCGGATAAGTTATTGATCGATCAGCTAACTGAAGAGTTATTGTAGTAAGGGAAATATCTCCTAAATCTAAATGTTTAAAGGTCGATAGAGGCATACGATTCATACTAGCTCCTAAATCACATAAATCTTTTTCAAAAAACTTTTCAATAATAGCACAAGGTATAGTAAAACTACCATGGTCTTTTAATTTTTTAGAAAGCTCATTCTGAATAATAGCACTACACTCTTCACTGAGTGCAACGGTCGCATGATCTGTAAACTTCATTTTCTTGTTTAGTATATCCTTCATAAATTTCACATAACTTGGCATCTGCTCCAAAACTTCAACGAAATGAATGTTCATCATTAATTTTTTAAGGATTTCCAAAAATTTTGTAAATTATTTATCTTTATTCCTTTGCTTCAGTCTTTGAGGAAAAGAGGTAATGGTTTTTCTAAGGGAACATGTGTTTATTCATTTTCATTTTAGTCACTTTCCATTTCTTCCTTCTCTTCATCAACTTCCGTTTCTCTTTAGATCCTTGTTTCAACTTCTTTTCCACTTCATAATTGAATATCTTTAATCTGCTCCTTATTTTGATCTTTTGGATCAACTTCCATAGTACTCAGAAGAATTAAAGAAGGTCTGTTAGTGAGTGCAGTAGCAATACGTCCTAATTGATTTTCAATATTTCTAATAGCAGCCCCTCGGTTCTGTATTTGATTTCCCATGTTCAACATTACTTCTTCCATTGACAACTTCTTTTCCTTAACTTGTGGGTTAGGGTTTACGTTAAATCCCGGAGGATAATAAGGTCAAAAATTAGGATTTTCTTAGTTGTTCAAATTTCTGGGCGACTCACCGAATTATTATAATTATTCCAACTAAAATTAACGTGACTTTTCCATTCAAGGCTATAATAATTTGAATAGGGATTGTTATTTCAATTATTTATAGCATTTAAAGTTTTATAAGATGTTTGAGTATCAATTATCTAACATAGTGAATTTTCCTATAATATCGGGGGTGTTTGAGAAAAGTTCACTCAAACTTGATCAATCTTTTTCAAAATAGCAACAATTTGAGATTTTAAAATAGAAATTGTGTCAGAATCATGAATACTGGCAACTCTCTTAGAATTTACCCTTTCAGAGGGCCATTGAAAATTGTTATGCTTCATCAGTGATCCACCTGCAATAACATCTATAATAGATCTAAGTGATCCCACTAATCCATTATAAAATATTTGAATTATTAACCAATCTGGTAAAGCATGGTGTGGACATTTTCTAAGAAGATCATTAAATCTTTCACGGGCTTCATATATCGATTCCTTTTCAAACTGAAAAAAAGATATAATATCATTTCTAAGCTTAGTGGTTTTCGAGGGTGGAAAACATTTAGCCAAGAATTTTTATGATAGCTCTCCCCAAGTTTTGATAGATCTAGGTGCTAATGAATTTAACCAATCTTTGGCCTTATCCTATAATGAAAAAGGAAAAAGTATAAGCCTAACAACATCATTAGCCACTCTGTCATAGTTAAAAGTAGCACAAATTTCAAGAAAACTAGCAAGATGTAATTTAGGATCTTCAGTAGGTGTTCTTCCGAACAGATATTTTGTACCATTTAGATAATAGCAGGTTGAAGCTCAAATGAATTTGCAGCAACATCTGGGTTTTAAATAGTCAAGTGAAGTTTATCTGATGTCAGATTAACATAATCTGTTAAAGGCCTTTGTCGATTTTCATTTATTTGATTATCTAAGTTATTTTCAACTTTATTTAAATTTTTAATTTCTTTTTGTTGTTATCAAATTTTTCTAATAGTACGGCCTAATTTTGAATCGTAAGGTACTAATCCTTCAGATGCAATATTTCGCATAAACAAATATGATAACCAAAAAAAATTCTAAAAAATACTCTTAAATATATAGTTATTTATTTTTGGATTTTTAATTTTATAATTTTTTGTTTATATTTTGTATATTTTATTTCAAAATCTTCTAATTTACCGTTACCTTTCCCAGTAACGTCGCCAAAAACTTGATCCCGGTAAAATATCCTCTATGTAACGCTGCCAAAAGCTTGATGCAATATTTATTATTAAGAAATTTAAGTAATTAATGTTGGGATTCTACGCAAGTATACATATCATTATCAAGTAATAAAGGACTTTCTATTTAAGCCCTGAATATCGATCCCACGGGGAAGGGTTAAATTTAAAATGATAAATTAACTAGGAAATCCACACAAATCAAACCAAATTACTGTCACTAATTTTGAATGTTTAAGATGCAATCAAAACTGAATTATTTAACTACTAGCAAAACGGAAACACAAAGTTTAAACCGTAACAATTAAACTATTAAACTATCTTTATGTGATGAAGATTTCTCATGTGAAAAAGCATCTTTCCCACAATAATGAGAATTTGGTAAAATGAGGTGAGATAAATGGTTTTCATATATATTGTGCCAAATAGGAGCAGTTTTAATTCTCTACCCTGATACAGTTTTATAGCAAAAGATTGGCTAATCCCAAGTTCACTCTCTAAATTCGTGGCTGGCCTAGAAGAATACTGGCTCACACTCTAGAGCTCCCACTTCCCTTAACCTAAAGGTTAACTCTCGCTTTAGTTTTTAAACACTAAGACTGAATTGAACATTTTAGTCTGTCACCCAAAAATCTCTAATTCTACACCCAATCAATGTATATTTCTCTATTTATTGCACTTAATTCCATAAATGAAATACTCCTTCATGGAATCAAATGTGATCCTCACTCTTTTGTAGAACTCATACTCCATTTCCCAGATCATATGTTTCATAACTCATTTTAATAATTCAATTGGCCATATCAAAAGGTAAATTTAGTTCAGAGTTGAAAAATCATCACAAATTATTTTATATTTTAATATTGGCACACCCATATTGTCTCTTCATTTTATCATATCTCAGAATAGGGAGAAAGATAAAGAAAACTACTCGTACCTCATGAGAAAGATACAAAAAAACATAAATTTCATATATAAAAGAAAGTTCAAACAACACTAATAAATAATCAACACTTATCTCAAATTCTTTCTCAAAACAAATCTCTTGTAGCCTCTCCTAGGAAATGTGGGAAGAAGAAATCCCTCATTTTTCTCCTTCTCCAACACTCTTAGAGAAGAATTCACACATAATCTCATCACAAAACTCTAAACTCTTAAAGATAAATCACTAATAGACTCCTGCGTGGTGGTGGAAAGAAGATGGAAAAAGTGTGTGGAGGCGAGGTGTGGCAAAAATAAGCAAGTCGGAATGAAGAGGAGTGCCTTTTCTGATCAATTTTGGCCCAAAATAGAGCTTACAATCTGTTCTCCAACAAGTGCATCCAAAAACCCTGCAAAAAGCATCTAAATTAGTCAAATCTTCTAAAAATAGTGCCTAAACTGACATTGGTGCCATCAATGCCTATTCTGACATCTTTGGCTTCATTGTCCTCCATTTAATTTTGCTACTCTTTATCAAATGGTGTCGTTGGTGTTGCTTCTGGCACTATCAGCACTGAGTAAAATCCATTAACCCTTCTGTAAGTCTGTGTCATCAACATTGCTTCTGGCGCCGTCGACGCTAAGAATTACTTAAAAAATGCCATTTTAACTTCAAATTCCATACCTTTTGCTTCAAGTCCTAAAAATCAACAACCTATAAAAAAACAGAAAAATGTCTTCCATTAAAGCGTAATATCACCAAAAATGAGTATAAAATATGGGTCTAAAAATGCATATATTTTAGGTGTATCATGTGGTGGATTCCTTACCTCATAGGATAAAGTTGATGATCTAGAGGATGGTTCAATGGAGCATACTTCTAGCCGATTCTATTCAAAAAAGTTGTATTATAAATATCTATGATGAAGCCAATTGCATTCCTTCGCACATAGACCATCATGATTTCGTTAGACCTTTTTGCATGGTTTCCTTTATGAGTAAGAGCAATATCCTATTCGGAAAAGAAATAGATGTCGTTGGCCCTGGCAAGTTTAGAAGATCCGTGGAGATTCTGTTACCTGTGGGTTCAGTACTGATTCTCAAGAGAAATGGAAGAGACATCGCAAAACACAACATTCCGGGGGTACGACACCTGAGGATGTGTTTAACTATCAGAAGGATGGATAGTAGCAAGATGTCATATGGATTCGAACTGGATCCTGAGTTATAAGAGCAACAACCTTAAGAGCTATGACAGGGTTGCACCTCTAACTATATGCAAAAGGAACTCTTGTCCTGGAGCATGGCTTAGTAGATCAGCTCAATTGGGAGCTCAGCCCACCGAGGATGGACAGTCACGGGATACATTTTTGTACTACATTTTAGCACAACAGATATGATGATTTATGTAACAGATATGCTCAACTTGTGATATGTACCCAACATGAGATATTTTCAGATGTACTTTTGATGCGTTCAGCATATTGTACCTTTTGATGCTTCGACCTATGTTCTAGCTGTAACACCTTTTTGAAGCAAATTAATAAAATCTCTTTCAAAATTTAGTATGTTTGTTCAATTTCTCTTTTGTGCGATGGATAAAGGACCACAACTCCATATGTTAGTTCTGAATTACAATAAACGAAGAACAAAATAATAAGAACTTGATAGCAATAAAATTTAAAAAAAATACTATTTTGAAAAATCAACCAATGAAAATTGAATTTTAAAGATATTTTTTGACAATTAAATGTGATAAAAACAACAAGAAAAGAAAATAAATATCCATAAATGGTTCTCTTGATTCGAGGTCTCTTACTCTTTGCTAGTGCAGCACGACTGCCCTTATCTGTACTAATTCTCTTCACAATCCTTTCAAAATTTCACATTCTGTGCAAAACTTCATAGAATTCCATGTATCTTCCTCACCAATGTTAACCTTATCACGTGGCACATATCTATTAATTCTACACAATGAATTCTCCCTATGTTTCAATTTCCATTTCGGAATCAATACTTAAATCTGATCCCAATCCCCAAGATTGGTTTAAGACCCCCTTAAATGGAACATGATATCCTATTCTCAATCCTGAAGATTGGTATAAGACCCCCTTAAGTGGAACATGATATCCTTTTCTCAATCCTCGAGATTTGTATAAGACCCCCTTAAGTGGAGCACGACATCCTACTCTCAATCCTTGAGATTTGTATAAGACCCCCTTGAATGGAACACGACATCCTATTATCAATCCTTGAGGTTGGTATAAGACCCCCTTAAATGGAACATGCCATCCTACTCTCAATCCTTAAGATGCGTATAAGACACCGTTGAATGAAACACAACATCCTATTTTTAATCATCAAGATTGGTATAAGGCCCCCTTAAATGGAACACGACATTCTATCATCAATCCTCGAGATTGGTATAAGACCCCTTAAATGGAACATGACATTCTATTTTGTCTATGTTGGTTTTGTTGATCTCGTTGGTCAACGCCAATACGCGCAGTGTGCCTACCCATCACACCACACCTTTGGGGGTTCATTTGTTGACCTCACTTTTGGTTCAGGTTAAGATTTCTCACTTTAGTAGCCTAACGTCTAGCCATAGGTTTTCCTGATAACTATTCCAAGAAAACTAGAAAAGGAACCCACACCCTTAGAAACCCTAAACACTTCCTTGCTCAACTTGAAGTTCCACGTATTGGTCCTAACCTCTGGCACTTAGTAGGTGGGGTCAGTATGGGGGATCTCAAGGAGAGTCATCATAGGTTTGCTTAACCTTAGGGCTAACCCTTGGTGTTGTTCTGGAGCTAGTTCACTCACTTACACTCACTATCACCTATATTCACTTGCAAATTTAAACCCAAAACTGTTGACTTTGATCCCTTGATCTTTTGGGAGACTCATGTAGATGGTCACCCAGACTCACTAGCCCTAGGCTACGGGTTTAGTTAAGACCAGTACATAGAGGACCCAAATGAGGATTTCATTGGTCCACAACTCATATATGGTGGTTGGCACGCCAATTCAACAAAAATATTCAACTTTGCCTTTTGCCCCTAAATCCACCCAAATTACCTAAACACCTTCAAACCCTAAATTTGGCCAAAATTCCCAATTTCACCCAAAATAATCAAATTTGTTTAAAAATTTGTTAAAAACATTTTAAAATACCCAAATTGAACAAAACCACCCAAAATTGCCAAATTTTACCAAAATACCCTCAAATTTGCCAAAATTACTAAAATAGCCTTGGTGGCCCAAACTTTCCCGAAACATCCAAAATCACTTCAAATGTCTCCAAAATCTATCTGGACCGTTAATTGAACTCAATTTGAACATTTTGACCAAAATCCCTAGATTGCCTTTAAAAGCCCATTTTCCCCAAATTCACCTCAAATGTCCGTAAATTTGGCCCCAATCCTCCCCACATTCAAATCTAAACTCAAATTCATCATTCATATGATCAACAAAACCAAATCCAAGCTTAATTGACCCATTATTTGAGCTCAACTTTGATGCAAGTCAAACCCCCAACTTTCACCATATGACTTAATCCCACCAAATTGAACCCTATAGCCTACTCAATTTGCCCCAATTTAAATTCTAAACTCTTCATAACAATCCTAAATATCAAATTAGACCTTTAATTGGCCATGGAAAAGCATAAATTTCACTCAATTTTAACCCAAGTCCAAAATCGCCAAATTTGCCCCAAATTTGCTGTCTCCAAATGTCGCTTGATTGAATACCCAAACCCCAAAATTGACACCCAATTGATATTCAAAACTCTTCATTATATTCCTATTGACCATTTTTAACCACCAATTTGGGCTTAGCCCAACCTTTGCCCAACCTAAACCCAAGTCTAACCCAACACTCCCAAATTGACCAAATGTCTAAAATCCTCCAAATTGAACCTCCTCTAAACGAATTCAAAATTACCCAAACCTATTCTAAACCTCTTATGAGAATCATTTACACATTATTGATCAATCAATTGAGCTCAATGTTATGGCTAGCCTAACTCAAACCCAACTTCTAGCCATTTTGACCCAATGTGAACCCCTTCCCCAAAATTGACTTAGCCATGCTAAAGTCACCAAATTAAAGTCTGCACAGCCACTAAGCACACCCTATTGACCAAGATAGACCCCCTTAAATGATCCAAGTGCACAATGGACCAAGTGTCCCATAATTTAAGGGATCTTATCCGATTTTTGTGTTAACCAAGAAATTTTCTCCATAATCACTTGTTATTAAGTGTTAACAATAATTAACCCTCCTTCTGGCTCACCTGACTCCTCTGACCACCACCCCTGGTCCTGCCAACCAACCTAGTGGCCGAAAAACCCGAAAATTAAGAGCCACCTTCCTTAGATCAAAACCCAAAGAACCCATTCAAGCTGCCCACCTCTGATTGGCCCTTAGAACTTTGAAGACCTTCACCTTAGCTCCACATTGCACCCATTTTGAAGCCCTGAACCTAGGCCATACAATTTAAACCCCTCCTCCATGTCCAAAGAAGAGGGAAATCAAATTTCCTTGGGAAACTCTGTCAAATTGCTCCCAGAGATCCTCCAAGACTCCCTAAGCTCATTGCAACCATCCCTTAGCAAATTCCTCCATCATCTGAGCTCAATTTTTTAGCATAAAATTAGGAAAAATTTTGACTATCCTCAAAACTCCCCCAAATTCTAAATTGAATTGCTCTTGAGCTTCCTCAGAGAAAGAGAGGAAGATCCCCATCAATATCCTCCTCTTTTGAGCTCTCTAAGCCACTCCTAGCCCAAGGCCGCACCCTTCTTAATTGAACTTCTACTTGGAGCTTACACCTAAAAAAACCAACACATCCATGAGGTTCTTTAAACTCCACTGAAGGTTCCACAAGCATCTGATTTAGGCCTCCCCTCTCAGACAAAGGTATTGGACATCATCCCTAATCTAAAGAATGGCATTGTAAACATATGGATGTGTTCTCCTCAAGTAGATGGAGCTATAAGAAAAAAACTCATGTGATTTAGTTCATTATTGAGTGAGATCTTGGGTCTCGAAGTTTTACAGTGCATGAGATCAGGCTATCGGGGATGATGGAGGAGAGTCGTCTAGTCGAGTGTGTATTAAATGGATGGACGAGATTGAGGCAGATGGAGTCTTTCTTCATGAACAGCGGGACGTGTGGCTATCGAGCCAGATGGCATTGCTGAACTAAGAGGTGACACATGATGTTTCGAGGAGAACAAAGATGAAGCGGCGTGTGACTGGGTTGAATAGAAAATTAGGATTTTTTTAATTTAAATAAATAACAAATCTTTAAAAATTCATAACTTTGCATATAAAAAGAATAAAAATAAAATAAAAATATCATCTTGCTCAGTGGACAGAGGAGAATTATGTAGACTATAAATACCCTCTAGAGTATTTTAATTCATTATGATTAAACATTGCTCTCTATATCTTGAAATATTTAGGGTTTGTTCCACATGACAAAGACCATGTAGTCTAATTTTTCCAAGCTCAGAGAGCATCTCTATGTTTGAAACCCTATTTTCAATCTAGGGTGACCATTTTGGCTTATTATAATTATATAAATCAAAATATCATTTGGAAAACTATGAGAGTAATTCTAGTAGGTTTCCTGTGGTGAGAGAAGTCTAGGAAAAAAATCATGATGTTTTGAATTATCTTGTAAATTTTTATATTTAATAAATGTAAATAACTTGTGTTAAATTATGTAAATTATATACTTATTAAAAATTGACAAAATTAATCCCGCATTGTTCATAAAAATCATGTTTATCCACTGTAAAATTTCAAAATTATTTGATTAGGTTTGAGTATTAAGGTTGATTTTCTAAGAAACCTTTTATTTTTGTACAAAAATAATTATATTAAATTAAATACACTTGGGAAAATTGTGAAAAGTGGTTTTCTGATTTTCTTGTGATGAGAGGTACTTGGGAAAAATAAAATTATTTTTTAGAAAAAACTTAATTTTTTAGCCTTATTTTGAATTTAAAAATAATTAAAATTTTCAAAAATATCAAAATATTTCAAAATAAGCCTAATTGTATTTTGATCACTTGGGAATCTTTAAAATATTTTTCCTAATTTTTTTAAGTTAAAAATATATCTTAAAAACTAAAAAGTGAATCTTCCTTATTTCCCAATAAAATAATTATAATAAACAAATTAAAAATCATAAAAAAATACAAAATTTGATTCTCTGAGTTTTTTGAACTCAGAGAAGTCTAATAAGAAAATAAAAAAAAAATTTTGGTAATTAAGACATTATTTTTTATCTAAATAAATCATTAGGATTTTTAATAATAAAATAATAATAATAATAATTTAGTTCAAAAAATCATGAAATTTTGCTTAAGTGTTTCTCTGAGCTAAATAAACCTTTAACAATTTTCTCATAAATAAAATCTTTATTTTGGAAAGTTAAACAAATTAATTTTTGAAAATCCTATTTTCTGAATTTAAATAAATAATTAAACTAAATTAAATTTTGAGAAGCCTCAAATTCTCCTCTAATAATGTAATTACCTCATGGACATGACACTCTAAATGCTCAAAGACATTTGGGTTATGTTTGATGAGGTATAAGGAAAAGCACCTCAAGGGTAAAATAGTCATTCTAGATTTTCGTGTCTTAATCAAAATTTATGATTAACCAAGGGAAAATGGGTAATTTTGGACTTCAAAAATATCTTTGGATTATTGAAATACGATGGGATTAAAAGGTAGAAACTCACTTACCACCCTTGCACAACATCAACAAAATCATAATTCTCCTAATCTTCATGACTTAGAAGTCAACTAAGATCGAATGATTCTTAAGTGATGGGCTTAAGATAGAAAAGATGATAATTTACTTTTCTCAAGCCCAAAGTTGAAGATGATGTGATCATTCTATAAGGATATTTGTCACTTAAATAAAATTTTTAACAATCACCATTTCACCTGTTAAAATTATTAAGGGCTTCATAATGACGTAGGCTCAATGTCTAAACTCAATTGATTGGATTTAGAAGATGATATGATTGGTGATTAACATCTTTAAACTCTACAAGCCTGACTTTAATTATGGGCACCATAATCTTTAAATGACCTTAACTTGCCTTAGGGGCACCCACTCACATAACTCTTAAATGGAACATCAATTGATTAATCGAGTATCCTATCCTTAGGATAATTATATTGTTAACTTTTACTAAGCAACGGGTAGTTATATTTCATCCTCTGATGATTAATGGAAAAATATGATAAGTTTAGAATGAACTAGAAACATTTCAAGAGAACTTTAAAGTTGTTCAGGGTCATGCCTCAAGCACGTTGAAATCTATTGGACATGCTAAAGGGGAAATTGGACTTGCCATATTTTGTTCTAAAATCATCTACTAGGATCTTCTGAGATTCAATAAAATCATAACTTGGGATTTGATAGCTAAACCTTCGCCAACTCCTTCAATTTAAATTCCTTGCAAAATTATATATATGTCTTGCAAGTACAGACCTTTCAGGTAGTGGAACGAGAAGAATCAACAGATATGTTTTCAAATTAATGCATTTACCTCCTTATACTTCTTGTCTCGAGCTTGCATGTTAAACAACAATGTCGTCCTACATGAAAACAAAAACTGCTACGATAACTAAAAAACCAAAATAATAGCCAAAATTAAAATTATTTAAGATAAAATTCACCGCCAGAACATTCAAAATATAAGACAACTCAATATTTATTCACAAACATCACAAAACAATAATTGCAACTAAATCAAGATGTCTCTATTAAATGATTAGGATTCCCTCGAAGGAGGTAACCTACGTTTGCTAAAAATATTTCCCATAGTTTAAATGAAAGTTTGGAGCTTGTAGAGTTGAGTTTAGTGAATTCATTTGGAATAAGTGAATCTGAAAAGAAATAGTGGTATCAGAATGAGGGAACCATAGGATCCTAATCGATGTCGCTCTAATCAACTTTAATATGCCCCACAATATTTAATGAACAAAAACCATACGAACATTTGATTTTACATCATATCCTCACACATTAAAAAACTTAAACTCATCACGACAAGGAGCTTCGAGCTAGCCATGTGGGCAGCACAACCATCTTCATTAGCAAGAGGATCTACAATAGCATATCTTTCCTTAGAATTAAGCAACAAGCAATAGGATTTTGAGGTTGTTTGCTTATGTAACATAAATCCTCAAATCATTTTTCTCCTTTTTGTATAGCTTCGTTGTAAAATATAAGCCCTAACTTAGCTTAAGATTCTAAGTTTGTCGTTTGTCATGACCTAAATCCTCACATCCTCTAGGCTATTTGTGTGATTGTTTCACAAAAATGTAAGCCCTAAACAAATAAAATTGGCAGAATTAAACATTTAAAGAAATTTTTTCTCAAAGCCAAAGCCAAACTATAGGATAGACTGTGAAGTCGTCGAAGTTCTCCTCCAAATATATGACATCCCATAGTTCTTCCTCCATTGAATTCTATGTTAAATGTCCTAGATTTGAGCTATTCCCCTTTTACACCTCTTTGTCTAATCTCATTGAAAAATTATTATCCTTTTGAACTCCTTGAAGATAATATTTCTTAATTTTTATTGAGGAGTTTTCTTAGGTGACTTCGGTCATTTAAGATGTAATTAACTATAGGGGTTTGCCCTTATAAGTTTTCTTAGGTGACTTCGGTCATTTAAGATGTAATTAACTATAGGGGCTTGCCCTTATAGGAGGTGACTTCGGTCATTTAAGATGTAATTAACTATAGGGGCTTGCCCTTATAGGAAGCTTTTCTAAACCTAGCCGACTTCGGTCATTTAAGATGTAATTAACTATAGGGGTTTGCCCTTATAGGGAGCTTTTCCGAGACTTCGGTCATTTAAGATGTAATTAACTATAGGGGCTTGCCCTTATAGGAAGCTTTTCCGAAACCAGCTTAATATAAACCCTATTTGATTTGTCATATTTAATAGAGGAACTTGTCGGCTTATAATTAAAATGGTTTTCACTGACCAAACGAATGTCATATATTTCTTAGTTTATTTAATTGAGCCTCAACCTCAAGTTTTATATTTATCTTTCGGGATAGATACATGTCTTGAAGTGTAGTGCTCTTTCATTTGAACTATGAAAG
>JXCR01124178.1:185262-215493 GCA_002079205.1 Phalaenopsis hybrid cultivar | reverse complement strand
ATCTTTATATTATTATAACACAAACACAAATACATATGATAAATGAGATCATTTCTTCCTTTAACTCATTGCATCTCACTAACTCACTTCCAATTTCTAATGCAATCACTACACAGATATATTGGGTACTTATAAATGATTTTATAGATTCTAATCCCAAAGATAAGATTATCCATGACATATTGGTTCACGTGCTCCAAACTCAGACTTCTCTTTATCCCAATAATTAAGCACCTCTAGCAGTTATAAGGATACTGTAAATTCATCCACAAGTTACTCATCAAATAGGTTAGCTACTCCTATCAAATGAAAACAAAGTTAGAGAAAAGAAGTAACAAAATTGAGATGGAACTGTCACTGTTAAAGTTCATGATGTCTCTTGCAAAACTCAATTTCAGGTGAGACCCAAGTCGTAGTGCACTCATCAATCCAACTACTACAAGAGAATATATAAGTCCAGCCTTAATAAGAAGTTAAGGAATCACCTCCCTCATGACACACCACTAACAACCTAAACATCTACCAATCACCAATCAAACTAATCAATCCACATTAAAGCAAACACAATACAACACTAACAATCATAACTCTCAAGCACACTAAATCAAACCACACTGATAACTATGAGTTTCCTCCCATAAAGTACTTTATTTAACATTGTCAGCGAGACAAATGATTCCACCTAGATCAAAAGTCCATTTATTTAATTCTTGGTCAATCACCCAATCTTTTCTAGATCCATGGATTCCTACAATGTACTCAAATTTAAAATTTTTCTTTCAGTTTTTCCTTTTCATATTGTTCATATCCTTGTTCCTCATATTTCTTTCTAGATCCAATATTCTTCTAGTGATTTTCTCAATTTTCATATTAATGTCATCCTTAAATTTTACAAGAAGTGGATCTCTCTATATATATTTTTTTAATAAAGAGCACTAAAAGGTTCCAATTCATTAAAAAATAAAAAAAAATACAAAGTTTGGAAAAGGAACCCAACCTAAACTTTATACAACTCCTACAAAAACTAAAAAAAGGTTCCTAATCCAAAAAAAAAAAATATACAACTCACGCTACACCCAAAACAAAAAAATAAAATAAAATCTAGAAGAAATACGAATATAAGGGGAATCCAACATATCACCCCTAATAAAATACTTAAGAATCTCCAGAAATTTATTTAAAAAAGTAACTCTTTGAGTCTGCATCCCTTGCTTAGCAGCCCAATCAGTACATTTATTCCCTTCATAATGAATGAATAGCCAACAAACTTGCATACCAACCGTCAGAGAAAAAAACTCTTTTCAATTGATTTATAAGATTCCAAGAATAATCTCTAATCCTGCAACAAAATGACCGAAGATCAAAATAATCCATTTCAACTTCTAAATTTTTCCAACCACATTTTAAAGCCAATTCTAGTCCCATAATCACAGCCTTAGCTTCAGCTTCAATAACACTTGAAGCAACAATGACTACAGAAAACCACACATTAGCCTTACTAGAAGAGTCTCGACAATTACCACCAATACCTTAGCAAAATTACTCTAACTACGATTCGTATTGAGCTAATAACCATTAATAAGAGCAACCCAATGAATTAAAATAATAACAGCTTTATTTTTTCTCGGTAAATCAATATGAAACCTTAGCAACATACACTTAACACTAGTATTACAAGAAGGCTTAATTTCTCATATTTCAACCATCTATAAACATAACTTTTGATAGAATGAAAACAATTTCAACTAAAAAACCTGGCCATGATGCTTACAATTATTTTGAGCACACCAAATAAACTAGAAAACGATAACATGAATAGACCTCTAAAGCTTCGACCTATCCTTCTGCCAAACCACAATCATACCAGTATTAAACCTGCTATGATTACAATTACCAGCATACTTGAAGAGAGTAAACACCCTCTGCCATCTAAGAACAAGTACAAAATTAAAACATGTTCGAGACTAATTTTAAACACCCTTTGAAAATTCGTGCAAAATTCATCTCGAATTGTTTTAAAACATATTTTGTAGATTAAGGCAGTTCGAGACTGATTTTTCACAAATTTTCAGAGGGACACTTATTCTAAACACCCTTTGGAGTAATTCAATGCATCTAGTACTTTCAAAGGTACCTTTATGAAGGGATATTTCTCTTGAATCAATGGACATGTCTTTTGTATTCAAAAGAGTTGACATTTGGATAGAATTTTGGAGGGAATTTTGAATTCTTTTTGGAGGGAGGCACCCATTAATAAAAGAGAAGGAATTCTAGGGCTTGAAAATTGAAGAGGTGTTTTGGGCGTGAGGTGTGTGACATGAAGAAGGAGAGTTAGAGAGAGAGAAAGTTAAGGGCTTGAAGATTTTCTTCAATGATTGTTAGAGGAGAGGGAAGGTGAGAGATTTCTTCTTCATTACACTTCTAAGTGAGAATTGAGAGTGCTTGTAAAGAGAGAAAGGCTTGGACAGAAATCTCAAGTGCCATATGAAAGTTGGGAGAAAGTGTTATTACCATGGGAGCCCATGGATCCTATTGATGGAAACTATATAAAGAATGGAAATGAAGTGTTTGATATTATCTTGGATTAAACATCACATGCTTTGACACTTTTAATGCCCTATACAGTTGGAAGTTCAACAATTTTGGAGAAGAAAATGAAGAAAATAGAAAGAGAACTTCAGAGTATCATGAATGCAATAGAAAATCTTAATTATCTTTTTGATCACTTAGATTGAAGGATGAAGTAACACATTGATCATACATGAATAATTGAAGCAGGTTCGGTGTGGATGTTCAAGAAGAATGAATGAATCTATGAAAATTTGACTGATTAATTCCCATACCAACCTTTCTACAATTTGTACTTCCATTACCAGTCTATGGGAGATATTAAAGGAGGAGACAATACTGAAGATGAAGAGGAGTAATTGAAGAAGTTAGACTTTTTGCTATTTTAAATTAATTATGTTTTTAATGTAATTGTGTTGGATTTTCTTTAAAACTTTGTGTGATTGTGTTGAATTTGATTTGCTTTAAACTCATACAAATTTAATTGTATGTATAGTTTAGTTTTAAGCATTCTAGTGTTGTGGCTTGATGTCGACGCTTAATTACAGTGTGATTTGCTTTATGTATGTGTGAGTGTGATTAAAGATCTATATTTGTAAAAGTTTAGAATTTCATATATAAATGTTAGTTTTTGTGTTGTTTGTAAGAACATTTGTTTGTGGACTATTTAAGGATGAATATTATTGTTTAAAAAGACTAAATAGACATTGGAGTGAATTGCAAACAGCTGAGATTGCAATAAGGCAAAATATTGAAATTTTTTGTTGTAGCGCTGACAGCACCCGAGAACCGAAAGTTCCCAAATCCCTTAAAATTCATGATTTGCACAGTAAAAATGCCATTTTTACTCCTTCGGTCATCTTCAACCTTTGGCTTGCTAGCGCTTGGATTTGAGGCGGTTAGAGAACAAAAGAAGTTCGGATTTCATCTTCTCTATGTAAGAGCTACACTTTGTACTAAAATCTTTTTATTTTCACTAAGGATTTCTCCTACTTTGTCGAGATCCAAAATTTTGAAATTTTTGGGAAGATTTTGAGAAAATCCTTTGGTGAAGAACTCTTACTTAGTAGATTTAAGTTTAGAATGTTCCACATTGTAATTTTTGGAATTTATTTGGATTTTATCATTTTTCTAGAAAATTGCTATGGCACCAAGGATGAGCAAAAGGAAAAGGAAATTGGATTTTGATGATAAAAAATTCATCAATTTCAAAGCTAGCAACTATTTCAATTGTCTACTTACAATAAAGAAAATAATTCATGATTGAGCGTTCAAAAATTTATGTGGTGAAGTCAAGAGATTGATTGTTGCTCGGTAGTGGGAGAATTTTTGTTACTTTACTATCGAGGCTATTATTGGTGTAATCATGGAGTTCTATGCCAACTTTAAGGAGACTTCTGATGACCACGTCTATGTCAGTGGTAAAATGATTGAATTCACCCCTAGGAGAATTAATGAATTTTATCAGTTGCATGATGCATCTAACTGTCAGTACAAGGTATTCTCTACTACAAATGAGGTCTTGGATGAAGTTATTTCATTTCTTTCTGATGGGAGAGGAGCTTGGAAGGGGAAGAATAACGTTAAGGTAAACTTCCCTGCTTCTATGTTAAATGTAGTCTCCAAGACTTGACATTACTTTAAATTATCCAGAAGGATACCTACATACCACTTAGCGAAGTTAATAGGGATGGAACCATCCTGAACTTTTGTATCCAACAAATGAGCAGGATAGATGTTGGCTCTATTATTTTTAGAAATACTCGTTCTATTGCTATGGGTGAGACGACTGGTAGATTAGCACACCCTGCCTTGATTTTCACATTATGTGAACAGTCAGAAGTTAAGTTTAGAATTGATGAGGAAAAGATTGAACCTCTTAAACCCATTGGGCCAACAAACATAAAAACCTATGAATCTCATGTTGGATGGAGACCAGGAAGTAGGAGTAGAGATATTCCTTCTACTTCTAGTATTCCTACTCTCCAAGGACGTATGGAATAAATGATGATCCAACAATGAGATATTTTAAGAATGGAGAGTAGGATTGAAAATTTAGAGGTCAGAAATGCACATAATGTTGAATTAATAAGACAAAAGTTTGGATATGATGATGCTTATGATGATGTTATGGTTAGATACATGAGGGGTGACCACTCAGTATAGTTTCCTAGTCACCCTATCTTTACCCCTTATCAATAGCAGAACTTTGATGTAGAAGAAGAAGATGATGATGATGAGTGGTGATGTCTACTTAGTCATAGTCTTGATCTTTTATTTAGTTTATTGTTTGTTACATTTTGTTGTTGTTATTGTTTAATTGTTAAGTTTAAAACTTAGATTTATAGTGAATGTTGTGAACTTTAATCTATAGAAATGTTGTAAAGTTGAAATTTATTTTAATACTCTTATTTGTTATTTGNAGAGAGTTAGCCTTCAAGGGAAGGGAAGTGGGAGCTCTAGAGTGAGAGTCAGTATCCTCCTAGCCTAACCACAGATTTAGACACTAAACCTGAGATTAGCCAAAGATTCTCAATAACACTTGACTAAGGGTAGAGAATTAAAATTGCTCCTATTTGACACAATACAAATTCAAACAATTTATCTCTCTTATTTAACCAAAAAAGCATTGCAGTGGGAAAGATGCTTTCTCATATTTGATAACTTCATTGCAGAAACATAGTTTGGTAGTTATAGTTTAACTTCATAGTCTTGCTAGTAGTTGATAATTTAATTCTGATAGCACCTTAAATATTTGAAATTAGTATAGTAGATTTTCTTTATTACTGTGAATTTCTTAATTTTGATTACCTATCAAATTTAAACCTTCTTTGTGGGAGTGATATTTGGGGCTTAAATAGAAAGTCTTGTATTACTTAATAACAATATGTATACTTGTGTAGAGTCTCACCATAAATTGCTTTAATTTCTTATTCATAAATAACGAACCAAATATTTGGCGTCACTGTAAAGCGGTGTCAACTTTATTAATTTTACACATCTATAATTTTTAGGATCAATGAACAACTTTATGCTGTAAAAGAATGGGAAATACCTTGGTATGTTGATATTATAAATTATATTATTAGTAGAATTTTACCTTATGACTGATAAAACAATAGGAAAAAAATTCATTTATGATAACAAAACATATTTTTTTGATGAACCTTATTTTTATAAACAATGTAAAGATTTATTAATGAGACGATGTGTGTCTTATAGAGAAATTCTCAAAATTATCTAATAATGTCATGATTATGAATTTGGAGGTCATTTTGGGAATAAAGAACTGTTCATAAAATTTTGCAATCTAGATTTTATTGACTTACTCTATTTAGAGATGTTAATATACACATAAAACTTGTGATCAATGTCAGAGAGTAGGTAATATTTCAAGAAGAAACAAAATACCTCTAAATTTTAATTTGGAAATTGAAATTTTTGATGCATGGGGATTAGATCTTATGGGACCATTTATACCTTCATCTGGAAATATTTTTATATTGATTGTAGAGGATTATGTTTTGAAATGGATTGAAGCAATCACTTTACCTTGATGAGATACTCAGTGTTTCAAAATTTTTAATTAAAAATATTTTTACTAGATATGGAATGCCGAGAGTAATCTTTACCGATGAAGGATCTTATTTTAGAAATACAACAATTACAAGACTGGTAGAAAAATATAATATAATGTATAAAATTGTAACTGCTTATCATCCCCAGACTAGTGGTTTAGCAGAAGTGTCTAATCGTGAAATTAAGAGATTTTTGGAAAAGAGTGTTAATCCTAGTAAAATGGATTTGTCTGCTAAATTAGATACGACGTTATGGGCATACATGGCAACTTATTAAAAAACTATAGGAACGTCCCCTTATAGATTAATTTTTTGGAAGACTTGTCACTTGCTAGTAGAATTAGAGCATAGCTTATTGGGCTATAAAGGAATTCAATTTTAATTTGAAAGAAGCCAGTGAGAAAAGATTATTGCAATTGAATGAGCTTGAAGAAATAAAAATGAATCCTATGATAATGTGAGAATTTATAAAGAAAAGATCAAAGAATGACTTGATCAAAAAATAATAAAAAGGAAATTTTAACTTGGACATGAATTTGTTATAGAATACAAGATTGAAATTATTTCTTAGGAACTGAAGTCTAGGTGGAAAGGGCCATTCATAGTTATAAAAGTCTATCCCTATGGAGTAGTTAACATTAAAGATCCCAAGAGTGGAAAGATATTTAAAGTAAATGAGCATAGATTGAAACCATATTTTGATGGTCAAAATAGATTTTAAAGAAACTATAATGTTGGGTCACCAAGAATAATGGCTGGGAATGTCAGACTGACAACTTTAAACTAAGCGCTTAGTGGGAGGCAACCCATTCATGTTGTTGTTTAGTTTTATTGAGTTTTTATTCAAAATATTAGACGTATATTTATAATTATGTCTTTATATAGTTTGAGTATTTGAAAAAATATTCAGAAACGTATTTATTTACCTCATTTTATGGAAAAATTGATATTGGGAGATTTGAAATTTTCAACCGGAGAAAATTTGTCAGTTTCGATGTGCAGAAGTTGCATGAACGTATTTTAGTGAAGAAGAGGCTAATCAAAGAAAGGGAATTTGTGAATCAAGGATTCAACACACCGAATGCTCTAGTTGAAGAGATCATTGTGCAGAGATGTTGGGAAGTGCTTTGTTACACTACTGTCATCGTAGTTGTCCCTGTGGTGAAAGAGTTTTATGCAAATCTTCATAGAATCAACCAAGGAATTGTCTATGTGCGAGACACATTTTTGCAATTCACTCCTTCACGAACAAACAAGATGTTTATGATTGAGAATATTTCTATTTGCCATTACTTAAATGTTACCCTTACGAGAGACAATATGAATGAACTCTACCGATACCTTACTGATGAAGATACAAATTGGGAGGCCAGAGATGATGGAAATGTAAGTTTTTCATCATCATTGTTAAATAATACTTCTAAGACATGACACTTCTTTATTGCATCAAAGTTACTGCCTACCATGAAGCAGTAAGGTGACTAAGGGCGCTATTTTAAATTACTGAATTCAAACCAAAAAACCTATTGATATTGGAGCCATTATTGTGAAATTATTTTTGGGCTTGATTTTGAATGAGTCTCCAACTGCGCTTAGACATCCATCCACTATTTTCCTACCGTGCAGTCAATTGCAAGTACCTTATAAAAGTTGGGAAAAAGTGCTTCTTTCTTAGAAGTTAATGGATCCAGAAGTCTATTCCAATTGTATTAGAATGGGAGATGAAAACGATATGAATGTACTGATGTATCAGAAATCCTAGAATTCATCACTTATTCAACCTTACTTTAATTTGAATGTACCTTTGAAGAAGATCAAGAAGATAGAAAAAAGAGATGTAGAATCTAATGCATGCAATAGGAAAAATTTATGAAATTTTGGATCATCTGGATTTGAGAATGAAAGAACATTTTAAACATAGTGGTCGTATTGAAGATGGTTTGGTGTGTATGTTCAAGAATTGTGGAGGATTCGACTGATAAGTTTTCTTACCGACCCTCCTACAACCTGTATGTACACTACCAATCTATGGGAGATATCTAGGAGGATGAGAGTGAAGAAGATGTTTGAACTCAGTTTATGCACAAAACAAGTTGTTTAATACTCTTTGTTTTAGTTACTTTGTTATGTTGGATTGCATTTAATTTTTTTGTTAAACTTTATCTTTGTTTATGCTTTGTATTTAGATGTTTAGATTTCAGTGTTAGGATGTTTGGCATGCTTTAAAACACTGAAATAGATGTTTATTGCCTTGATAAATATTAGTTTGTAATAGCGTAGATTTTATATATAAAAGTGAGTTTTATGTTTTTTTGTGAAAGTTTGTTGTTAGAATAATGTTTATTTATGTTTAGAAATGATCATTTGAGTTAATTAGAGGTTAATGTAAAGCGGTACAGAGTAGATTTTCACAAAAATTGAAATATGGTGAATTTGTGCTCTAGCGCATGATGCGTTAAAAACCCGAACATGCCTAATTGCCTAGACAACTGTAAAATCGTATGGAGAAGCTCTATTTTCACCGATAGGGTCATCTCCTACCTCTAAATCTTGACCCAGGCCTTTACATTTAGAGTAATAGAGAAGATTTTGGAGGCCAAAAATCATAGATTTTATCTTCTCTTGGTAAGAGCTTCACTTTAACTCAAAAATTTTTTATTTTTAGCATGGATTTTTCCTACATTGTGGAATATCCAAATTTTGGGATTTTTAATGAAAGCTTGAAGAAAAATCATGGTGGAAAGTTTCTTACCAAATAATTTTGCTTGAGGAGTTAGATTTTTGATTTAGCAATTTATTTGGAATTTATTTAGATTTTCATAATTTTTCCAGTGGCTCTTCAAGTGAAGAGAGGAAGGCCATCTGATGATTTCAACTCACAAAGATTCATTAACTTCAAGGCCCAACCTAGTTATAATACTCAAATGGAAACTAGAAGATTGATCCAAGAACAAGTGATTGCAAACCCAGGTGGTTAGATTAAAAGGTTGATGCTCGCCAGAAATTGGGAAACATTCTGCTAGTTCACTGCAGCAGTAGAAATTGTCCCCATGATTTAGGAGTTTTATGCTAACCTGAGGTTCACTAAGGGTGATCAAATTTTAGTTAGAGGTAAGTAAGTTGAATTTACTGCTGATCGGATCAATGTTTTTTTATGGGCTAAGGAATGTATATCATGATGAGAATGCTACATTATTGATGACTTATTCATCACTGAACAAAATGATTTCCTTTTTGACTGATGGAAAAAGAGAATGGAAGATTAAGAATAACAAAATAGTTAACTTCTCTGCTTCCCTGTTGACGAGTCAGTCAAAGGTATGACATCACTTTATTTTTACTAAGTTCTTACCAATGAATCATCTTGGTGATGTGACAAAAGATAGAGCGGTCTTGAACTATTGCATTCAAAACATGAAAGAAATAAATGTTGGTGCACTCATAGTTCATCATGCTCAAAGTAATGATATCAGTTCTACAACTAGTGGTTTGAGATATCCTGCCCTGATTTTCACATTATGTGGGCAATCAGGAGTAGAGTTCCATAGAAATGAAGAAAGATTACAGCCACAAAATTATATTAGGAGGCATATGATTCATAGAGTGGAATCATTTGTTGAATCTAGAGGTTGTAGATGGGATAGACCCTCCACTTTAGCTGTAGGAGCATCTACTTCTCACTCTGCTTCACTTGAAAACATTATGGAGCAGCTTATGATTCAACAAATGGACATAATTACTATGTAGAGTCAGATTGGAGAGATTGGAGCAAGAAATTCTTATAATGATGAATATCAAAAGAGGAGAGTTTAACATGATATTTTTAGAATGCTATAGTAAGACATCTTATGGGTGAGCCTAATGTAGAATTTCCTCCTTGCCCCAGTTTCTCTCCTTATGCTCATGTTCATGATGAAGATGAAGAAGAAGAAGAAGAAGAAGATGATGATGATGATGAGGAAGGTGATGAAGAGTGATATTTTTATGAGTTTAGTTTAGTTTGTTTTGATGTTTTTTTGTTATTTTTTATTGTATTGTGATGTAATTTTAATTGGGAATTGTTGAAGTAAAAATTTTTATGTTGTGTTGTGGACTGAAATTGTAATAGTAACAACAGATTTTTACTTTTTCTGCACAATTTAGTATTTTTCAATTTTTTTTTCAGTTTTGTATTTCTTTTTTTAATTCTTAGCAATTTTTTTAGAATATATTATGACTCATTTAATGCTTTAAAGCATGTATGTATGTTTTTAAAATTAGTACCTGCAGTATACCAGAGCCCAGTTTCATAATAAAAAATCCTCTACAGTTAGTTTTTATTTTCATTCTTTTATAGCTTTCTTTCACCTACTAAATTTTGTACTAAAATATTTTTAAAAAAAATTATTTAAAAACTTAAGTTTATGGGGGAAAAATTTTCTTTTGAAAAGAAATAAACTAAATTTTATTTTTTCTCAATTAACTATATTTTTAAAATTAATTTAACATGACCTCGGATATTGAGATTAAACTTTAAATGACTATACTTATGTTTATAAATATTATGGTAAATTTAGGTAAGAAGTTTTTAATAGTGAAGGTTAATTCTAAAGTTAAAGATATTTGGTATGATAGGATAAGACTATATATTTTTTTTATTTAAGGTAAAGAAAATTGTATTTTTGAAGTGTTAAGAATTTTAGAGTTTTAAGTAAGATGAAAAAAATGAAACTTTATGAAAAATCATAAACTGACATGCATTTATTAAGTGAAGAAAGGAAAGAAGTTTTAACTTTAAGAAGATAATAGTGAAGTTCAAATCTATTAAAGGCTATCCAGATATAATAATCCTAACTTGAAAGAGAAAAAGAAAAAAGAAAAGAAAGGATTGAATAGATCATACAAGAAAAAAAAGAGAAAAAGAAAATAAAATAAAAGAAAAAAAAATAAAGTGAGGAGAAGCTTGAGGAGATGCCTAATAAAAAATTGGCTTCACTTGAATCAACTTAAGGAAGGAGCTTTATTACATTTTCTGAACTTATATTAGAATATTGTTATTATTACTAGTAAAGTTTTCATGAAGTTCTTTTTCATATGAATGTTCTAAATATCCTTTATATGACAAATTCCAATTCTTCTTGAAATGAATATCAATTAAAAAATCTTTAAATTGATTACTAAGTACTCTTAGACTTAGAATTTGAATCTAACTTATTAAAGGGTTTTCTTAAATTTTGTTATTCTATTTATTAAACTAAAGTATAGAAGTTATGAGTTGATCCCCATCCTAAGTCATATGCTTTTACGTAATAAAAGTGTCACTTAAAGATAAGTAACATTTAAGTTTGGAGGATTTTGATACACCAAAATAACATGTTATTTTAAGTATGTATTTTATGCTTATTTTTTATGATATTGCACTTTAAATAAGGGCATTTTTGTGTTTTTGTTGCAGGTATAACATTTTTAGGCATTTGGAGCAAAAGTAGCAAAAATGTCAAAATTTGGAGCCAAAACAACTAATTTTGAGAATCTAGCGCATGTTGTGCCGTTTGACAGAGCCTTGGCGCATGACGTGCCAGATTTGACACCAAATGAGTCGGAGATGACTTTTTGCGAATTAAAGCAGTTCGAGGCAAATTTTGCGCGAATTATCAAAGAGACACTTATTCTAAACACCTTGTGGAGTAATTCAATGCATCTAGACATTTTGAAATGTTCTTTTATGAAAGGATATATCTCTTGGATGAAATGACACATCTTTTGAATGCAAAAGAGTTAACTTTTGGAGGGATTTTCAGAGAGAAATTTGAATTCTTTTTAAAGGGAGGCAGCCCAAAATAAAAGAAGAAGACTTCAAGAAGTTTGTGTGTGACGTGAAAGGGGGTAGCGTGAAAGGCAAAAAAGGACGAGATAGAGGAGAAAGTCAAGGGCTTGGAGATTTTCTTCTAGGGTTGTAAGAGGAGAGGGAATGTGAGAGATTTCTTATTCATCTTCTAAGAGAGAATTAAGATTGCTTGTAAAAAGAGAAAGGCTTGGAGAGAACTTCTAGGGATTTTCTTGGGAAGGATTGTGAGATTAGTTGTCTTTTATTTCCTTAGTTTGTAAACTTGTTTTCATATATGAAATCCGTGTTTTGTCGTATCTTTCTCATAAATTCAGAGCAGTCTTCTTTATCCTTCTCCCTACTTTGAAATATGATTTTTTGAAGAAGTAATTTTGTTTTCTATGATTTAAATGTTAATAATTTGTGATGATTTGAACTCCGATCTTCATTTACTTTTCAATCTGGCCAATTGAAATGTTAACATGTATTGATAAACATATGTTCCAAAAGCACTAATTTCTACAACATGAGGAGAATCACATTTGATTTCATGGGAGAGTATGTCATCCATGGAATTGATTACAAATAAATATGGAAATATACTGTGTTGAATTTAGAATTGGATATTTTAATGTGACAGACTAAAATCCCCAATTTGATCTAGTTGATTGGAAACTAATGCAAGATTGTTAGCCCTCAGGGGAGGGAGTAGTGGGACCTTTGGAGTGACAGCTAGTATCTTCCTAGCCTAACCACAAAATGGGAGACCAAACTCTGTATTAGTAAATGTTCTTTATAGCACTCGGAAGAAAGTAAAAAAAAATGATTGCTCTTATTTGACACAAAATAGTTTTTATATATATTTTCAAATGATTTTAATTTTTTCACATGCTCATTGTAAGGGGAAGGATGCTTTCTTAAATTTGAACTTTCCATTAATAAAAATTTTGTTTAGTTTTCATATTTACTTCTCAAAGTTTAGTTTTTGGTTTATTTAACTTTATTTTTCAACTACATTTTAAATAGCATTCACTTTAGTAGTTAATATTCAAACTTGGCACTTAACCTTTTTTAGTTTATATTATAATTATATTCTTAAGAACTATTTACAGGCATTTTCAACTTCCATGTGGGATCAATAGCTAAAACTCCATTAGAGCCCTTTATTACTTTAGCGATATGTATACTTGCGTTATTTTTAAATTAGGATTTGACGGTTTAAAAGTGTCTTAAGGATACACTATTTATATTAAAATTATTTTCGTTGGAATTACAATGCATATTTATTATTATATCGGTCGTGTGTATTTTGTAATATTGAAAATTAATTGTAAAATTAACACACTAAATCTGCCCGCATCAGTGACCCTCCGACTCGGCCAATTTATCAACACATGTGAAATGTCAAGGAGCAATGATAGATCAGTGGCCACCGAAAAAGAGTCTTTACGTACTCATTATTCTATCCATTCAAGAAATGGTTTCCAAAAGTCTTCCCCTTCTTTTGTTGCGAGGTACCTTTGCCTTACTACATTTGCGGTTGGGAAGAGGTACCAAACTCGGCTCCCTCAGGTCTCTTTTCGCCCTCCCTAATGCCTTTGACGAGCAATGTCTACTTGCACTCGGAGCTCGCACCCATACCCGACTCAGGAATCACAGTCTCCCAACGGGGTTCTTTCAACACTTGCCCCTTATGGTCCCCAAATGAGCCGACTTGATCAGCCGACACAGGTTCAATTCTCAATCGTTTTTCTTTCCTAACCTTGATCCTCTTTACAAAAGCAGAAGTCCCATAGCCCACTTTTGCCATAATCTTAAGTTTGACACGAAGATCGACTGATCTGGGGAAAATGACGACGATGGATGTAATGTCAAAACTATGGCTCTATTTATAGAAGTATATTGGACTCACAATCTGAAAGGAGTTAATTAATAAATTGACTTTCTTGATTTTAGTACCATTGAACATTAATAATTTCCTTGTCACTATCTTAGCTTCACTTTTAAGGAGCAGAAAAATTTGGATAACTAATATGTATACGTCATAACTATCAACACCAGTCTCAAAGCATCTGAACAGCTCTGATGGTGGTCTAACTACCAAGGTATCCTACTGTCCTACTTCCAACCACGAGGTTGAGACTCGATCGAGCCATGGCGAGAGAGTCGAGCGACAAACCCAATCGACCGAGAGGCAAGCAAGAATCCTTGATAGCGGCTAAACGGTCGACTCACCTTTACCGCAGTGAAATAGATAAACATTCGACAAAGCACCTCGGCCGACCAATACATATTTTAGAGAGCACAATCGCCACTCCCACTCAATCGGTTGTCTCAATCGGTGGGGTTTAAACAAGCCGATGAGCTGATTACCACCATGTTAAAATTTAAATTACAAATACATAAATTGAGATCCATACTTTTAATAAGAGTATCTATTATATTAAAGACAATTTCCAAAATTGTTACATTGTTTCAGAGAGGCAAAAATATGGATTGCTTTATCGACTCTCTTAGCAANATATATATATATATATATATATATATATATATATATATATAATGTTTTAAGTCTTGTAGCTTTTCATATTAGCGCCTGCAATATTTGAGAGTTAAGTTTCAAAAATCAAAACATTCAACAGGTATGTCTTTTTTTCCTATATTTTCATATTTTCATCCTTAATCTTTTAAAAATTTAAGTTTGGGGGGGGGAATTCTTTTTTAAAGAAAGAAACTTAATTTTTATTTGTCTTCAATTAGCTATATTTTAAAATGTTTTATTTAACATGACCATTAAAACCTAACTTAGATAACTATATCTTTTTTTCTACATATATCGTAAACTTAAGCAAAAAATTTTAATAATAAAGGGATTAAGGTATTTGGTATGAGAGAATAGGACAATGTTTTTCCATTATAAGTAAAAAAATTATATTTTTGAAGTATTAAGAATCTTAAAAATTCATGTACGAAGAAAAGAATGAAACTTTATAAAAAAACTTAAAGCTAATATGAATTTATAAAGCGAAGAAATGTGAAAAGTTTTTAACTTTAAGAAGAGGATAGTAAAGTTCAAAATCCCTAAAGGCTATTCAGATATAGTAATCCTCACATAAAAAAAAAGGAAAAGAAGAGAAAAGAAAAAAGGATTGAAAATGATCCTGAAAGAAAAGAAAAAAAGATGCGAGGATAAGCTTGAGGAGATGCCTAATCAAAAATTGGTTTCACTTAAATCAACTTAAGGAAGAAGGCTTGACTACATTCTCTAAACTTGTATTTAAGTATTAGCATATTTACTATCATAAAGTTCTTTTTTTATATGGGATATTCTAATGACTTTAATATGAACAATTTGTAATTTTCTTTGAAAAGAATAGAGAATCAAAAATCTTAAGGCTTAACTGCTAGATATTCTTATACCTTTAGTATTAACTTGAGTTATTTTAAATTTTTCTTAAGTTATGTTAGTATATTTAGCAGATCAAAATGTGGAAATCTAGAAGTTAAAACTCTTTGCCATATGTCATATTTTTATTAGTAAAGGAGTTACTTGAAGACAAGTAACATTTAAGTTTGGGGGATTTTGATGCACCAAAAATATATACATGTTTAGACATATATTTTATACTCATTTTTTGTGATATTTCACTTTAAAGGAAGGTATTTTTATTTTTTATTGCACATTGATGATTTTTAGGACTGAAGCAAAAAGGAAGCAAAAAGAATGGTATCTGGAGTTAAAATGGTGTTTTGGAAAAAATATTCAGTGCTGACGGCGCCAACAAGGATGTTGATGGCACCAACAAGGATGTCGACGATGCCAACAAGGATGTTGATAGCCCCAACATGAACCAGAAGTCTAGAACCTTATCAGCGCCGACGACGCCAGAATGGGCGCTAACGACACCATTTAAGAGAGAGCAGAGAATTTAATTCTAACCACGGGCGCCGATAGTGACAAAGTTAGTGTTGGGCAAAATTTTAGAAGATTCGATTAATTTGGATGCTTTTTGAAGAGTTATTGGAGGCACCTTTTTGGAAAACCTACATTATGCTTTATCCAGAGAAAAAATTGATCAGGAAAAGTGGTGGTTAGAGGGGGCTAGTGTGTAATTGAGTTTACTTAAGTGTTATACTGTCTAGCGTGGTGAGTCTAAGAGTGATTTCTCTTCAGAGTTGTTAGACAGGGAGAAAAGTGAGATATTTCTTCTTCCTTACATTTTTAAAGAGAAAGTAAAGAGTGTTGTAAAAAGAGAAAGAGTCCAAGAGAGGCTACAAGAGATTTGCCTAGAGGAAGAGTTACAGATAAGTGGTGTTTATTTATTATTGTTGTATAAACTTTCTTTTATTTATGAAATTCATATTTTGACGTATCTTCCTCATGAGGTCTAAGTAGTTTTCTTTGTCTTACTCCCTACTTTGAGATCTGGTGAAGTGAAGAGATAATAAATTAGCTCTACAACAAAGTGAGAATCACATTCAATTCTATGAAGAAGTGTNTATATATATATATATATATATATATATGGCAAAGAATTGGAAATTTAAGGGTGATAAACTAAAATCCCCAAATTTTTCTTAGTGTTTAAGAACTAAAGAGAGAGTTAGCATTCAAGGGAAGGGAAGTGGGAGCTCTAGAGTGAGAGCCAGTATCCTCCTAGCTTAACCATATATTCAGAGACTAAACCTGAGATTAGCCAACGATTCTCAATAACACTTGACTAAGGTTAGAGAATTAAAATTGCTCCTATTTGACACAATACAAATTCAAACAATTTATCTCTCTCATTTAACCAAAAAACGCATTGTAGTGGGAAAGATGCTTTCTCATATTTGATAACTTCATCACAGAAACATAGTTTTGTAGTTATAGTTTAACTTCATAGTCTTGCTAGTAGTTGATAATTTAATTCTGATAGCACCTTAAATATTCAAAATTAGTATAGTATATTTTCTTTATTACTGTGAATTTCTTAAATTAGATTACCATATCAAATTTAAACCTTCCTCGTGGGAGCGATATTTGGGGCTTAAACAGAAAGTCTTGTATTCCTTAATAACAATATGTATACTTGCGTAGAGTCCCACCATAAATTGCTTTAATTTCTTATTCATAAATAACAAACCAAATATTTGGCATCGCTGTAAAGCGGTGTCAACTTTATTAATTTTACACATCTATAATTTTTAAGATCAATGAACAACTTTATGCTGTAAAAGAATGGGAAATACCTTGGTATGCTGATATTATAAATATATTATTAGTGGTATTTTACCTTATGACTTATAAAATAACAGGAAAAGAAATTCATTTATGATAAAAAATCATATTTTTTGGATGACCCTTATTTTTATAAACAATGTAAAGATTTATTAATGAGATGATGTGTGCCTTATAGTGAAATTCACAAAATTATCCAATAATGTCATGATTATGAATTTGTAGGTCATTTTGGGAATGAAAGAACTGTTCATAAAATTTTACAATATGGATTTTATTGACCTACTCTATTTAGAGATGTCAACATACACATAAAACTTGTGATCAATGTCAGAGTGTAGGTAATATTTCAAGAAGAAACAAAATACCTCTAAATTTTAATTTGGAAATTAAAATTTTTGATGCATGAGGATTAGACCTTATGGGACCATTTATACCTTCATCTAGAAATATTTTTTATATTGATTGTAGTGGATTATGTTTTGAAATGGATTGAAGCAATCACTTTACCTTGATGTGATACTCAGAGTGTTTCAAAATTTTTAATTAAAAATATTTTTACAAGATATGGAATGCCGATAGTAATCATTACCGATGGAGGATCTCATTTTAGAAATACAACAATTACAAGACTGGTAGAAAAACATAATATAATGTATAAAATTGCAACTGCTTATCATCCCCAAACTAGTGGTTTAGCAGAAGTGTCTAATCGTGAAATTAAGAGATTTTCAAAAAAGAATGTTAATCCTAGTAAAATGGATTTGTCTGCTAAATTAGATACGACGTTATGGGTATACATGACAACTTATTAAAAAACTATAGGAACGTCCACTTATAGATTAATTTTTGGTAAGACTTGTCACTTGTCAGTAGAATTAGAGCATAGCTTATTGGGCTATAAAGGAATTCAATTTTAATTTGAAAGAAGCCGGTGAGAAAAGATTATTGCAATTGAATGAGCTTGAAGAAATTAGAAATGAATTCTATGATAACGTGAGAATTTTTAAAGAAAAGATGAACGAATGACATGATCAGAAAATAATAAAAAGAAAATTTGAACTTATACATGAATTTATTATATAATACAAGATTGAAATTATTTCCTAGGAACTGAAGTCTAGGTGGAAAGGGTCATTCATAGTTATAAAAGTCTATCCCTACGGAGTAGTTAACATTAAAGATCCCAAAACTTGAAGGATATTTAAAGTAAATGGGCATAGATTGAAACCATATTTTGATGGTTAAAAAAGCTTTTAAAGAAACTATAATGTTGGGTCACCCAGAATAATGACTGGGAATGTCGGACTAAAAACTTTAAACTAAGCGCTTAGTGGGAGGCAACCCATTCTTGTTGTTGTTTAGTTTTATTGAGTTTTTATTCAAAATATTTGACGTATATTTATAATTATGTCCTTATATAGTCCGAGTATTTGAGAAAATATTTAGAAACATATTTATTTACCTCATTTTATGGAAAAATTGATATTGGTAGATTTGAAAATTTCAACCAGAGAAAATTTGTCAATTTCGATGTGCAGAAGTTGCATGATCGTATTTTAGTGAAGACGAGGCTAATCAAAGAAAGGGAATTTGTTAATCGAGGATTCAACACACCGAATGCTCTAGTTGAAGAGATCATTGTGCAGAGACGTTGGGAAGTGCTTTGTTACACTACTGTCATCGTAGTTGTCCCTGTGGTGAACGAGTTTTATGCAAATCTTCATGGAATCAACCAAGGAATTGTCTATGTGCGAAGCACATTTGTGCAATTCACTCCTTCACAAACAAACGATATGTTTATGATTGAGAATATGTCTATCTGCCATTACGTAAATTTTACCCTTACGAGAGACAATATGAATGAACTCTACCGATACCTTACTAATGAAGATGCAAATTGGGAGGCTAGAGATGATGGAAATGTAAGTTTTTCATCATCATTGTTAAATCATATTTCTAAGACATGACACTTCTTTATTGCATCAAAATTACTGCCTACCATTAAGCAGTAAGGTGACTAAGGGCGCTATTTTAAATTATTCTATTTAAACAAAAAAACCCATTGATATTGGAGCCATTATTGTGAAATTATTTTTGGGCTTGATTTTGAATGAGTCTGCAACTGCGCTTGGACATCCATCCACTATTTTCCTACTGTGCAGTCAATTGCAAGTACCTTATGAAAGTTAGAAAGAAGTGCTTCTTTCTTAGAAGTCAATGGATCCAGAAGTCTATTGCAATTGTATTAGAATGGGAGATGAAAACGATATGAATGTACCGATGGATCAGAAATCCTAGAATTCATCACCTATTCAACCTTACTTTAATTTGAATATACCTTTGAAGAAGATCAAGAAGATAGAAAAAGAGATGTAGAATCTAATGCATGCAATAGGAAATATTTCTGAAATGTTGGAACATCTGGATTAGAGAATGAAAGAACATTTTAAACATACTGGTCTTATTGAAGATGGTTTGGTGTGTATGTTCAAGAATTGTGCTTGGATTTGGGAGGATTCGATTGATAAGTTTTCTTACCGACCCTCCTACAACCTGTATGTGCACTACCAATCTATGGGAGATATCTAGGAGGATGAGAGTGAAGAAGATGTTTGAACTTAGTTTATGCACAAAACAATTTGTTTAATACTGTTTGTTTTAGTTACTTGGTTATGTTGGATTGCATTTACTTTTATTGTTAAACTTTATCTTTGTTTATGCTTTGTATTTATGTTGGATTGCATTTACTTTATGTTTGAACTTAGTTTATGAGAGTGAAGAAGATTTCAGTGTTAGGATGTTTGGCTTGCTTCAAAACACTGAAACAGATGTTTATTGCCTTGATAAATATTAGTTTGTAATAGCGTAGATTTTATATATAAAAGTGAGTTTTATGTTGTTTGTGAAAGTTAGTTGTTAGAATAATGTTTATTTATGTTTAGAAATGATCATTAGAGTTAATTAGAGGTTGATGTAAAGCGGTACGGAGCAGATTTCTACAAAAATTGAAATATGGTGAATTTGTGCTCTAGCGCATGACGTGCTAGAATGGCGCATGATGCGTTGTTTTACAGAGCATTGGTGCATGATGTGTTAAAAACCCGAACACACCTGATTGCCTAGACAACCGCAAAATCGTATGGAGAAGCTCCATTTTCACTGATTGGGTCTTCTCCTACCTCTAAATCATGACTTAGGTCTTTACATTGAGAGCAATAGAGAAGATTTTGGAGGCTAAAAATCATAGATTTTATCTTCTCTTAGTAAGAGCTTCACTTTAACTCAGAAATTTTTTATTTTTAGCATGGATTTTTCCTACATTGTGGAAGATCCAAATTTTGGGATTTTTAATGAAAGCTTGAAGAAAAATCATGGTGGAAAGTTTCTTACCAAATAATTTTGCTTGAGGAGTTAGATTTTTTATTTAACAATTTATTTGGAATTTATTTAGATTTTCATAGATTTTTCAGTGGCTTCTGGAGTGAAGAGAGGAAGGCCATCTGAGGATTTCAACTCACAAAGATTCATTAACTTCAAGGTCCAACCTAGTTAAAATACTCAAATGGAAACTAAAAGATTGATCCAAGAACAGGTGATTGCAAACCCGGGTGGTGAGATCAAAAGGTTAATGCTCGCCAGAAATTGGGAAAGAGTTTGCTAGTTCACTGCAGTAGAAATTGTCCCCATGATTTAGGAGTTTTATGCTAACCTGAGGTTCACTAAGGGTGATCAAATTTTGGTTAGAGGTAAGTAAGTAGAATTTACTGCTGATCGGATCAATGTTTTTTTATGGGCTAAGGAATGTATATCATGATGAGTATGCTACATTCCTAATGACTTATTAATCACTGAATGAAGTGATTTCCTTTTTGACTGATGGAAAAAGAGAATGGAAGATTAAGAATAACAAAATAGTTAACTTCTCTGCTTCCCTGTTGATGAGTCAGTCAAAGGTATGACATCACTTTATTTTTACTAAGTTATTACCAATGAATCATCTTGGTGATGTGACAAAAAATAGAGCGGTCTTGAACTATTGCATTCAAAACATGAAAGCAATAAATGTTGGTGCACTCATAGTTCATCATGCTCAAATTAATGCTAGCAGTTCTACAACTAGTGGTTTGAGATATCCTGTCCTGATTTTCACTTTATGTGAGCAATCAGGAGTAGAGTTCCATAGAAATGAAGAAAGATTACAGCCACAAAATTATATTAGGAGGCATATGATTCAGAGAGTGGAATCATTTGTTGAATCTAGAGGTTGTAGATGGGATAAAGCCTCCACTTCAGCTGCAGGAGCATCTACTTCTCACTCTGCTTCACTTGAAAACATTATGGAGTAGCTTATGATTCAACAAATGGACATAATTACTATGCAGAGTCATATTGGAGAGATTGGAGCAAGAAATTCTTATAATGATGAATATCAACAGAGGAGAGTTCAACATGATATTTTTAGAATGCTATAATAAGACATCTTAGGGGTGAGCCTAATGTAGAATTTCCTCCTTGGCCCAGTTTCTCTCCTTATGCTCATGTTCATGATGAAGATGAAGAAGAAGAAGATGAAGATGATGATGAAGAAGGTGATGAAGAGTGATATTTTTATGAGTTTAGTTTAGTTTGTTTTGATGTATGTTTGTTATTTGTGATTGTATTGTGATGTACTTTTATTTGGGAATTATTGAAGTAAAAAATTTTATGTTGTGTTGTGGACTGAAATTGTAATAGTAAGAGTAGATTTTTACTTTTTCTGCATTTCTTAGTATTTCTCATTTTTTTTTCAGTTTTGTATTTCTTTTTTTAATTCTTAGCAAATTTTTTTAGAATATATTATGACTCATTTAATGCTTTAAAGCCTGTATGTATGTTTTTAAAGTTAGCACTTGTAGTATACCAGAGCCCAATTTCATAATCAGAAATCCTCTACATTTAGTTTTTATTTTCATTCTTTTATAGCTTTCTTTCACCTACTAAATTTTGTACTAAAATATCTTTTAAGAAAATTATTTAAAAACTTAAGTTTTGGGGGAAAAAATTTTCTTTTGAAAAGAAATAAACTAAATTTTATTTGTCCTCAATTAACTATATTTTTAAAATTAATTTAACATGACCTAGAGATATTGAGATTAAACTTTAAATGACTATACTTATGTTTATAAATATTATGGTAAATTTAAGTAAAAAGTTTTTAATAGTGAAGATTAATTCTAAAGTTAAAGATATTTGGTATGATAGGATAAGACTATATATTTTTTTATTTAAGGTAAATAAAATTGTATTTTTGAAGTGTTAAGAATTTTAGAGTTTTAAGTAAGATGAAAAAAATGAAACTTTATGAAAAATCATAAATTGATATGAATTTATTAAGTGAAGAAAGGAAAAGAGTTTTAACTTTAAGAAGAGAATAGTGAAGCTCAAAACTATTAAAGGCTATCCAGATATAATAATCCTCACTTGAAAGAGAAAAAGAAAAAGAAAAGAAAGGATTGAATAGATCATACAAGAAAAAAAAAAGAGAAAAAGAAAAGAAAATAAAAGAAAAGAAAAATAAAGTGAGGAGAAGCTTGAGGAGATGTCTCTTGTGGAGTAATTCAATGCATCTAAACATTTTGAAAGGTTCTTTTATGAAAGGATATGTCTCTTGGATCAAATGACACATCTTTTGAATGCAAAAGAGTTAACTTTTGGAGGGAATTTTGGAGAGAAATTTGAATTCTTTTTGAAGGGAGGCAGCCCAAAATAAAAGAAGAAGACTTCAAGAAGTTTGTGTGTGACGTGAAAGGGGGTAGCATGAAAGGCAAAAAAGGACGAGATAGAGGAGAAAGTCAAGGGCTTGGAGATTTTCTTCTAGGGTTGTAAGAGGAGAGGGAATGTGAGGGATTTCTTATTCATCTTTTAAGAGAGAATTAAAATTGATTGTAAAGAGAGAAAGGCTTTGAGAGAACTTCTACGGATTTTCTTGGGAAGGATTGTGAGATTAGTTGTGTCTTTTATTTCTTTAGTTTTGTAAACTTGTTTTTATATATGAAATCCGTGTTTTGTCGTATCATTCTCATGAATTAAGAGTAATCTTCTTTATCCTTCTGCCTACTTTGAAATATGATTTTGTAAAGAAGTAATTTTGTTTTCTATGGTTTAAATGTTAATAATTTGTGATGATTTGAACTCTGATCTTCATTTGCTTTTCGATCTTGTCAATTGAAATGTTAAAATGTATTGATAAATATATGTTCCAAAAGGACTTATTTCTACAACATGGGGAGAATCACATTTGATTTCATGGGAGAGTATGTCATCCATGGAATTGATTGCAAATAAATATGAAAATATACTTTGTTGGATATAGAATTGAAGATTTTAATCTGACAGACTAAAATCCCCAATTTGATCCACTTGATTGGAAACTAATGCGAGATTGTTAGCCCTCAGGGGAGGAAGTAGTGGGAGCTTTGGAGTGATAGCTAGTATCTTCCTAGCCTAACCACAGAATGGGAGACCAAACTCTGTATTAGTCGATGTTCTTTATAGCACTCGGAAGAAAGTAAAAAAAAATTATTGCTTTTATTTGACACAAAAATGATTTATCTTTATTACTTTAGCGATATGTATACTTGTGTTATTTTTAAATTAGGATTTGACAGTGTAAAAGTGTTTTAAAGATACACTATTTATATTAAAATTATTTTTGTTGGAATTACATTGCATATTTATTATTATATTGGTCGTGTGTATTTTGTAATATTGAAAATTAATTGCAAAATTAACACATTAAATCTGCCCGCATCAGTGACCCTACGATTCGACCAATTTATCAACACATGTGAAATGTCAAGGAGCAATGATAGATCGGTGGCCACCGAAAAAGAGTATTTAAGTACTCATTATTCTATCCATTCAAGAAATGGTTTCCAAAAGTATTCCCCTTCTTTTGTTGCGAGGTGCCTTTGCCTTACTACATATGCGGTTGGGGAGAGGTACCAAACTCGGCTCCCTCTGATCTCTTTCGCCCTCCCTGACGCCTTTGACGAGCAATGTCTACTTGCACTCGGAGCTTGCACCCATACCCGGCTCAGGAATCACAGTCTCCCGACGGGGTTCTTTCAACACTTGCCCCTTATGATCCCCAAATGAGCCGACTTGATCAGCCGACACAGGTTCAATCCTCAATTGCTTTTCTTTCCTAACCTTGATCCTCTTTACAAAAGCAGAAGTCCCATAGCCCACTTTTGCCAGAATCTTAAGTTCGACACGAAGATCGACTGATCTGGGGAAAATGACGACAATGGATGTAATGTCAAAACTATGGCTCTATTTATAGAAGTATATTGGACTCACAATCTGAAAGGAGTTAATTAATAAATTGACTTTCTTGATTTTAGTACCATTGAACATTAATAATTTCCCTGTCACTATCTTAGCTTCACTTTTAAGGAGCAGAAAAATTTGGGTAACTAATATGTATACGCCATAACTATCAACACCAGTCTCAAAGCATCTGAATGGCTCTGATGGTGGTCTAACTACCAAGGTATCCTACTGCCCTACTTCCAACCACGAGGTTGAGACTCGACCGAGCCATGGCGAGAGAGTCGAGCGACAAACCCGACCGACCGAGAGGCATGCAAGAATCCTTGATAGAGGCTAAACGGTCGACTCACCTTTACCGTAGTGAAATAGATAAACATTCGACAAAGCACCTCGGCCGACCAACACATATTTTAAAGAGCACAATCGCCACTCCCACTCAATCGGTTGTCTCAATCGGTCGGGTTTAAACAAGCCGATGACCTAATTACCACCATGTTAAAATTTAAATTATAAATACATAAATTGAGATCCATACTTTTAATAAGAGTATCTATTATATTAAAGACAATTTTCAAAATTGTTACATTGTTTCAGAGAGGCAAAAATATGGATCGCTTTATCGACTCTCTTAGCAGNTCAAAATTCCCTCAAATTGACCCTTCAATTGAATTCAAAACCACTTCCATCCTTCACCAAAGTTGTTCCTTAAAATCATCTACACCAAAAGCAACAATTATTTGAGCCAATTGACATGGCTAACCTAAAAACCCAAGTTTTGGTCATTTGCACCCACTTGAACCCATGCATTAAATGTGACCTAACCACCCTAAGGCCACCAAACTAACTCCACCACAACCATTAGTTGGACTTAGCGACCAGTCCAAACACCATGATACCACCTAAATCAATTCATGTATCAAAGGTTCCCCAAATTGAGGGATCTTATTTCCAAAAATGCACATGCTTAAGATATCTTTGTCAAATTCAAGAACATTTGCATTAAATTGTTGTGATGGATTCCTCTAGGTTCCCTGAGCTCCTAGCCACCTCCCCCTGGCCGGCCGGCCAGCCTAGTGGCCGGAAAATCCTAAAAAAGAGGGCCACCCCCATGACATCTCACCCAAATCAAACTTAGAGACCAGCTCATCCAAATCAATTTGAAGAGCTCCTCTGCCCTCCACCTAAGCACCGCATTACACCTATTAATTGGCCACGATAGCCACCATAACCCCATTTTTATAAAAGGACCTCAATGGCCGTTAAAAAAAAAGTGTTGAAATTTCCTTAGAGAGGCCTCTCCAAACTTCACCCAGAGCTTCCCTAAGATTCCCTCAGTGCATTCCAACCATTTTCCCTCACCCATTCTCATTGTCGGAGCTCAATTTTGAGCTTGAAACCCTGCCGGAAACCAGGACAGAGCCCAATACACCTCCACACTCCACCATTATTCAATTTCTTGTGCCCACGCCATCACAAGAGTGAAAGAAGCCAAAGCCCCATTAAATCTCCCTTCCACAGAGCCTCTACCATAGCTCTAAACCAACACCTGAAATCGAGCTTAGTCGAATTCATTCCTAGGTCTTACACCAAGAACAGGGACTCAATCCCTAGCCTCCTTGGACCCCAAAAAACGTGTCGAGCACCTCTGATTGAAGCCTCCATTCTCAGAGTAAAGGTATAAAACTTCTCCTTCTTCCGAGCTTATTTTGACTCTCCATTTACTTAATCTTGATTTCATGTCATCTTAACTTCCTCCTCCCGAGCTTATTTTGATTCTCCATTTACTTAAGCTTGATTTCATGTCATCTTAACCGCTCCCTTCTCAGAGCAAAGGTATAAAACTCCTCCTCCTGAGCTTATTTTGATTCTTCATTTACTTAAGCTTGATTTCATGGTACCTTAGCAGTATAGATGTGTTTGTCTCACTTAGACGAGTCCATAGGATCAAACCCAAAGTGATTTGGTTGAGTCTAAATTGAGATCTTAAGGTTTTAGTGTGGACGGGTACGGGATCATTCTATCGGGGACGATGATGGGGAGTCGTTCGATCAAGTGTGTATTAAATGAACGGGGGAGATCGAGTCGGACAACGCTTCGGGACATAAACCGAGGGCCGAGTCAGCAGCTACGTGGACATGGCTTCCAACCAGAGCGCGCCACGCATGCCTTCGGAGCTGCCTAGGATCTAGTCAGCACGCGCTGTTTAAATAGATAAATAAGGCTTTTTCTTATTTATTTAAATACCCTTAACCTAGAAAATTCATAACTTTGTGTAGAAAAATCACAAAAATAAAATAAAAATACCCTCTTGCTCAATGAACAGAGGAGAACAATGTGAAACAAATTTCAAATCTATTTAAAGCATATTTTATTTTTAATTAATTAAACTCTATTTGGGATCATTTGATTCTCCATGCATATTAGCACATCACCTTAGCTTGGAATTTTGGCATATTGTAGCCTCTGTCAAGGGGGATATTCTCTGATTTTTCCAAAGTCAGAGGGGGTTCCTATACAGAGACCCATGTTTTACAAATTCTTCACATCATTTCCTTAAAATAATCATGGAAATTAGCATATTGGTTATTAAATCCCAAAAAAAATTTTATCATTTCCTTAAAATAATCATGGAAATTAGCATATTGGTTATTAAATCCCAAGAAAATTTTAGAAGGTCTACCATGACCAGAGAAACCTTTGATCATGGAAATTAGCATATTGATTATAAAATCCTAAGAAAATTTTGGAAGGTCCACCATGACTAGAAGGAGCTTCCTATACAGAGACCCATATTTTTCAAGTTATTTCACATTATTTCTTTTAAATAATCATGATTAGCATATTGGTTATAAAATCCTAAGAAAATTTTGGAAGGTCCACCATGACTAGAGAAACCATTAGAAATAATTTAATGGGTTAAGTTATTTAAAATGTCCTTAAATTTTACAAATACTAAATTACTAAAATAATTAATTTTAAAAAATTTAAACATTTAAATGAATTGATTTTTGATCTCCACTATGATTTATGACCAAGAGAACTCATCATAAAAATTATAAAATATTTTGAGTTCATTTGACACCTTAAGTTGATTTTTAAAGATAAATACCACTTTTAACACTTGAATGATTTTGAGTTCTTACAACAACTTAAATTGATTTTTAAAGATAAATACCACTCTTGGCATTTAAATGATTTTTAAAAATTAAAATATAACTCAAAAAAATTATGAAACTTAGTTTCTTGAGTTCTCTGTTATCAGAGATATTTTCTAAAAATAAAATTATATTTAAAATAAAAACTTGATTTTTAGCCTATTTTAAATATTTAAAATAATTAAAAATGCATAAAAATAAACAAAAAATAAAACTCATGGAAGTTCCAAATTGCTTTCTAATTACTTAGGAATAATTAGAATATTTTTCCTATAAATAAAGATATTGAATTTTAAAGCTTAAAAATAACTTTTAAAAGGCTAAAAATAAGTTTTTTGAATTTCAAAGCTTAAGAATAATTTTTAAAAGGCTAAAAATGAGTTTTCACTAAAATAATCCCATTAAATCAAGGAAAAATAAAAAAAATATAAAAATTACTCCTCTAAGTTTTTTGACCTTGAAGGAGTTTCAAAAATACAAAACTTAATTTTCACCACTCAAAATATTTTATTTTTATTAAATAACCCAGAACTTGAAATAATTCTAATAAATCACAGAGAATTAAAAAAATTATGAGATTTAGTCCAAAGGCTTCTCTGGTCTAGGTCTACCTCCAGCAAAAATTTCAAAGGATTATAATTTACCTTGGTCAAGTTAGGAATTTTCTTTAAAAATCCTATTTTTGCATGAAAATAATTACATAAACAATTAAATTTTTAAAAATCACATTTTCTCCTCTGATGTCTTAATTGACCCATGAATGAGGTAAGATTAAATTTTGAAAAATCACATTTTCTCCTCTGATGTCTTAATTGACCCATAAATGAGGTAGAATAAAAAATTCAAAGTCATTTGAATTGAATTTGACAAATTATGAAGTATTAGAGCCTTAGGGGCGAATGTGCAATTTTGGAAATTTAACCTTAATTAACATTTAGGCTTAAGTCAAGGAGGGGAATGGGTAACCTCTAATCCTAATCAATTTATTTGATGTTTAGAACATAAACGGGTTAATTGGTAGAAACCNTATATATATATATATATATATATATATATATATATATATATATATATATATATATATATATATAATTGTTATTAGCTGCGGTAAAAATGGTATTAGCTTCATAATTAAAAGAAGTAGATCAAATCGAAGCAATTTTAGTGAACGGCAGCGATGAGCGATCTGCCTAAACTTTATTCTCATCGGATGCCAATTGGCATCTTAGGTTCGNAAATTGATTAAATAAGGATTAGAGAAATAAACATGATTAAATCAAACATCCTTGAAACACCACTAAGCCCAACTAGGATTAAAAATTTGTCTAGGTGCTCAAATTACAGTAGCTTGCCTCTTTAAGGGTCTTCACCCACATAATTTTCAAATTAAACCACAAGTGATAATTACCTCTTTCTTAGGGATAATTGAGACATCAATATTCACTGAGCATTAGAAGTATTCACAGGATGAACCATTAAGCAACATAATAAGTTTAAATGAACTCGAGACTTTTCACCAGTTGGTGAGAGGGAGTCATGGACCTGCTTCCCCCTCCTAACTTGTTGGATACCTTAGAGGCCTATTAAACTTAATATTCTTTGCTTAATGAAATCATCCTTAATTAAACTTTTAAGGACTCACCAAAATATGACATAGGGTTAGGAAAACCACCAGGACTTACTTTTCCTGCTCTTCATAAACTGCCTTAACATGCATTTTAAGTTTCAGGTGGTGGAACGGGAAGAATCGCCAGGTACACTTTTACAATTTTCAGCGTTGTCCTTCTTGTACTTTCATACTGTACTTTTATACNTAAAATCAACCAAGATAAAATTCACCGCCACAACATTCAAAATATAAAACAATTCAAAATTTAATCACAAATATCACACAAAACCACAACTTCAACTAAATTAAGACATCTCTATCGGATGATCGGGAATCCCTCGGAGGAGGTAACCTACGGTTGCTAACGAAACTTTCACGGTTTTAATGAAATTATGGAACTCATTAAGTTGGGTTTAGTAAGTTCATTTGGACTAAGTGAATCCATTAAAAAATAGTGATGCGAACTCATTAAGTTGGGTTTAGTAAGTTCATTTGGACTAAGTGAATCCAATAGAAAATAGTGGTGCCAGAACGAAGGAACCGTAGGATCCTAACCAGTGTTGCTCTAATCAACTTTAATATGCCCTCAAAAAATTTAAAGAACTTCAAGCATAGGGCCACCTGATTTGACATTATAACTTGACACGCTAGAAAACTCGAACTTGTCGCGGTAAGGAGCTTGGAGCTAGCATGGTGGGCAACACGACCATCTTCAATAGCAAAACCTGTCTTCCCCAGCTAAACCAATCTTCCTTCCTTAGACTTAAAACAACAAAGCCATAGGACTTCGAGGTTGCTTGCTTATGCAACGTAAATCCTCACCTTATCTTTAGGCCTTTGTATAGCCCTGCTATATAATATAAGCCCTAACTCGTCTTACGATTCTGAGGTTGTCGTTTGTCATGACCTAAATCCTCACATCTTCCAGGCTATTTGTGTGATCATTTCACACGAATGTAAGCCCTAACTAATAAAAT
>JXCR01124178.1:165561-184645 GCA_002079205.1 Phalaenopsis hybrid cultivar | reverse complement strand
AGACCAGACGGACGTCATACTTTCCTTAGTTAATTTGATCGAGCCTCATCCTCAACTCTTGTGTTTATCCTTTGGGATAGATACAAGATTTGAGGTATAGTGCTCTTTCATTTTAAACTATGAAAAATATGGGGTCAGTTTGATTTCATACTTCAACGTCCTTCCGAAGCGGGCGACGAGATTTTGATTCCGGCGACCGACAGCTTCTTACGGGCAACTCCCCACAAAACAACCCGAAATAACACCGACAATGGGCTAAGGAATGTATATCATGATGAGTATGCTACATTCATGATGACTTATTCATTGCTGAATGAAGTGATTTCCTTTTTGATTGATGGAAAAAGAGAATGGAAGATTAAGAATAACAAAATAGTTAACTTCTCTGCTTCCCTGTTGACGAGTCAATCAAAGGTATGACATCACTTTATTTTTACTAAGTTATTACCAACGAATCATCTTGGTGATGTGACAAAAGATAGAGTGTCTTGAACTATTGCATTCAGAACATGAAAGCAATAAATGTTGGTGCACTCATAGTTCATCATACTCAAAGTAATGCTTGCAGTTCTACAGCTAGTGGTTTGAGATATCCTGCCCTGATTTTCACTTTATGTGAGCAATCAGGAGTAGAGTTCTATAGAAATGAAGAAAGATTATAGCCACAAAATTCTATTGGGAGGCATATGATTTAGAGATTGGAATCATTTGTTCAATCTAGAGGTGGTAGATGGGATAGAGCCTCCACTTCAGCTACAGGAGCATCTACTTCTCACTTTACTTCACTTAAAAACATTATGGAGCAGCTAATGATTCAACAAATGGACATAATTACTATGCAGAGTCGGATTGGAGAGATTGGAGTAAGAAATTCTTATAATGATGAATATCAACAGATGAGAGTTCAACATGATATTTTTAGAATGTTATAGTAAGACATCTTAGGGGTGAGCCTAATGTAGAATTTCCTCCTTGCCCCAGTTTCTCTCCTTATGCTCATATTCATGATGAAGATGAGGAAGAAGAAGAAGAAGATGATGATGATGATGAGGAAGGTGATGAAGAGTGATATTTTTATGAGTTTAGTTTTGTTTGTGTTAATGTTTGTTTGTTATTTGTGATTGAATTGTGATGTACTTTTATTTGGGAACTGTTGAAGTAAAAAATTTTATGTTCTGTTGTGGATTGAAATTGTAATAGTAATAGTAGATTTTTACTTTTCCTGCATTTTTTAGTATTTTTTAGTTTTTGTTTTTCAATTTTGTATTTCTTTTTTTTAATTCTTAGAAAATTCTTCAAAATATATTATGACTCATTTAATGCTTTAAAGCCTGTATGTATGTTTTTAAAGTTAGTACATGCAGTATACCAGAGCCCAGTTTCATAATCAGAAATCCTCTACATTTAGTTTTTATTTTCTTTCTTTTATAGCTTTCTTTCACCTACTAAATTTTTTACTAAAATATTTTTAAGAAGATTATTTAAAAACTTAAGTTTGGGGGGAAGAAAATTTTCTTTTGAAAAGAAATAAACTAAATTTTATTTGTCCTCAATTAACTATATTTTTAAAATTAATTTAACATGACCTAGGATATTGAGATTAAACTTTAAATGACTATACTTATGTTTATAAATATTATGGTAAATTTAGGTAAAAAGTTTTTAATAGTTAAAGTCAATTCTAAAGTTAAAGATATTTGGTATGATAAGATAAGACTATATATTTTTTTATTTAAAGTAAATAAAATTGTATTTTTGAAGTGTTAAGAATTTTAGAGTTTTAAGTAAGATGAAAAAAAATGAAACTTTATGAAAAATCATAAACTGATATGAATGTATCAAGTGAAGAAAGGAAATGAGTTTTAACTTTAAGAAGAGAATAGTGAAGTTGAAAACTATTAAAGGTTATCCAGATATAATAATCCTCACCTGAAAGAGAAAAAGAAAAAGAAAAGAAAGGATTGAAAAGATCCTGAAAGAAAAAAAATCAGAAAAAGAAAAGAAAATAAAAGAAAAGAAAAATAAAGTGACGAGAAGCTTGAGGAGATGTCTAATAAAAAATTGCCTTCACTTGAATCAACTTAAGGAAGGAGCTTTATTACATTTTTTAAACTTATATTGGAATGTTAGTATTATTACTAGTAAAGTTTTTATGAAGTTCTTTTTCATATGAATGTTCTAAATATCCTTTATAAGATAGATTGCAATTCTTCTTGAAATGAATATAAATTAAAAAAACTTAAAATTGATTACTAAGTACTCTTAGACTTAAATTTTCAATCTAAGTTATTAAAGGTTTTTCTTAAATTTTGTTATTCTATTTATTAAACTAAAGTATAGAAGTTATGAGTTGATCCCTATCCTAAGTCATATGCTTTTATGTAATAAAAGTGTCACTTAAGGATAAGTAACATTTAAGTTTGGAGGATATTGATAAACAAAAATAATATGTTATTTTAAGTATGTATTTTATGCTTATTTTTTGTGATATTACACTTTAAATAAAGATATTTTTGTGTTTTTTATTGCAGGTATAACATTTTTAGGCATTTGGAGCAAAGTAGCAAAAATGTTGAAATTTGGAGCCAAAACGACGAATTTTGGGAATCTGGCGCATGATGCGCCGTTTTACAGACACGCTAGATTTTACACCAAAAGAGCTGGAGATGACTTTTTGCGAATTAAAGCGGTTCGAGGCAAATTTTGCGCGAATTTTCAAAGGGTCACTTATTCTAAACACCTTTTGGAGCAATTCAATGCATCTAAACATTTTGAATGGTTCTTTTATGAAAGGATATGTCTCTTGGATCGAATGACACATCTTCTGAATGCAAAAGAGTTAACTTTTGGAGGAAATTTTGGAGAGAAATTTGAATTCTTTTTGAAAGGAGGCTGCCAAAAATAAAAGAAGAAGACTTCAAGAAGTTTGTGTGTGACGTGAAAGGGGGTAGCGTGAAAGGCAAAAAAGGAAGAGATAGAGAGAGAAAGTCAAGGGCTTGGAGATTTTCTTCTAGGGTTATAAGAGGAGAGGGAAGGTGAGAGATTTCTTATTCATCTTCTAAGAGAGAATTAAGATTGCTTGTAAAGAGAGAAAGACTTAGAGAGAACTTCTAGGGATTTTCTTGGGAAGAATTGTGAGATAAGTTTTATCTTTTATTTCTTTAGTTTTGTAAGCTTATTTTAATATATGAAATCCGTGTTTTGTCGCATCCTTCTCATGAATTCTGAGTAGTCTTCTTTATCCTTTTCTCTACTTTGAAATATGATTTTGTGAAGAAGTAATTTTTTTTTTCTATGGTTTTAAATGTTAATAATTTGTGATGATTTGAACTCTGTTCTTCATTTACTTTTCAATCTGACTAATTAAAATGTTAAAATGTATTGATAAACATATGTTCCGAAAGGAATGATTTCTACAACATGGGGAGAATCACATTTGATTTCATGGGAGAGCATGTCATCAATAGAATTGAGAGCAAATAAATATGAAAATATACTTTGTTGGATGTTGAATTGGAGATTTTAATGTGACAGACTAAAATCCTCAATTTGATATAGTTGATTAGAAACTAATGCGAGATTGTTAGCCCTCAGGGGAGGGAGTAGTGTGAGCTTTGGCGTGGCAGCTAGTATCTTCCCAGCCTAACCACAAAATTGGAGACCAAACTCTGGATTAGTCAATGCTCTTTATAGCACTCGGAAGAGAGTAAAAAATATGATTGCTCTTATTTGGCACAAAACAGTTTTTCACAATTCAAATGATTTTAATTTTTTCACAATTCACATGCTCATTGTAAGGGGAAGGATGCTTTCTTAAATGTGAGCTTTTTGTCAATAAAAATTTTGTTTAGTTCTCGTAATTTTACTTTTCAAAATTTAGTTTCCGATTTAGTTAACTTTGTTTTTCAACTACATTTTAAATAACATTCACTTTAGTCGTTAATATTCAAACTTTGCACTTAACCTTTTTTAGTTTAAATTATAATTATAGTCTTAAGAACTATTTACAGGCATTTTCAACTTCCCTGTGAGATCGATAACTAAGACTCCATTAGAGCCCTTTATTACTTTAGCAATATGTATACTTGGGTTATTTTTAAATTAGGATTTGACAGTTTAAAAGTGTTTTAAAGATACACTATTTTTATTAAAATTATTTTTGTTGAGATTACATTGCATATTTATTATTATATCTGTCGTGTGTATTTTATAATATTAAAAATTAATTGCAAAATTAACACACTAAATCTGCCCGCATCAGTGACCCTCCGACTCGGCCAATTTATCAACACATATGAAATGTGAAGGAGCAATTATAGATTGGTGTCCACCGAAAAAGAGTCTTTACGTACTCATTATTTTATCCATTCAGGAAATGGCTTCCAAAAGTCTTCGCCCTTCTTTTGTTGTGAGGTGCCTTTGCCTTACTACACCTGCGGTTGGGTAGAGGTACCAAACTCGGCTCCCTTCGGTCTCTTTTCGCCCTCCTCGATGCCTTTGACGAGCAATGTCTACTTGCACTCGGAGCTCGCACCCATGCCCGACTGAGGAATCACAGTCTCCCGACGGGGTTCCTTCAACACTTGCCCCTTATGGTCCCCAGATGAGCCGACTTGATCAGCCCACACAGGTTCGATCCTCAATCGCTTTTCTTTCCTAACCTTGATCCTCTTTACAAAAGCAGAAGTCCCATAGCCCACTTTTGCCAGAATCTTAAGGTCGACACGAAGATCGACTGATATGGGAAAATGATGACAATGGATGCAAGAATCCTTGATAGCGGCTAAACGGTCGACTCACATTTACCGCAGTGAAATAGATAAATATTCGACAAAGCACCTCGACCGACCAACACATATTTTAGAGAGCACAATCGCCACTCAATCGGTTGTCTCAATCGGTCGGGTTCAAACAAGCCGATGAGCTAATTACCACCATGTTAAAATTTAAATTATAAATACATAAATTGAGATCCATACTTTTAACAAGAGTATCTATTGTATTAATAACAGTTTTTAAAATTGTTATATTGTCAAAATACTATCTCGATATATAAGAGGCAAAAATATGAATCGCTTTATTCTACTATCTTAGCAGAGAAGTCTAAATGTATTATAGTCTCTTCCTTCTTTTGTTCAACCCCAGCTCTGACGTATTCACAAGAGATATATATATTGGTTCCTAGTATAATTGTTATTAGCTGCGGTAAAAATGGTATTAGCTTCATAATGAAAAGAAGTAGATCAAATCGAAGCAATGTTTAATGAACGGCAGCGATGCGCGATATGCCTAAACTTTATTCTCATCGGATGCCAATTGGCATCTTAGGTTCTGCCGTTACAAGTGTTATTACTATTTTCACGATCTTTGAGAACCACGATCCTATGATGTTGTCATTCTGGAAACAACATCCCAAGCCACTCATCTACTGTATTATCTCCTTTTACAAATGTCAATGCAGATCTAAGGGTTTCTACATATGTTTTTTATTTTTAACCTCCAGATATGCATAGAATCTTTCCTAACCGTACGTCTCCCGCTATCGGTCGAGCACGTGGTCACGGAAGAAAAAAAAGCACGCAATAGCCCGAGCAGCTGTAGCCCAGCCGAGTAATCAAGTGAAACATCGTCCCTTCATCTTCCGTTTCCTCGTGATACTCTCCAGACGCTTTTTCTCGGTCTTCGAAGGTCAATAATGGCGGATCCAGAGAGAATTGATTGGTCTTCTNAAAGCACGCAATAGCCCGAGCAGCTGTAGCCCAGCCGAGTAATCAAGTGAAACATCGTCCCTTCATCTTCCGGTTCCTCGTGATACTCTCCAAACGCTTTTTCTCGGTCTTCGAAGGTCAATAATGGCGGATCCAGAGAGAATTGATTGGTCTTCCNGCAGATCTAAGGGTTTCTACATATGTTTTTTATTTTTAACCTCCAGATATGCATAGAATCTTTCCTAACCGTTCGTCTCCCGCTATCGGTCGAGCACGTGGTCACCGAAGAAAAAAAAGCACGCAATAGCCCGAGCAGCTGTAGCCCAGCCGACTAATCAAGTGAAACATCGTCCCTTCATCTTCCTTTTCCTCGTGATACTCTCCAAACGCTTTTTATCGGTCTTCGGAGGTCAATAATGGCGGATCCAGAGAGAATTGATTGGTCTTCCCTTGCGTTGAGAGCGTTGAGCAAGCGGCGGACCTGGGCCTTCCTTTTCCTTCTCGTCTACGCTCTCCTCCTCTTCTCCTCCTGGAACCTCGTCCTCTCCATCCGCTCTTGGTACGCCTCCGCCGCCGCCTCCGCCCCTTCACCGGCCTCTCTCGGCTGGCCAGCGCTCTACGCCTCTGTACTTTACGGTGGTGTCTTCGGGCTTCTCTCCATGGGGGCGGCGCTCGCCGTCGCAGTGCCGGCTACCGTCGTCACTTGGATTACTGTCCTCGTGCTTCTCGCTTTTGCTGGAAAGCCACGCCGGACGCTTGTGACTGAGGGGCGGCGGATCACCGCTGACATCGCTGGATTCGCAGTCAAGATCCTTCTCCGAGAGGGCAATCTCGTTGCCGCGTTATGTGCTCTCGTCAGTTTCGTCGCCTTAATCCTTCGGAGGAAGGGAACTCAACAGGGGCAACAACTTGGGGATTTGTACACGAATTAGACGCCAATTTTTTCCTTTCCTTTTTTTTTTCTCTTCAATTTAATGTCNTCTCGTCAGTTTCGTCGCCTTAATCCTTCGGAGGAAGGGAACTCAACAGGGGCAACAACTTGGGGATTTGTATACGAATTAGACGCCAATTTTTTCCTTTCCTTTTTTTCTTCTCTTCAATTTAATGTTTTGTAAGGTAGAGGAAGGGGTAGTTGAAGAAATTCTCTGCCCTAGAACTGCTTTTTAATATTTTACCATTGTTTATATACATGGGTTTTCTTGTCAAATTTTGCACCGGATCTTTACTGGCTGTGTTTTGTGATGTAATAAATGTAGTAGTTTTTAACTTTAGGTATGCTTTGCTTCCAAGCTCGGAATGTCTCTCTGTAGAATGACCTGCCGACTAAACATTAGACGGATTTTTGTGCAGACAAGTCTGAATAAAACAGTGATTTGCATTCATTTTGGCAATTGATTTGGCCAAATATTTTGATAGCTCCGTGTTGCTTGGGCGGAGCATGCATTAAATTGATGGAGTACTGCCATGTAAAGCTTACTTGTTATTCTCTTATTGAATAACTGCCGAACTACACACGATATGATATCGATTTTCTTACCAATNTCCTTCGGAGGAAGGGAACTCAACAGGGGCAACAACTTGGGGATTTGTACACGAATTAGACGCCAATTTTTTTCCTTTCCTTTTTTTTTCTCTTCAATTTAATGTTTTGTAAGGTAGAGGAAGGGGTAGTTGAAGAAATTCTCAGCCCTAGAACTGCTTTTTAATATTTTACCATTGTTTATATACATGGGTTTTCTTGTCAAATTTTGCACCGGATCTTTTACTGGTTGTGTTTTGTGATGTAATAAATGTAGTAGTTTCTAACTTTAGCCATGCTTTGCTTGCAAGCTCGGAATGTCTCTCTGTAGAATGACTTGCCGACTAAACATTAGACGGATTTTTGTGCAGACAAGTCTGAAAAAAACAGTGATTTGCATTCATTTTGGCAATTGATTTGGCCAAATATTTTGATATCTCCGTGTTGCTTGGGCGGAGCATGTATTAAATTGAGGGAGCACTGCCATGTAAAGCTTACTTGCTATTCTTTTATTGAATAACTGCCGAACTACACACGATATGATATCGATTTTCTTACCAAACTTGAATGATAGCACATTAGTTGAAAACAAATAAGACGAGGAATATCCGGGAGCGTTCACCATACAAAAAAAATCAGATAATAATAAATATTGTTTTATTTTGAAAATGAAGTTCAAACGGTGTTAATCAGCCTAACAAACCTCCTATATCATGCTCTTAATTTAAATAAATACTTTTATATTTCGAAAAGTTTTTTTACGGTTAAAGCTCATCTTTTACCATTTGTTATAAATTGTTTAGTCTAAAAATTCGGACAATTAAATTTAAAGTTTCCATCCATTAATCTAATTATTTATGAAATAATTTTGTAATTTGTCTCATGAATGTCATTCTTTTTAGAGTTCTTATTATATAAGAAATTTGTTGAAATTTTTGATATGTGATTTGTTTCGCACGAGCATAATTAGTTATTAGATGTTTAAACAATTTCAAGATATCTCATAGGGGATAATTGATCTGATACAATTTCACGTTGTTTTTTTAGTTCAAATACCATGTTTTCTTCCCTAATTTTATGGATATCTAGCTTTTGGAAGGTTAATTGTTAGTATTTTCATGTTATGAGGGTTGGACGTGCATTACAGAGTCAAAGCATGAAGAAGAAAAACTTCATGTCTTGTATAATTACGCCACTGTTTGGCGTAATTGTACGGACATCTCTGTTGAGGCAGCATAATTAAACCAGGTCTTGGTATAATGACATGCTTAAAAATGTGCTATATTTTGAGATATATTTTATGCTCATTTTTAAGGGTATTACACTTTAATGGAAGGCATTGTGTTTTTTTTTGTTTCAGACACGAGATAGTTTTGGAGAAAAAAGATAAAAAATGGAGCAAAACTTGGTCAAATGAAGCAAAGGAGCACAAAGTGAACTGACGCCTAAGCACTAGACCCTAAACCTGGAAATAAAGAGCCCAGTGCCATGGCGTAAGGATCTGGATCCTAGGCGTTAGATAGTTATTCGAAGCTTCTAGAAGGTTGGCGCCAAAGCGTCCAGACTAGTGCCAGAATCGGTTTTCTTTAGCTATAATATATTCAGATGAATTTTGAAGGGACTTCTAAAGTAACTCTTGGGGATTTTAAGAGTTATTATAGGGGGGGGGGGTGTCTTCAAGAAAAAATAATATTTTTTTTGGGTGTTGAGTTTTTGGTTGTTATTGGAGGACACTAGAGTGGTTAGAGAGGAAGTTAGTGTAAGAAGAGAGAGGAAGAGGGAAAGAAACTCAGGAGATCTACTTGGGAAGATGTTTGAGATAAGTATTTTGTATTTTTGTTTAAGTTTGTTATAGTTTATTGAGTAAACTTGATTTTAAATATCAATCCATATGTTGTTGTATTTTTCTCATAAAATCTGAGTAGTTTCTTTATTTTCTCCTTTTAATAATAAATCAACATGTGTAAGATTAGAATTACTTAGAATTTCTTATAATATTAATATTGTGATGACATATTACTTCAAACTTAAATTACTTATGCAATTTGACAAATTCATAAGTTAAAACATATTGTGAAAACGTAATGAACCAGGAGAGTGACCCAACCTGCGATTACGCAGATATTTAGTTTCCAAAAGATGGTAAAAAACTCGACCAAATATAATTTAGTGGCTAGTGTGTACAATAATTATGTAATAAATTTAGAATTAATTGATGGTTTACACACTATGGGTACTATGTAAGTATAAGTATTGTTTTAGGTAATATATGATTTTCTTTTAAAGCCTCAGTATCGTTCCCATTAGAAAGGTGAAATTACTCTTTATCTAACACTCTTTTTATGGACTGAGTAAAACTCTATAACAAACAATCTAATTTCCTATAAATTCTATTTCAAAGCTAAAAGATAATGCAGAAACTTTAAATTAGTTTTATAAAGAAGAGATAAAATTATGTAGAAGTTCTTTCCCCTTGTATAGAGATAATAATTAGTGTAGGAATCAAATGATTAAAGGTTAAAATGTAATTTTGTGCCAAATAGGAGCATGCATATTCCTTACCCTCTCCTGAGTGCATAAAGAACTTTGATTGACCTAAAGTATGTTCTTAAATCCCTAGTTATGTTGGATAAGTTCTAGCCTCTCGCTTTCAGATTACTCACTGTGCCCTCTCTATAAGATTAATCGGTCCGTAGGTTCCAACTCTAGATTAAATTGATAGAGATTTTAGCCTGTCGCCCTAAAATCACCAATTACGCCCATCAAAACTCATCTCCATATCCATTTGCACTAACCCATGGATTACCTCCTCACCCATGAGATTAATGTCATTCTTACTAGTTAAGGAACACATAAACCTCTATGGTCATTGTGGATTCACAATAGATTGTAACATTTTAATTGACTTGATTGAAGATGTAAATAAAGTAGGAAGTAAAGAATCATCACATGTGTGAAATAAGAGAAATTTTAAACAATTTTAATCCTACACATGATTACTTCTTATTGCAAGGAGAAAGATAAAGAAAACTAATCAGAATTCATGGGGATAACACAACAAAACATGATTTATATTCCAAACCAAGACTTCACAATAAAATAAAAACTCAAACATAAATACAAAGTACTTATCTGAGACTTCTAATCCTTTGAAGTTCCTTTGACTTCTTACTCTAGTAGACACACCAAAACACACACTACAAAGACTCTCTCACACACACACAACACACAAGAAGATTGTCTCACTCCCATTAATTCTTCAACAACCCCTCCTTAAGTCTCCTACCCCTTCCTCTCTAGGCCTTTTTTGACCAGTCAATTATGTCTTTAAATAAAAATCTTAAGAACACCACGAGTCACTTCAAGCATCTTAACATGCCTTAACATTACCTATTTTATATATACATTTCAAGTTTATTGATACAAAAAATTACAATTTTATTTATACATTTTATGCTTAAATTAAGTGATATTACACTTTAAAGGTGGGTATTTTCATTTTTTTTGCAGGTATATTGATTTTAGGCATTTAGAGCAAAAAAGAGCAAAAAGAAAGAAATTTGGAGTCAAAATATAGTCTTTCAGCATCCTGTCGCCGGAAGAGCCATAACTGGCAGCAGAGACGCCATTTTACAAAGAAGTGGCGTCAGAGGCACCAAAACTGGTGCCATAATCAATAAAATAACACTGAACTCCAATAAACTAGCACTAGAGGCACCAAAACAGGTGTCAGAGGCACTAGAAACAAATTAAGATGGATTGTGGCAGTTATTGAATTTTTGATGGTTCTAGAAGACTCCAATTAATTCAAACACCCCATGGAGTAGTTTAATGCATCTAAACACTTTAGATAGGCTCTTAAATGAATAGATATGTCTCTTGGATGAGGGATTTGTCTCTTGATGTGAAGAAGTGTGCTTCTTGGGAAATATGAGGTAATTTTGAATTATTTAAAGAGAAGGCTGGCGCCATAATTAAAAGAGGAGTATAGTGAGGTCTTGCGTGTGGCGTGGTGAAGAAGGTTGCTTGAGTTGGGTTAGGAGAGGGTTTTCTTCTAGAGTTGTAAGAGGAGAAGGAAGGTGAGAGACTTCTTCTTCATTTTATTTAGAAGAGAAAATTGAGTGTGATTGTAAAGAGAGAAAGTGCTTAAAGGGAACTTCAAGGGATTTGTTTGAGGAGGAGTGTGAGATAAGTTGTGTTCTTTCCTTTCTTTATTTGTAAACTTCTTTTTTTTTTATAAAATACATGTTTTGTCGTATCCTTCACATTAATTCTAAGTTGTCCTATTTATTCTTCTCCCTACAATGATATATGGATTGTAAAGAATTAATTTTATTGTGTAAGGTTTTATATGAAAATAAAATGTGATGATTCAAACTCTGATCTTATTTTACTTTTTGATATGACCAATTGAAATGTTAAAATTTGTTGAGAAAGAAGATCTGAAAGGGCTATGCTTTCTACAACAAGGTAAGAGTCACATTCAATTTCATGGGTGGGAATCTAGTCAATGGGGTTGAGTGCAAATAATTTGGGAAATAAATTTTGATGGGAGCAAAATTGGAGATTTTTGGGTGACTGGTTAAAATCCGCAATTTGGTCCAGTTTCTTGGAAACTAAAGCAAGAGTGTTAGCCCTCATGGGAGGGAGAAGTGGGAGCTCTGGGGCGGGATCCAATATTCTCTCAACCTAACCATGGATTTAGGGTCCAAACTCTAGATTATTCAATGTTCGTTAATTTGAAAGAATATGATTGCTCTTATTTGGCACAAAACAATTTTAAACATAATTTGAAATGATTTTAATTACTTAACAATCCATAAACTCATTGTGAAGGGGAATAATATTTTCTTAAATTTTAAGTCTTCATTACAAAACTTTGTTTAGTCTTAGTAAGTTTAACTTTGAAGTTTAGAAAATAACGTAGTTAATTTAGTTCTTTTAGTTGCATTTCATTTAAAATACATTAAATTTATTTTAGATTTTTTTTACTTAAGTTTACGTAGTTTGAATATTGTGTTTGACGTTATAACCATAAATATTTCCAACTTCTTGTGAGATCAATACTTATGACTCCATTAGAGCCCTTTATTACTTGAGCGGTATGTATACTTGCGTAATTATTAAGGTTTGGTAACTTAAATATTTTAAAATATAAAACTTTTTAAATTAAAGGGATTTTTATTGTGATTGATCTGCATATTTACTAATTGTGTTGTTGTGTGTGTGTTGTAGTAACTAATTGTGTTGTTGTGTGTGTGTTGTAGTATTGAAAGATATTTACAACTCTTATACACAAAAATTGGGCATCAAGTTTTTGGCGCAGTTGTCTGGGAGTAATGGTAAATTAATTTATAATTTAGAATACTTTGTTTGAATTGAAAATCTTATAAAAACTTAAAAAAAATGTAGTTTAATTAATATTTTTATATTATAGTGCGTTTGCTTATTTAATTGCTTATTGTGTTTGTGTATGCATAGTTTAAGATCTGAAGGTTTAGTACCTTATGATTCTTAGTTAGAAAGAACTATTAAAAAAAATCGACAACAACAAAAAGAGTCAGAAAATTTAAACAAAATGGTTATAAACTTACGTAATCCAGAAAATTAAAATGAACATCATCAGAGACTTTTAAGAGGTTATGCTAATCCTACAACAGATGAAATTCAATTGAGTCTACAAAACCCTGATGTAGTTGTTAATTTATTTAAGTATAAACCTGTTATTATCTAAATGGTACAAAATAATCAATTCAGGGGAACACCGATGTTGACCTCACTTTTTGTTGAGGTCCAGTTTCTTCCTCAGAAGCATAGGATCTAGCCATATGACTTTTTTGTTGAATGTTCCTAGAAGACTAGTAAAGAAGCACTCACCATTATAAATTCTAAAACTCTTCTTTGCTCATCTTGAAGTTCCACATGTTGGTTCTAACTTCTAACACTTAGTAGGTGGAGCCAATATGGGGGATCTCAAGAGGAGTCCTTATAAGACTATTTGGCCCGAGGGTTATACTTGGGTGGTGTGGTCTTGGTCTTGCACACATACACTTTCACTTTTGACCCCAACCCTTAACCAAACATGCCTTGCTTGATCCCTTACTCTATTGGATACTCATGTGGATGGTCCCTTAACCCATTAGCTCTAGGGTTTGGCTAATAGAAGCATATGGAGGATCCATAATGAGAGTTCCCTTGGTCTCATGGCTCAAAAGGGGTGATTTTATGATTAACATCTTTTTGAACCGTAATCCTACTAAAATACTCAATTTAGCCTTTTGCCTCCAAACTTTCTCAAAATGACTAAATTGCCCTCGAAACATTAAAATTATCAAAATTACCCAAACTACCCAATTTTTTCAAAAAATCATCTCAAACTTTTTCAAACAATCGAAATTACCTAAAACACCCTGAAATTTCCAAAAGTCCCAAAATTCCTCTAACTTTGCCAAAATTAACAAAATTCCCTTGGTGGCCCAAATTTTCACAAAACCTCCAAAAATAATTTCAAACACTTTCAAAATCAATCTTGACCACTCATGAAGCCCAATTTTACCAATTTGACCAATTTTGACCAAAATCCTAATTTTGCCCTTTAAGTCCCAATTACCCCAATTCACCCCCAATTTCCACCAATTTGACTTCAATCTTCCCCAAATTTCATTTCCAAATCAAAATTCATCATGCCCAATCTCAATTGAAACCAAACTAATGACCAATTTAACCCAACTTCAAACCAAATTCAAGTTCACTTAAAACCCCCAATTTGGTCAAACCCCCAAAATTCTCCCAAATTGAACCCCATAATCAAATCAATTTCTCCAATTTTGAGTTATAAACTCTTCATAATGTTCCCCTTGATCAAGTTGAGACCTTAACCAAAATTCAAACCTCACCCAAATTCAACTCAAATCAAAATCCCCAATTTTTCTCCAAACAAATTGTCACCAAATTGAACTTCATAACTCCATAATTTTCACCCAATTGATATCAAAACTCTTCATCACAATCCCTTGAACCAATTTGAGCCATAAATTGAACCAAATCCAAACAAAAGTCTAGCCCAGTTGCCCCGAAATTAACCATGAGCCAAATTCAACTAAATTGAACTCCCAAATTAATTCAAAATCACCTAATTCCTCTTTCTAACTTTTCATAACAATCATCCACATTAATTTGATCAGTCACTTGACACAAATATTAACCCAAGCCTAACCTCGACCCAAGTTAAAATAATTTTGAACCTAAACCCTAAATTGACTCAAATCTTTCGCATTAATCAATCCTAGCCCTCTCATGCCCTGGTTTGCCTCCTAGGATGCTAATCAGATCACCCAAGACCCACGATTTGAGCCATGGACCAAGGGTCCCCCAAATTAAAGAGATAGTCTCCCCCATTTTTGCTAAACACTTGGCCCCATGCAATCATCCATCAAACTTCGAATGTAATAACAGATAAGACTTCCATGACCCTCCCTGACTCAGGTAGCCACCACCTAACCTCTGGCAAGCCACACTAATCATCGAAAAGTTCAAATTTGAGGGGACCTTCCCTCCTTTAAATCCATAATTGAACTCATCCACTGTGGAACTCCCCCATTAGATGCTTGCATTGCTCAGCCCTTCACCTCATTCTTCTTGCACCAGCTAATTAGAGCCTGAGGCCCTCCACTTGGCCATAACTATAAGAAGCCTCATTTTTCAGCTAACTTCTAAGTGTGTCAAAATCCTTAGGGAAACTCTGCCAATTTGCTTGCAGAGCCTCTCCAAGCTCCATCCATTTTCTCCCACTAAAATCCATTGCCTGAGCTCAATTTTGAGCACAAAATGGAGGGTGTTTGCATCACCCCTTGATCAAACTCTTGCCTAGGCTCAACCTTAGATCAAATTGGTGCTTGTAGGAGCTTTGTGGAGTCACAACAAACGTCTATAACCAACCCAATTGAGGCCTCACCTCCTGAGTTAAGGTATAGAACAAAAACCCTAAAATCGTGCTCGGTTTCATCAATTGTGAAGAGAATGTTAATTTTAAATGTATCTATTCATATGAATGTGTTTTTCTCAACTAGATGAAGGTGTAGGACCAAATCATGAGTGATTTGGTTGAGTATCGATCGAGAATGAAGCATTTTAGAGTGGACGGTTGTCGGTTTAGAACGTATATGATCGATGAACAAATGTCGTCCATTTGCGCATGTATTGATCTAAGAGTGGAGGAGTTAGGCTAATAAATGGTTCGTAAAGTGCAGCTTGCATGGCAACTAACGCAGACAACATCGTCCAATAGAGCTACGAAGCATGGAAAGTTCAGAGCGCCGCAGGTTGACATACATATATAGGGAATATGTTTTTTTGATTTATTTTAATTTCAGAACATAGAAAATTTGTAACTTGGTGTAATAAAATCATAAAAAAAAATTACCCGCTTGCTCAATTAAAAGAGGATAATAATGTGGACTATTTTAATTCTAATTATTTGACATGTCTATAATTTTTATTTAATTAAATACTCCCTGGACTATTTTAATTCTAATTAAGTAAATACTAATCACCATGGCTTGAAACTTTAAGGGTTGATTTCTCATATTAATAAGGATGTTCTATGATTTTTCTAAGGTTAGACAACATCTCTAGCTTTGAAACCCTAATTTTCAGGCCTAATTGTCTATTTTTGCTTGAAAAAATTATATAAATTAAAATGTACATAAAAAATGGGACTTATTTTGGTAGGTTCCATGTGGTTACAGGACTCTAGGGAAAATATAAATTAAGTTTAAATGTTTTTGTAAATTACTATTGTTAATTAAATCATAAGAAACTCACTAAAATTAAAATGAATAATATAATATTAAAATTTTTTGAAAAAGATTCCACACAATAAATAATGATCATTTTAACTCACTCTATAAATTTAAAACTTATTTTAAATAATTTGATCACTAAAGTCTATTTTCTAAGTAAATTGGTATTTTTCATTAAAATAATTATAATATATTTACTACAATTAGAAAAATTATGAAAAATGATTTTAAGAGTTCCTTGTGATCAGAACAACTTAGCTAGAGATTTTAAAATAATTAGTTCATTTTTAAGTTACTTTTTGAATTAAAAATAGTAAAAAATTGCAAAAATTTGAAAATGCACCAACTTATTCCTAATTGTTCCTTGATCTCTTCTAACAATTTAAAATATTTTTCTTAATTTATTTTATTTAGTTATGTATTTTTAAATGCCAAAAATGTATTTTTTAAATTTTTTCAATAAAATAATCATAATAAATAAATTTAAATTTTATTAAAAATAAAAATTTTGTTTCTCTAAGTTCTCTAAACTCAACGAGATTTAATAAAAATATAAAAAGTGATTTTTGAAATTAAAATGTATTTTATATTTAATTAATCTTTAAAATAAATAAATAATTATAATAATTAAAATATAATTTTAACAATCATGAAATTTTGTCCAAGTGGTCCTCTAACCTAGGTGGAGTTCTAATAATTTTCCCATGAACAACCATATTTTTTTGATTAGTTAAATAAATTAATATTGAAAAGCCTATTTTTGAGTTAAAATAATTGTATAAATTAAATAAAAATTAGAAAAATCACATTTTTTTTTCTCTTGTATTTTAATTGACCCATGAGTGGGGTACCATAAAAATTCAAAGTAATTTGAGTTATATTTGATGAGTTATGAAGTGGAGATCCCATGGGCAAAATGGTAATTTTGGATTTTGAAATTCTAATTGAAATTTAGGATTAACAAAAGGGTTCATATTGAACACTTTTGGATGTTTGAAATATAATGGGTTAAGAGGTAGAAACCAATTTTCCACATTTCCATGATAATGATAAAATTGTAATTTTGTCAATTGTAATAAGAAATGAGCTCACATTAAATTAATATTTTGATAATTACAAACTTACCCATGAAATTGTTAAGGGCTTAGTAGTGAACTAGGCTTAATCCAAGATTGTTTAATGAGGATTCGAAAATATAATATAAATGATCATGAACGTTTTGAAAACAATACAGGCCGGACTTTAATCTGGGGTGTAAAATCCTTAATGACTTTGGGTTTGTCCCTCGGGTCATTCACTCACATAACTTTTAAATAAAATTTCAATTGACTATTGGGTCCGGGATAATTAAAATACCAAGGTTCACTGAGCATAAGGTGTAATAATCTAAATTTGGATAATCAATTGAACAATATAATCAGATCTAATGAACTCGAAATGTTTCAAATGATTTTAAAAGTTGTTCAGGGTTATGCCTCAAAGAATTTAGAAACCTTTAGATATTTTGAAGGACAATTGAACTTATTATTATTTTTTCAAGAAAATCATCCATTATAACTTTTAGGGACCTACCAAGTTATGATCTAGGGTTTTGTAGATACACCTTCAATTGGTCTTCTTGTTTTTTGTTCTTGCAATTTATCTAAATTTTCTCTCTCTCTCTCTCTATATATATATATATATATATTGCAAAATAATCTTTCAGTGAGAGCGTGAGAAGATGACATGTACACATTTACATTTTTTCAACGTAATTTCCCTTTATTTTACTTTACTACATTTCTTACTTATACCTGCTTTAATTACACAAGCTCTTTCAAAATTAAAAATTATAAAAAAATATTCTTCAAAATTGAACAACATTTTTAAAAAATAATAAAACAATTTTATAGGACGTCCTTTTGAATTTACGGGACTCCCTCGGATGAGGTAACCCACAGTTGCTAATGAGATCTCCACAATTTAAATGAGCTTAACATCTTGTTTAAGATAATTAAATTCAAAAGAAAATAGTGGTACCAGAATGATGGAACCGTAGGATCTTGACCGGTGTCGCTCTAATCAACTTTAACTCTCCCATAATGATGAGCTGAACTTTTCATCTAAACCTTTGAACCGTAGACTTTAAGACTGTTACTTCACCGAGGAGCTTATAGCTAACTTTGAGGGAAGCATTGTACAATAACAAGCAGATCTACAACAACAATCTCTTCCTTAGGATTAAACAGCAAGTCATAGAATTTTGGGGTTGTTTTCCTAGTGTAACATAAATCCTCACTTTATCTTTAGGCCTTTGCACAATTATGTTGTGCAATTTAAGTCCGAACTCATTTTAGGACTCCAAGGTTGTCGTTCGTTACGATATAAATCCTTTTATCTTCCAGACTATTTGTATGATTGTATCTTAAAAATGTAAGCCCTAAATAATAATAATTGGTAAGATAAAATATTCAATAAATTCCTTCTTGAAATAGAAGCCAAACAATAAGATAGCTTGGGAAGACATTGCGGTTCTCCTCAGGATCTGTGACAACCCCTAGTTTTCTCCCTTTAGATTCTTTAACAATGCTCCAAATTTGAACTTTCCCATTTGACACTCCTTGGTCGATCTTTGAAAATTTCTACACGTTGAAATCATTGAAAACAATACTTTCTGATATAAATCGAGAGGTTTCTTAGGTGATCTCGGTCATTTACGATGTAATTAATTATAAGGCTTGCCCTTATAGGAAACTTTAAGAACCAATCTTAATATAAACTCTATCTAATCCTTTCTATTAGATAGGGACATTTTTTGGTAAACAAAAATGGTTCCACCGACTAAAATGGATGTCATAAATTATTTTATTTATTTAATTAAGTCGCACTAGTATGTAATATGTCTATTCCTTGGGATAAATGTATCACTTATGATGTTGTGCTTGCTTATTTAAACTTTTGTTTACATGAGTTCTATTTAAAGTGTTACTTTTCAAAATTATATATATATATATATATATATATATATATATATATATATATATATATATATATATATATATATATATATATATATA
>JXCR01124178.1:96729-165294 GCA_002079205.1 Phalaenopsis hybrid cultivar | reverse complement strand
ATATATATATATTGACCTCACTTTTGGTTGATGTTTAGTTTTCCCTCTTTAGTAGCCTGAGGTATAGCCTTAGGACTTTTCTATTGACTATTCATAGAAAACTAGAAAACGAACCCTCACCATTAGAAATTCTAAACTCCTCTTTGCTCGACTTGAAGTTCCACATATTGGTCCTAACCTCTAGCACTTAGTAGGTGGGGTTAGTATGGAGGATCTCAAGGAGAGTTCCCATAGGACTGCTTGACCTTAGGGTTGACCCTGATTGTTGCTCTAGAGTTAGTTCACTCACTTACACTCAGTTTCACCCATAATCACTCACAAACTCTGAACCCAAAATTGTTGACTTTGATCCCTTGATCTTTTGAGAAACCCATGTAGATGGTCCCTTAAAACCTCTAGCCTTAGGTTGGGTTTAGCTAAGATCAGTACATAGAGGACCCAAATAAGGATTTCATTGGTCCATGGCTCATATAAGGTGGTTGCCACCCCAATTCTACCAAAGTGTCCAACTTGACCTTTTGCTCCTAAATCCACCAAAATTATCTAAATGCCCTTGAAACTCTAAATTTGATCAAGATCCTCAAGTTCACTGAAAATACCCAAATTTGTGCAAAAATAATTTCAAACTATTTGAAAATACCCAAATTACCCGAAACTACCCAAAAATTCCAAAATTACCAAAATACACTTATATTTGCCAAAATTACAAAATAGAATTGACAAACTAAACTTTCCCAAAACATCCAAAATCACTTCAAATTACTCCAAAACCAATTTGGACCCTTCAATTGGCCCCAATTTAGCCAATTTGGCCATTTTGAGCAAAACCCCCAAATTATATTTAAAGGCCCAATTTTCTCAAATTCACCTCAAATGTCCATCTATTTGAGCCCAGTTCCCCTCAATTTCAATTTTAAACTCAAATTTATCTTTCATATGACCAATATAAACCAAATCTATGCCTAATTGGCCCATTCTTTGAGCTTAATTTTGATTTAATTCAAAATCCCCAATTTTGGCCCTAAGACTTAATCCCACCAAATTGAACCCCATAGCCTACTCAATTGCCTTAATTTGGACCCTAATTTATTCATAACATTCATAAACATCAAATTTAACCTTTTATTGGCCTTATTAAAGCCTCAATTGCACTCAATTTTGACCCAAATCCAAAAAACCCTAAATTTTCCCCAAATTGGCCATATGACATAATCCCACAAAATTGAATGCCCTCACACCAAAATTGGCACCCAATTCATGTTGAAAACTCTTCATGACATTCCTATGGACCATTTTAAACCATCAATTTGGATAGCCCAACCTAGACCTAAGTCTAGTCCATTATGCCCAAATTGACCAAAATCCCAAAATCTTTCAAATTGAGCTTCCAATTGGACTCAAAATTACTTCAATCCTTCACCAAAAATCTTCATGACAATCATATACACAATTTTGATCAATTAATTGGGCTCAAAGTCATGCCTAGCCTAAATCAAACCCAACCTTTGGCCATTTGGAGCCAAAATTGGACCAATGTACCAAAATTAACTTAGTCATCCTAAGGCCACTAAATTGATGACTCCAGAACCACTAAACTCCCTCTTGGACAAAGTTAAACCATACTTAACTCACCTAAGATGAGCCATGGACCAAAGTTCCCCTAAATTAAGGGATTTGTTTCCTAAATTGCTTAAGCCAAAGAGATCTTTGCCAAAACCTATCACTAACCCAAATTAATGGTTGTGACAGATTCCTCTGAGGTTCCTGAGCCACCTAAGAAAATTCCCTGCCATGGCCAGCCACTCTAGTCACTGGAGGAGCCAAAATTTAGAGCCACCACCAATAAATCAAACCCAATTTCATCCATAGAGGCCACCTCATCTCAATGGCTCTTTAGAGCTCTTCAGCCCTCCACCTAAGCTTCTCTCTGCAACCATCAATTTGTGCTGAGCTTCCCTCTACGCTCCTCTATTTAACCAGCTTATCCATGGAAAAAGAGAGGTGTGCTGAAAATCCTTGGGGAAACTCTGTCCAATTGCTCTTAGAAACTCACCTAGAACTTCTAAGCTCACTGCCAACATTTTCCCCCACTGATCCCCACTGTGGAAGCCCAATTTTGAGCTCAAATTTCAGCTAACTCCTAAAAAAAGAAAAAGATTCTAATGAGTCACAAGTAATCAAGAAACAATTAGAAACATTTTAACCCATTTTTGTATTTTTTTTTCAAATTTTAATAATTTTTTATTCAAAAAAAAGTTATGTTTCTTAAATGGCTCTAATCACATGGAACTTAGAAAACCACTTTTCATAATTTTCCTATTTTAATGTAATTTAATATAATTATTTTAATACAAAAATGTCATTTCACTTAGAAAATAAACTTTAGTAATAAATATACTCCAAATTGATTCCAAATTTTTACAGCAAGTTAATGTGATTATCCTTCACAATGTGGAATTAATTTTGTTAAAATTTGAGTAATTTTTTATTTAATTAATTTATTATAAAATTTAGACATTTCATTAATAATAAAAATATAGAAAATTACTTAAATCCATTTTATACTTTTCCTAGGATCCTCTAACTAAGGGAAACCTACCAAAATTAATCTCATAATTTTATGATTTATATTTTAGTTTATAAAGTTACCTCAAGCAAAAATGGGTAACTAGGCTTGAAAATTAGCATTTCACTGTTAGGGATGCTCTCTGATCTTGACAAAATCAGAGAACATCCCTATTAACATGATGAAGAAACCCCAAAAATTTCAAGTCATGATGATTATTATTTACTTAAATAGAATTAAAATATTTCAGAGGGTATTTAATTAATTAATAGTGAGAGACAAATCAAATAAATTTTATTTTTATTGCACATTATTTTCCTTTGTTCACTAAGCAACAGAGTATTTTTCTTTTATTTTTATGATCTTTATACACAAAGATATTGGTTTTATATACTCGGGAATTAAATTAATTTAAAAAATCCTTGAATATACTACTTATCCGAGTCATAGGCCACCTCATCTTATAGCGCTCAGAACTTACACGCGTTGCTCCATCATTTGGCGCTGCCACCCACATAATATGTTTCATCTCTTGATCTGGTATGATCTTTGTTCTCCTTTTGATACACACTCGATCAGACGGTCCTCCGTCATCATCTCCAATGGCCACAACCCGTGAACCGTCCAAACTGAAACCTTAAGATCTCTTTTGACACTCAACCAAATCACATGGGATTTGTTCCTACACCTTCATCTACTCAAGATGAACCTATCTATATGGTTACATGGTCGTGAAATCAAACATCTCTTCACAAAATCCCAAACTGAGCAAAAAATTAGGGTTTGTGGTTTACACCTGAGTCTGAGTGGGCAGACCTCAATCAGATGCAAGTGGAAGCTTCAATAGAGTTTGACAAACCTTTTAGAAGTGTTGTTTTCCTCTGGTATATAGCTTGATTAAGAGCTCAACGAATTGGTGGTGCGGTCTTGGTGAAGAGCTAGGTTAGAGGGCTCAGGACAGAGTGAAAGAAAACCCTCTAGATTTTGAATTCAAAATTGAGCTTATATAAAGGGATTCAATGGGTGAAAATGGTGGGAAAGGGCTTAGAAGTTCTTGGAAGGGCTCTGGAAGCAATTTGGCAGAGTCTCCCCTAGGAAATTAGTAATTTCCTTTCTTGGCCATGGGAGGTGGTGTTTAAATAGAGGGGGAAGCAGTTGTGATACACTAAAATAATATTTTATTTTATGTATATATTTTATGCTTATTTTTTTTATGATATTGCACTTTAAAGAATTGTATTTTCATGCTTTTGTTGTAGGTATATCAATTTTAGGTATTTGGAGCAAACGTATAAAAAAGGATGAAATTTGGAGCCAAAACAATGAAGTTTCAAATTCTAGTGAATTATACGCCGGATTGGCACAAGATGCATCAGGTTGGCGCTAAATGCGACAAAACCCAGTACAACGTGGTCTTCAGTAAATTGGTGCATGATGCACTAGATACACCATTTGATAGAGAGTTAGGGCATGATTCACTAGATTTGACACCAGATGTGCCAGGGCTCACTTTTCACAAATTAAGGTGTTTTGATACAAATTTTGTACAAATTTTCAAAGGGTCACTTGTTCTAAACACCCCTTGGAGTAAGTTTATGTATCTAGACACTTTGGTAGGTTTCTTTATGAATGGATATGTCTCATGGATCAATGACATGTCTCTTGAATTCAAAAGAGTTGACTTTTGGATAGAATTTTTGAGGGAATTTTGAATTCTTTTTGAAGGAGGCAGCCTTTGATAAAAGAGCAGGAAGTCTAGGGCTTGAAGGAGGAGTTTTAGGCGTGAGGTGTGTGGCGTGAAGAAGGAGAGTTATAGAGAGAGAGAGAAAGTCAAGGGCTTGGAGATTTTCTTCAAGGAATGTAAGAAGAGTGGGAAGGTGAGAGATTTCTTCTCATTACACTTCTATGAGAGAATTGAGAGTGCTTGTAAAGAGAGAAAGGCTTGGAGAGAACTTCTAGGAGTTTTAATAGGAATGATTGTGAGATAGTTTGTGTCTTTTATTTATTTTATTTTGGAAACTTATTTTTATATATGAAATCAATGTTGTGTTGTATTCTTCTCATAAATTATGAGTAGTCTTCTTTATCCTTCTACCTTCTTTGAGATATGATTTTGTGAAGAATTAATTTTATTTTATATGATTTTAATTGTCAATAATTTGTGATGATTTGAACTCTGATCATTATTTACTTTTTGATCTACCAATTGAAATGTTAAAATGTGTTGAGAAACATATGTTGCAAAAGGGCTATGATTTCTACAATATGGGGAGAATCACATTTGATTTCATGGGAGAGTATTTTATCCATGAAATTGGGTGTAAATAAATAGAAAAATATACTTTGTTGGATGCAGAATAGAAGATTTTAAGATGATAGATTAAAATCCCCAATTTAGTCCAGTTGAATAAAAACTGATACGAGATTATTATTCCTCAAGAGAGGGAGTAGTGGGAGCTCTGAAGTGGCAACCAATATCCTTCCAATCTAACCACAGAATCAGGGACCAAACTCGAGATTAGTCAATTTTTTTATGCACTTGGAATAGGGTAAAGAATAGGATTGCTCCTATTTGACATAAAAGAGTTTTTATATATATTTTCAAATGATTTTAATTTCTTTACAAACCATATACTCATTATAAAGGGGAAGGATGCTTTCTTAAATTTGAACATTTTGCTACAACATCTTAGTTTTAATTTTCTTAAATTTAATTTTGAAAATTTAGCATTTAGTTTAGTTAACTTTATCTTTCAACTACATTTTAATTAGCATTCACTTGTTACTTAGTATTCAAACTTTGTACTTTACTTTTTGTAGTTTCAAAATAGTACTTGACATTATAAACTTAAGAACTTATTTACACGCATTTCCAACTTCTCTGTGGGATCGATATCTAGGGCTTCGTTAGAGCCCTTTATTACTTGAGCGATCTGTATACTTGCATTATTTTTTGAGGGGATTTGACAATTTAAAGATTATTAAAAGATAAAACTATTTTAATAGAGGTTAGTTTGTTGGGATTAAATTACATATTTTCTATTGTATCTGCCATATGTATTTTGTAATATTGAAAAATATTTGCAAAACTAACACACTAAATCTACTCTCATCAAGTTTTTGGTGTCGTCAGGGGAAGTAACGGAAAGTAATAGTAAGTTATTTTATAATTTATAGTACTGTTATTTTAAAAAATAAAAAAAAGAAAAGTTTTTGTAGTTTATTTTGAATATTTTCTTATTTAAGTGAGTTTGCTTACTTTTAAAATTACTTGTTATATCTATTTATGCATAATGCAAGATCTCAAAATTTAGTACCTTACGATTCTGAGTTAGAAAAATATAATTAGAAAAATTTGAAAACAACAAAAAGAGATAGACTTTATAAGTAAAATGACCTGCAATTTGATTAATGTTGGAAATGAATATGAACATCATCAGAGACCTTTAAGAGATTATGTTAATCCTACAACAGATGAGATTCATTTAAGTATACAAAACCCTTTTATAGCTGCAAATTCATTTGAGATTAAACTTGTTATTATCTAAATGGTTCAAAATAATCAGTTTGGAGGAACATCAACTGAAGATCCTAATGTACATTTTGCCAGTTTTCTAGAATCGTGTGACACATCTAAATATGATGGATTGTCAAACGATGTCGTCAGACTTAGAATTTTTCCTTTTTCACTAAGGGATAAAGTTAAGATGTGGTTAAGCTTATTAGCACTTGGATCTATTAGAAATTAAGGATATTTATCACAAAATTTTTTATGTAAATATTTGCCACCTTCAAAAACTGCTAAGCATAGAAATGCTATTACATCTTTTTGTCAGTTTAAAGGGGAATTAATTTATAAAGCATGGGAAAGATTTAAAGATCTCCTTAAAAAGTGTCCACACCATGTGTTGTCAGATTGGTTAATAATTCAAACTTTTTATAATGGATTGGTTGGATTTCCAAGATTGATAATTGACGTTGTTGTTTGTGGATCATTAATGTCAAAACTATTCGATGAAGCATATTCTTTAATTAGAGAGATGACTACTAATAATTTTCAATGACCCTCTAAAAGGGTAAATCCAAAAGAGTAGATAGTATTCATGATTCTAATGCAATATCTATGTTGCTGCACAAATAGCTGTTATATGGAAGAAGATAGATCAATATAGAATGAATTATTCTCAAACATCACCTGTGCTTGAGGAAAGTCCAATTGGACAAATGATAGAAACCCAATCTTCTTATGAGACCTTAAATGCAATAAATAATCTTTCTAATAATCCTTATGCTAATTATTATAATCTCGGTTGGAAGAATCATCCAAAACTTAGTTAGAGTAGTAATAATTCTAATGCTGTAAATCTGCAATGGGGAAACAACACTGCAAACCCATTGGGAAACTCCAAAAATCAAGAAAATCCAACTTATTGCCCTCTAAGATTTAATAATTTGCAGAGTAAGGAGAAAAAAGATATCAATGGAAGAATTGATATTGCAAATGGGGAGTCAATTACAAAGTCAAAGAGCTACAATTAGAAATTTGGAAAATCAATTGGGATGTATTGCTGCCACACTTAGCAATAGACTTTCAAGAATGTTGCCCAGTAGTGTTGAAGTATATCCTAAGGATCAGAACAAAGAGCAAATTAAGGCTATTCAACTGAGGAGTGGAAAAGATTTTGAAAACAGAGTTAAAAAAGAAGCGGAAGTTGAAGTTGAAAAGGAAGAGGTGGAAAATGTAAAATCTAGTGAAGATTTTCATTTTGAGCTAGAATGTCTTATTAAACCAATGAAAATCATTGTATAAAGATCACCACCTCCATTTGCTTAAAGATTGAAGCACAAAAATAGAGACAACCAATTTTCAAAATTTTTAATATTGAAGAAATTAACAATAAACATTCCATTTATTGAAGCTTCGGAATAAATGTCAAGCTATTTGAAGTTCATAAAGGATATACTTAATAAGAAAAGGAAGTTAGATAACAAGATTGTTGCACTCAGTGAAGAGTTTTGTGCTATAATTCAGAAAAAGCTTCCTGAAAAACTCAAAGATCCTGGAATTTTTACTATTCCTCGTGCTATTGGTAAAATATTTTTTGGAAAAGCTTTATGTGATTTAGGAGCCAGTATTAATCTTATGCCGTTATCAATTTTCAGAAGGTTGGGTTGAGGAGATATTTCACCTATGACTCTAACTCTTCAGTTAGTTGATCGTTCAATTACCTATCTTAAAGGAGTTATAGAAGATGTTTTGCTAAAAGTTGAGAAATTTATCATTCCTGTGGACTTTATTGTATTATATATGAAGAAAGATAGAAAAATTCCTATCATTTTAGGAAAACCATTCTTGGCCACTGGAAGAGCTTTGATAGATGTACAGAAAGGAGAACTAATTATGAGAGTTAGTGATCAAGAGGTTACATTTAATACTACAAAATCAATGAGACACCTTGCAAAAGAGTAAGAGATGGAATGCTTCAGAATGGATATTAATGAATATCTAAGCCATGATCTTTTCAAAAAGACATTTGAAAGAGAATTTGAGAAGGAATATATGGAATATCAAAATGAGGATAAAACTCATGATGAATCTATGAAAGTGAGTAAAGAAGATTTGGATTATGTTCAGAAAAAATTTGAGTTGTTAGATTGACCAAGGGGAAATATGTTGAGATTTTCATACTTATTTTATACCATTTTTAATGATTTTGCACTTTAAAGAAAGATATTTTTGATGTTTTGTTGCAGAAACGATGAATTAGGGTCATTGGAGCAAAAAGATGCAAAAAGGAGCGAATTTGGAGTGAAAAGGACCAAAATGTGGAAATTTGAACTAGGCCGCCGACGGTGAGTTTTTTAGTAGCCTATAGGATAAAATTCTTCAAAAGTCCGCCGATGGCGCCCTCGAGGCCACCGATGGTGAGCTAGGCAGTTATGCCTACTCAAGCTTTGGATAATGCCAAATTTTGAAGGGATGTTAGGCAACTCTTGGGAAAGCTCATCCACAATTTTAAAAGACTTTTTTGGCCAAAAATTGGAGAGCCTGCTGAAGGAGGGAAAGAATCTTGGGAGTAAAGGAAGTGATAGAGAGAGTTCCTAAAGATTAGTATGGTTCCAATATTGTGAGGAATTCTTTGATATATTGTAAGAGTGGAGGGAAAGTGAGAGATTTCTTCCTCCTTACTACTTTAAAGTGTAATTCTGTGTGCTGTAAAGAAAGGAAGAGATTTAGAGGAACTTTGAGGAGTGTTCTTGGGGAGAAACTAGATATAAGTTATTTACTTGTTATAGTTTGTATGACTTTGATTTTATATATAAATTCCAAGTTTTTTGGTGCTTTCCCCATGAGATATGAGTAGTTTTCTCTGTCTTTCTCCTTGTCTTGAGATTTTTGAAATGGTGATTTGAAATGGTGAAGCCATGAAAATGTTTAAGAAATTGTGATGATCTTTTCACTTCGATCTTAATTTACTTTCAATATGGTGAATTGATTTGTTAAAATACCTTGAGTCTTTCAACTAAAGTGAAGATTATCAATCTGACCAATTGATTTGTTAAAATATGTTGAGTTTTACAACTAAAGTGAAAGGTTACATTCTAAGATTCAGGGAGGTCAAAGCCCTTAGAAGTTGGGTGCAAATAAATAGGGAAATAATATTATAAGGCATAGAATTGGAGATTTTAGAGTGACAAACTAAAATCCTCATTTCATTCCTATCATTTGGGTGCTGAAGTGTAGATGTAGCCCTCAGGTGAGGAGAACGTGGGAGTTCTGAAGTGAGAGCCGGTTCCTCCCAGCCTAGTCACAGATTCAGTAAATAAGCGTTGGATTAGTCTATGTTCTTTATGCCTGGACCAAAGGGTAAAGAATAAGTATGCTCCTATTTGACACAATGTCAATGTTCTTTATGTCTGGACAAAAGGGTAAAGAATAGGTATGCTCCTATTTGGCAATGTTCTTTATGCCTGGACCCAAGGGTAAAGAATAGGTATGCTCCTATTTGACACAATATACATTTGAACTAATTCACCTTATCCATTCACTATAATTTCTTAACAAGGAGAAGGATGTTTTCTTATATATTGAATATCACAATTAAACCCTACTTTATATCATTAGTTATTTATTAGTTAGTATTGAATATCACAATTAAACCCTCCTTAATATCATTAGTTATTTAATAGTTATTAAAATTAGCTATTTAGTTCAATTGCCTATTAGTGACAGATAAGTAAATTGAACTTTATTGTTGAGATTAAATTATTATTTTTATAAAATCTTAGTTCACAGTTCTAAACCACTCCCTGTGGGATCGATATCTAGAACTCTATTAGAGCCATATATTACTTTAGTGATACGTATACTTGCGTTGATAAGTGTGAATTTACAATTATTGAATATCTTTTACATCCATATTTATCTTATATTTTAAGCATATATAAAGTCGTGGTCAAGTTTTTGGCGCCGTTGCCGGGGAGTGATTGAGTGTGTGAGTCAAATTACGATTATAGTAACACAAATTAGGATTATTAGAAAATTTTTACTTGAATTGTAACTTATTTTTATATTTAGTTAATTATCTTACTGAGTACTGATTTCAAATTGTATGCGTAAATTTGGACATGAAAATCTTATACCCTTCGATTCAGAATTAGAACACACTGTTAGAAGGATTAGAAGATTAAGAAGAGAACCTAGAAAATCTGATACAATGGAAGAAGACCTGAACAATCAAGGAATAGAGAATGAACATCAACCTAGACCCCTTAGAGATTATGCAAATCCTACAGCAGATGAGATTCACTTATCTATCCAAAATCCTGATGTAGCTACTAATTCATTTGAGCTTAAACCTAATTCTACAGCAGATGAAATTCACTTATCTATCCAAAATCCTGATGTAGCTGCTAATTCATTTATCCTACAGCAGATGAAATTCACTTATCTATCCAAAATCCTGATGTAGCTGCTAATTCATTTGTGCCTGAACAATCCAGGAATAAAGAATGAACACCAACCTAGACCCCTAAGAGATTATGCAAATCTTGCAGCAGAACACTTATCTATCCAAAATCCTGATGTAGCTGCTAATTCATTTGAGCTTAAACATGCTATTATTCAAATGGTACAAAACAATCAATTCAAAGGTACACCAAATGAAGATCCGAACTTACACCTCGCTAGTTTTTTAGAACTATGTGCTACTTTTAAATATGACAGTCCCAAACGATGCTGTGAGACTTAGACTTTTTCCTTTTTCATTGAGGGATAAGGCTAAGATGTGGTTAAATTTGTTAATACCGGGATCTATTAGAACTTGGGGAGAACTTTTTAAATTTCTATCCAAATATTTCCCTCCATCCAAAATTGTTAAACTTAGAAATGACATAACATCATTCTATCAGATTGATGGAGAGTCAATATATGAAGCTTGGGACAGATTTAAAGATTTTCTTAGAAAGTGCTCTCATCATTTGTTACCAGATTGGTTGATAGTTCAAAATTTTTATAATAGATTAGTGAGATCTCTTAGATCGATTATAGATGCTGTGGCTGATGGTTCTTTAATGTTAAAACCTTTTGATGAGGCTTATTCATTAATAGAAAAGAGGGGCTGGTGGTTCGTTAATGTCAAAACCTTTTGATGAGGCTTATTCATTAATAGAAGATATGGCGTGGTTCTTTAATGTCAAAACCTTTTGATGAGGCTTATTCATTAATAGAAGAAAGACTACAACTTTTCAATGGCCCTCTGAGCGGGTAAATCCTAAAAGAGTAGCTAGTATCCATGATTCTGATGTAATATCCATGTTAGCTTCGCATATTTCTGCAATCTAGCTAGTATCCATGATTCTGCTGCAATATCTATGTTAGCTTTGCAGATTGCTGCAATATCAAAAGTATCCATGATTCTAATGCAATATCTATGTTTGCTTCGCAGATTGTTGCAATATCAAAGAATTTAGATCATTATGGGATGAATTATTCTCCAACACCTCCTATGATGGAAGAGAATTCATCTGGGGAATTTGTAGATGTTCAACCTTCATATGAGACCTTAAATGCTATTAATAGAACCAACAGTCCTTGTTCGAATTATTATAACCCAGGTTGGAAGAGTCATCCAGATTTTAATTGGAATAACAATTTCGCTAAAAATCAACAATGAGCGAACAACCTAGTGAACCCATTAGGAAATTCATCCAACCAAGGAAATGTTAATTATAGACCTTTCTCAGTGAACCCATTAGGAAATTCATCCAACCAAGGAAATGTTAACTATAGACCTTCTTATCGTCCAGGATTTAACGGTAATACTCAAATTAAGGAGAAGAAGTTGTATATGGAAGAGCTAATATTAAACATGGGCCAACAATTTCAGAATCAAGGAAATCAATTACAAATTCAAGGAAATCAATTACAAAATCAAGGAACTGCTATTAAGAATATTGAAAACCAATTAGGGCATATCGCTACTGCGCTTAGTAACCGAACATTGGGAACTTTTCCTAGTACTGTAGAACTAAATCCTAAAGACCAAGGAAAAGAACAAATCAAAGCGATACAATTAGGAAGTGGAAAAGAATTCCAAGGGTGCAAAAAGAAATATAAACTGAAAAAGAGAAAGTGGATACCGAAAAAGAGAAGGATCATGAGTGCCCAGATTTAGAGTATCCATTTACACCAATGAAAATTACTGTGGACAAACCTCCACCGCCATTTTCTCAAAGATTAAAGCAACATAAACAGAATAAACAATTTTCCAAATTTTTAGAAATTTCGGTAAATATTCCCTTCGTAGAAGCTTTAGAGCAAATGCCCAATTATGTGAAATTTATGAAAAATGGAGAAACCTCCACCACCGTTTCCTAAAAGATTGAAGCAACACAAAAAGGTTAAACAATTTTCCAAGTTTATAGAAATTCTTAAGAAATTAACGATGAAGCAACATAAACAGAATAAACAATTTTCCAAATTTTTAAAAATTCTTAAGAAGTTAACAGTAAATATTCCCTTCGTAGAAGCTTTAGAGCAAATGCCCAATTATGTGAAATTTATGAAAGATATACTGATATTCCCTTCGTAGAAGCTTTAGAGCAAATGCCTAATTATGTGAAATTTATGAAAGATATTTTGATTCCCTTCGTAGAAGCTTTAGAGCAAATGCCCAATTATGTGAAATTTATGAAAGATATTCTGAATAGGAAAAGGAAGTTCGCGGATAATGAAACGGTTGCACTTAGCGAAGAGTGTAGTGCAATTATTCAGAAAAAGCTTCCAGAAAAATTAAAAGATCCCTTAGCGAAGAGTGTAGTGCAATTATTCAGAAAAAACTTCCTAAAAAATTAAAAGATCCTGGCAGTTTCACTATACCGTGTGCTATCAGTGAAAAATTTTATGGAAAAGCTTTATGTGATTTAGGACTCAGCATTAATATTATGCCTCTATCAATTTTCAAAGATTAGGACTTGGAGAAGTCTCACCTACTTTTGTAACTCTACAGTTAGCGGATCGTTCAGTTACATATCCTAAAGGAGTTATAGAAGAATGGAAGAGCTTTATGTGATTTGGGAGACAGCATTAATCTTATGCCTCTATCAATTTTCAAAAGATTAGGATTAAGACTACTTCTGTAACTCTACAGTTAGCGGATCGTTCAGTTACATATCCTAAGGGAGTTATAGAAAATGTGTTAGTAAAAGTGGATAAATTTATCTTTCCTGTGGATTTCATTATTTTTGATATGGAGGAAGATAATGAAATACCTATTATTTTAGGGAGACCATTTTTAGCTACTGGAAAAGCTATGATAAATGTTCAAAAAGGAGAATTAACTATGAGAGTTAATGATCAAGAAGTGACTTTTAACATTGTGAAATTTATGAAATACTCTGTTGTTGAAAGAGATGATGAATGTTTTTGCATGAAAATTATTGAACATCTACTGAATGGACATTTTAAAGAAATTTTGAAGATAAAAAGCATTTTGAAGAAGAAGAACATTTTGTAGAGAAGGAACAATTTGAAAAGAATGATGAAGTTATTCTGGGAGAATTAGAAAATGAAGAATTAGATTAAGTTGAGGAAAAATTTGAGATGTTGGATATTATAGAAAATAACGATAAAAATCTATTTCCTTCAATTATAAAACCACCTGAACTTGAGATGAAAGTAATGCCTAGCCACTTGAAGTATGTATTTTAGGAGACTTATCTACATTAACTGTTATTATATTTTCAGAATTAAATGATCTGTAAGAGCAAAGACTGTTAGATACATTGAAAAGATATAGGAAAGCTTTTGGTTGAACCTTAGCTGATATTAAGGGAATTAGTCTTTCAATTTGTATGCATAGAATTATATTAGATGAACAATATAAACCAAGAGTTGACCCACAAAGGAGATTAAATCCGTTGATGAAAAAAGTAGTTAAGAAGGAAATTTTGAAATGATTAGACACTGGAATTATATATCCTATTTAAGATAGTATGTGGGTAAGTCCTATTCATTGTGTTCTTAAAAAGGAGGAGTGACTATTGAAACAAAAGAAAATAATGAATTAATATCTATCAGAAAAGTTACTGGGTGGCGTATTTGCATTGATTATAGAAAATTAAACATTGCCACCAGGAAAGAACACTTCCCTTTACCCTCTTTAGATCAAATAGTGGATATACTTGTTGGGCACAAATATTTTTATTATTAGATGGATATACCAGTTACCATCAAATTTCTATTGCTCTCGAGGATCAAGAAAAGACAACATTTACTAGTCCTTTTGAAACTTTTACTTTCTGAAGAATACCTTTCGGATTATGTAATGCACCTCCAACATTCCAGAGATGTATGATATCCATATTTAGTAAGTTAATTGATGATGGATTGGAAGTATTTATGGATGATTTCTCTGTATTTGGAACATCATTTGACACATGCTTAAATTACCTTGAAAAAGTTTTAGAGTTATGCGAAAGAACTAATTTGGTTTTGAATTGGGAGAAATATCAATTTATGGTTGCAGGAGGAATTATGTTAGGGCATAAAATTTCAAAAGATGGTATGGAAGCAGACTTCAATTTATGGTTGCAGGAGGAATTTTATTAAGGCATAAAATTTTGGAAGATGGTATGGAAGCAGACCTTCCAAAAATTCAAGTTATATCTAAATTAACACCTCCTACTAATGTAAGAGGGGTTAGAAGTTTTGCAGGAGGAATTGTGTTAGGGCATAAAATTTTGGAAGATGGTATGGAAGCAGACCCTGCAACGCAGGAGGAATTGTGTTAGGGCATAAAATTTTGGAAGATGGTATGGAAGCAAACCCTGCAAAAATTAATTTATGGTTGCAGGAGGAATTGTGTTAGGGCATAAAATTTTGGAAGATGGTATGGAAGCTGACCCTGCAAAAATTCAATTATATCTAAACTAACACCTCCTACTAATGTAAGAAAGGTTAGGAGTTTTCTTGGACATGTTGGATTTTACTAATTAAAAAATGGTATGGAAGTAGACCCTGCAAAAATTCAAGTTATATCTAAACTAACACCTCCTACGTAATGTAAGAGAGGTTAGGAGTTTTCTTGGACATGTTGGATTTTACAGGCGTTTTATTAAATATTTTACAAAAATTACTAAACCTCTATGCCAACTTTTAGAAAAGGATAAGAAATTTGAATTTACTGAAGCAAGAGTTACTAAACCTCTATGCCAACTTTTAGAAAAGGACAAGAAATTTGAATTTACTGAAAGCAACCTCTATGCCAACTTTTAGAAAAGGACAAGAAATTTGAATTTACTGAAAGCTGTTTAAATCTCTTTGAGTTATTAAAAGAAAAATTAATCACTGCTCTTTATTATAGTTTCACCTAACTGGGAGAAACCATTTGAACTGATGTGCGATGCTAGTGATTATGTTATTGTAGTTTCACCTAACTAGGAGAAACCATTTGAACTGATGTGTGATGCTAGTGATTATGCTATTAGAGCTATTCTTGGACAAAGGTATGAAAGGATTTTTCAAGTTTTATACTACGCTAGTAGAAATATTAATGATGCACAAATTAAATATACTGTTACTGAAAAAGAGTTACTAGCAATTGTGTATGCTTTAGATAAATTCAGATCTTATTTAATTGGAGCTAAATGTGTTATGCATACTGATCGCTCTGCTATTAAATATGTTTAGATCTTATTTAATTGGAGCTAAATGTGTTGTGCATAATGATCACTCTGTTATTAAATATTTGATGCGAAGAAGGATGCTAAACCAAGGTTAATTAGATGGATACTTTTGATGCAAGAATTTGATCTTGTTGTTATTGATAGAAAGGGAACTGATAATAAAATTGTTGATCATTTGTCAAGATTAGAAAATCAAGAATTATCCAACACTGACAATGAAATTACAGACAGTTTCCCTGATGAACAACTTTATAATATTAATGAGTGAAAAATACCATGGTATGCTGATATTGTTAACTATATTGTAAGTGATATTTTGCCACCTATGCTGACATTGCAACAACAAAAGAAGTTCATTCATGATGTGAAAGCATATTTTTGGGATGAGCCTTATTTATGTAAATAATGTAAGGATCTTATTATGAGGAAATGTGTACCATATGAAGAAACTGAGCTGATCATTTAGAAATGCCATGATTCTTATTTGGAGGACATTTTTGGATTGATAAAACTGCTTATAAAATTTTACAAGCTGGATTTTATTAGCCTACTATCTTTAGAAATGTTTATAGATACATAAAAAACTTATGATCGGTGTTAACGAGTAGGCAATATATCTAGAAGAAATGAAATGCCTCTGAATTTCATGTTAGAAGTTGAGATCTTTGATGTTTGGGGATTAGATTTTATGGGACCATTTATTCCTTTATTTGGAAACTTATATATATTAATTGTCGTGGACTACGTTTCTAAGTGGAATAAAGCACAAGCTTTACCTCATTGTGACGCTAAAAGTGTTTCAACATTTTTAATGAAAAATATTTTCATTAGATACGAAATGCCTAGAATGATTATCCCTGACGGAGGATCCCATTTTAGGAATAAATACATTCAGAGATTGGAAGAAAAATTTAATATTATTCATGGAATCTCTACTGCTTATCATTCTCAAACTAGTGGGTTAGCTGAAGTTTCTAATAGAGAAATTAAACAAATACTTGAAAAGATTGTAAACCTTAGTAGAATAGATTGGTCCACTAGATTAGATACTGCATTATGGGCTTACAGGACTGCTTATAAAACTCCTATTGGAATGACTCCTTATAGACTGATTTTTGGAAAGACTTGTCACTTACCAGTAGAATTGGAGTATAAAGCATATTGGGCGATTAAAGAATTCAATTATAATTTGAAAGATGCTGGTAAGAAGAGATTGTTACAATTAAATGAATTGGAAGAATTAAGAAATGAGTCTTATGATAACGACAAAATTTATATGGAAAAAATTAAAGTTTTTGCATGATCGGAAGATTAACCAAAAGAACTTTAAACCAGGACAAGAAGTTTTGCTTTACAGCACTAGGCTGAAGTTATTTCCTGGAAAATTGAAGTCTCGTTGGTTAGGACCCTTTACTGTGACTCAAGTTTATACTTACAGAGCTGTTGAAGTTGAAGATTAGAAGACGGGAAATAGATTTAAAGTAAATGGACACAGATTAAAACCATATTATGAGGGTAAAAGATCAAATTTTAAAGAGGTTTTAATGATCAGTCAACCTGAATAACACCTAAATAGGTCAGTATGACGACGTTAAACCAAGCGCTTTATGGGAGGCAACCGATGTTTATCTTTACTTTTATTGCAAATATAGTAGTTTTTATTTGAAATTTTTGTTAGTTTGTGGTAGTATTAAGCTCTGTTACTCTTATTTACCCTTGAAACATCTTAAAAATTGGATCCATGAAGAAAAATTGGAATGCATTCGGACCAGAGCAAAACTGTGAAATTTTTGCCTTGGGAGACAACTACGCCCTCGACACCGCCGACAACACCCTCGACGCCGCTGACGGAGCCCTTGATGCAGCCGAAGATACCCTCAACGCCGTCGATGGCGCCCTCGACACCGCTGGCGATGGGTTTTCCCTAAGACTCTAGAAAAAATTGACACAGAGGCTCAACGGCGGTGCCATCGACCCCACCGACGGCGAGACCGGCGAAATGGCGGTTACTTGGGTTCAAATGGCGGTTTTTGACAATTTTTTGGCGGGAATTAGCTTTTTAAACTAAAAAAATTGATTTCTAGTTCATATTTTCCCTAAAAAATGAAGTGAAACTCTACTAGTTTCATTCCTATGGCATTTGATTCCCCTGATAATCCCAGAATGCGAGTTCTTAATCGGTAAAAATTTATTAGTGCAGAAGCGCAGTGAATCTTCAACAAGTTGCTGACGAAGAAAAGATTAATCAAAGAACAAGGATTTGTAAATCGCGGATTGAATAATCCCACAATGGATATTGAAGAAACGATAGTGCGACGAAGATGGGAAGTGTTGTGCTACACTACTGCCGCCGTGGTTGTTTCAGTGGTGAAAGAATTTTTATGTAAATTTGCATGGAATCAACCAAGGAGTTGTTTATGTGTGAGGAAGATGGATCACTTTCACTCCTGCACAGATCAACAAATTATATATGATAGAGAATGTTCCGGTCTGCCACTATTCTAATTTCATCCCAACAGAAAACCAGATGAATGAGATTTACCAATATTTAACAGACGAAACTGACGATTGGGAAACAAGAGAAAACACGTATGTTAGTTTTTCTGCTACACTCCTGAATCCCGTTTCAAAACATTGGCACTTTTTCATTTCTGCGAAACTCTTACCGACAATGAAAATTGGTAAAGTTTCTAAAAAAAATGCCATTTTGAATTACTGCATCCAAAGGGGACTGCCGATCGACCTTGGATCTATAATTGTGAAGTCGGTTTTGGTCTGATCATTCATGGATCAACTTATGGGCTTGGACACCTCTCCAAAATTTTCTCACTCTGCAGCCAGTTTCAAGTGTCCTAAGAAAATTGGGAAAAGGTACTGCTACCTTGGAAGCCTTTGGATCCAACTAAAAGATTCCTAGTTTTTTAAGATGAAAATGACATGGCAATTATAGTAGATCAAGCATCTCATAATTCACTGCCAGTTCAATCCTTAGTCCTTGATAAGTCTCTGGTGATCCTACGCGAAATCAAAAAATTTGAAAAGGAGGCACAAAATGTCATGAATGCGATTAATAATATCTTTAATTTCTTCGATCATCTAGACTGGAGGATGAAGGAACATTTCGAGCACTCCGGACATTTAGAAGATAGCTTAATACGACTGATGAGAAGGATGAAGTTAATAGAAGATGATTCTACTGAAGAATGTCCATTCCGACCCTTCTACAACCTCTTCGTTCATGTGCAATCAATGGGTGATCTCAGAAGAGAAGTAATACCGAGTTTAAAGATTAGTAGATTTATATTACTACCTATCTGTCTATCTATGTATTTTTATTTGAACTTTGTATTTGCTTTGCTTTAGAATTATGCTTTTAGATCTCTGTATAGTTGAGATTAAGCATATGTTGTTTTGTTTTCAGCGTTTTGAGTGTTGTGGCTTGGATTGCGACGCTGAATTAATGTATTGAGGTTGAGAAAATACCAAACTTAGGTGTTTTATGTAAATTATATTGTACCCCTTGGAATTTATATATAAATGTGATGTTTTGTGTTGCGAATGTTTATATGTGCTAAGTACATCATTTAGTCACTTAAAATTATGTCTATAATGATTAAAAAAGATGTCGTTAAGGATTGAAATTGATCGAAATCACAAAAATCTAGAATTTGGACAAAATCAATAGAGCCCGCCGACTTCGCCCTCGACGCCGCTGACGACGCCCTCGACACCGCCGATGGCGGATTTTTCCCGAGACTCAGGTTCAAAATTCTAATAGAGCGCGCCGACGGCGCCATCAACCGCATAAATGGTGAGCTCACATAAAAACACCTTTAACTATTATTTTGACCAGTCAACCGCCACTATTCATCATCCCCTTCCTCCTAAAAATGACATTTTTGACCTATGGCTTGAAAGATCTTGGATTGGGAGGTGATTTCAAGACTTTTTGACACCGGATTTGATCATCTCTATGTAAGAGCTTCACTCCAAACTAAAAATATTTGATTTTCACAATGAATTTCTTCCACATTGAGGAGATCCGAAAAATTTGAGAATGTGAGGAAAATATTGGAAGAAATTCATGGATCTTAGTGTTGAACTCTTAGAATTACTATTGGAAGCCATGATTTGCATATTTGAAGTAATTTTTGGAATTTTTCTATAATTTGATTAGATTGAAATGACCCCTCGTCAAAAGAGAAGAGTTGTGTTCGATGAGTCTCGCTTCATCAATGCGATGGCTCAAAAAAAATTCACTTCCATATTTAAAGGAAAGAAGTGCATACAAGATCGAGTTTTTGAAAGTCTGAGAGGAGAAATCGACCGAGTTATTGCCAAGCGGAGGTTGGAAAACTTTTGTTACACCACCAATAAAGTTGATGCAAATTTTATGAAGGAGTTCTACGCCAATGTGATTTATTCTGATGACGAAATTGTTCAAGTATGGGGATTCCCTATTGAGTTTACTGTCGCCCACATCAACACTTTTTACAAAGTCTAAGACTCTTATAGATGTCAATTTGAATCCTTTAGTACGATGGAAGGTCCCCTTAATTATGTGATCAACTTTCTTAAAGATGGAAAATGAACATGGAAGATAAAGCAGCGAGAACAGGTAAATTTTTCTGCTTCCATGCTGAATGCCACCTCTAAAGCATGGCAGTATTTCCTTTCCTCTACTCTATTACGGACCTATCATCATAGTGAGGTAACTAGAGATAGAGCTATTCTAAATTTTTATATTCAGAATACTAGAACAATAAATGTGGGGAGAATATACGGCGAGGAGTGAGACTAGTGGAGGTCTAGGACATCCTGGACTTATTTATACAATTTGCATATCTGTATTCAGAATAGTAGAACTATAAATGTGGGGAGAATAATTCTTAAGAATATATTAACTACGTATTCAGAATAATAGAACTATAAATGTGAGGAGAATTATTCTTAAGAATATATTGACTACGGTGAGGAGTGAGACTAGTGGAGGTCTAGGACATCCTGGACTTATTTATACAATTTGCAAACTTTCTTGAGTTACATCCTGGGGAGTGGAAAGGAATGGGTTTATCCTATGAAACCCATTAGTAAGGCTAATTTAAAGACTTATGAATCCCATGACAAAAGGAGAACTGGGAGTAGAAGTTAAGAACCTTCTTACAAGTAGAGATATCCCCTCTACTAGTTATGACCTTCCACCTTCTAGTTCCCCTACCCTGACTGACTAAAACTTATGAATCCCATGAGAAATGGAGAACTGGAAGTAGGAGTCAAGAACCTTCTACTAGATACAAGTTATGATCTTCCACCTTCTAGTTCCCCTACCCTCACTGATTTGATGAATGAGTTGATCTTGCAGTAGAAGAGCATAGAATTGATAAGTGAAAGGATTTGGGGTTTAGAACGCTGACATGAATTTGATAGTGAGTACCTTCAGAGGCATTCAAATTTTGAGGTACTCTATTATGAAGCTCATGCCCAACACAACAGAGATGAGCCTAATGTTACGTTTCCTGAGTGCTCTCGATATACTCAGTATCAACCCAATCCACCTGCTGATCAAGGAGATGAAGATATAGCTTAGGATTTTGATATTGAAAGAAATTGTTGTACTTATATTTGTACTTTATTTCTGTAATCTTATTTGTAATAGAAATGGATTTTTATGTATTTGGACTTGTTGACCTAAATTTTGGTTGAGGTTTAGTTTTTCCTCTTTAGTAGCCTAGGGACTAGCTAAAGGACTTTTCCTGTTGACTATTCCTAGAAAACTAGACATGGAACCCTCACCACTAGAAATTCGATGACTTTTCTTATTGACTATTCCTAGAAAACTAGACATGGAACCCTCACCATTAGAAATTTCAAACTCTTCTCCACTCAACTTGAAGTTCCACATATTGGTCCTAACCTCTAAACACTTAGTATGTGAGGTCACTATGGGGGAAACTCAAGATGAGTCACCCTTAGGATTGCTGGACCTTAGGGTTAACCCTGGGTGTTGGTCTAGAGATAAGGCATTCACTACACTCATCTACACTCGCAATCACTCACAACCCTAAACTCAAATTTCTAACCTAGATCCCTTAATCTTTTGGGATACTCATGTAGATGGTCCCCTAAACCTACTAGCCCTAGGGCTATGGTTTGGCTAAGACCACTATGTAGAGGACCCAAAATGGAGTTTTCATTGGTACATAACTTATTGGTGATGGTTAGTACCTCAACTCTACCAAAATACCGATCTTGGCCTTTTACCCCTAAAACACCCCCAAATTACCAAAATACCCCTCTTGGGCTCAAAACTTGGCCTTTTACCCCTAAAACACCCCCAAATTACCAAAATACCCCTCCATAGCTCAAAATCTCAAAAATTCCAAAAATTCCCAGAAAATCCTAATAAATCTTAAATATTCCCAATTTCATTTCTATTAACTACTATGTGACCTAATTTAGCCAATTTGACCATCTTTAACTAAAATCCCCAAATTGCCCTTAAAGACCCAAATTTCCCCAAATCTAACTCAAATGTCCATCAATTGGGTCTCAATTGACCACAATTCCAATCCTAAGCTCAAATTACCTTTTTATATGACCAAACTAAACCAAATACAAGCTCAATTGGTCCATGATTTGAACCCAATTTTGATTTGAGTCAAACCCCAATTTTGACCATATGACCTAATCTCACCAAATTGAACCCATAGCCTAGTCAATTGGCATTAATTAATGTTGAGAAATATTTATGACATTCATATACATCAAAATCAACCATAAATTGACAATTGGCCTCAATTAATGTTGTAAATCTTTATGAATTTTCTATACATCAAAATCAACCATCCATTTGCATGTTGAAGCCTCAAATCCATTTGATTTTGGCCTAAATCCAAAATTCCCAAACTTAGCCCCAAATTGGCCAAGTCCCCGAAATTTCACACAATTGATTACCTTAACCTCCAAATTGGAATCCAATTCATGTTGAAAAATCTTCATGAGGTCCCTATTGATCATTTAAAATAATCAATTTGGAAGCTAGACCCAAGCCTAGCCCAACATGACCAAATTGATTAAAGTTCAAAATTCCCTCAAATTGACCCTTCAATTGAACTCAAAACCACTTCTATCCTTCACCAAAGTTGTTCCTTATGATCATATAAGCTAAATGAAATAGTTATTTGGGTCAATTGACATGGCTAGCCTAGCCCAAACCTAAGTTTTGGTCATTTTCACCCACTTGGACCCATGCACTAAATGTGACCTAACCACCCTAAAGCCACCAAATTAACTCCACCACAGCCATTAGTTGGACTTAATGACCAGTCCAAACACCATGAAACCACCTAAATCAAGCCATGGACCAAAGGTCCCCCAAATTAAGGGATATTATTTCCAAAAATGCACATGCTTAAGATATCTTTGCCAAATCAAAGCACATTTGCATTAAATTGTTGTGATGGATTCCTCTGGGTTCCTTGATCTCCTAGCCACCTCCCCTTGGCCGGCCGGCCAGCCTAGTGGCTGAAAAAGCCCAAATCCAAGAGCCACCCCCATGGAACCTCACCCAAATTAAACCTAGAGGCCAGCTCATCCGNTGGGGGAAACTCAAGATGAGTCACCCTTAGGATTGCTGGACCTTAGGGTTAACCCTGGGTGTTGGTCTAGAGATAAGGCATTCACTACACTCATCTACACTCGCAATCACTCACAACCCTAAACTCAAATTTCTAACCTAGATCCCTTAATCTTTTGGGATACTCATGTAGATGGTCCCCTAAACCTACTAGCCCTAGGGCTATGGTTTGGCTAAGACCACTATGTAGAGGACCCAAAATGGAGTTTTCATTGGTACATAACTTATTGGTGATGGTTAGTACCTCAACTCTACCAAAATACCGATCTTGGCCTTTTACCCCTAAAACACNAATGCACCCAAACTTATGCCCTGAGAGCCACCCCATGGCCTTTTTTATAAAAACTCACCTCCCACAGCCATAGGAGGTGTGCTAAAAATTTCTCAGAGAGGCCTCTCCAAACTTCACACAGAGCTTCCCTAAGATCCCCTCAGTGTATTCCAACCCGAAATAATCGCCGACAGCTTCTGGAGACTCCGCTGGAGATCTGCTTTTCTCTCCATACCAATCAAAAAAAAATTATCTTCACACATCGTTAATATGTCCATGTCCCTCTTGGACCAAATTACCCTTCTTTCGTTAGCATACTTTATTCATTTCTATCTGGGAAAAGTACAACTAACTCCTTGGACTTCAGGACTAGCTGTTCAACCATCTTTGAACAGAGGGGTTCAGAAGGCCATTAAGGACTTCTTAAATTTTTTTCAGGACTTGGCTGTTCAACCATCTTTGAACAGAGGGGTTCAGAAGGCCATTAAGGACTCTTTAAATTTTTATGTCGGGTCGGACCCCCAATAGGTGTGTTGGTGGATTAACTTCACCTGGGCATTTTTCTGCCACAAATTGGGTCCTACGCTGGGTCCTAAAATTTTTCACAACTCCTTTTCGCATTTGTTTTGCTACTTTGCAAATTGAACCAACTCGTGTTGTGTTGCGCTCACTTTGAAATATTAATTTAATTTTACACCCTTTTAAATAAAGATGTTAAAATTACATGTAAATTAAAACCTACCCGATCTATAGATTAACCTCTACTTTCAGTGCTCGCACTAAGGATTACAAGGTTTTTTTGGCCATATAGCTAACCCTAAAACTTTCTGTTTTAAAGTCTGCTCCGTTGGCCTACCCAATGCTGACCTTTTCCTGCAACCTGCCAACGGACCGCAACGCTCGTAATGTCGCTCCCACCATCAAGTTCGGAGCTAGATTTGAAGACCTCGAGGTTACCCTCGGGAAAGCCCTGTTCGTGGTAATAAATATCACAGCCCCGGAAGTTCAAGAGCCGTCTGTAGAATTCAGTTTGAACTGCCTTCAAGACTTCCCTGCCGGCAAGAAGGCTAAAGCTGCTGCCATCACAACACCCGTCATTAAACCTGCTATCCCCGCTGCTGCTAAGGGGAAGGAAGTGATGATTGTCGAAGATTCGATTGATGGATTAACTGTTCAACCACCCATGTTTGAGATTGGGTCGAGTTCAAGGACTGTACCACTGACCCGAACTCAAAGGAGGAACTGCAATAGGAGAATTCGGAGGGCCATCAAAGCCCAGACTCCTGAAAACACACCTGATGAGAGGAGCCTCATCAAGTTGAGGGAGTGGATTCCATCCTCTGACAGATACTGATGGATATGAGCCGGAAGATTGCTGCTGCATTCCTATCACCTCATGGACATGGTGAGGAGGGAAAGAAATTCATCCCCATCACCCGAGTTAGTGCAGTCTTCACAAGGCTTGCCACTAAATAAGGATGTTTTGTTAGTGAATTACTAAAACGAGTGGGACATGCAATTTCCCCTCATATGAAGAATGAAATTTTGAAGGATATTAAGTCCACTACAAAATCTCGTAGGTCGACTATAGAGTCACCTACCCGTGTTCCCATCTGGCTCCGTTTGGGAAACCGAGCCGATACTCTTATGGTCACCGCCGATCATACCACCACCAGAACCACAGGTCACCGGACAATTAAGTCAAGACTGGGTCCAAGAGGTTTACCCATTATTCCTACCATCATGGAAAGAAGGACAAGACGATTACCTGACACTGTAGCCGGTCTACACTACGAGGAGCATACCTTCCCTCGACATACCGATGTCTCTACTGAGACGCCCCGTCCTGAGGCATCATCTTCGAAAAAGAAGAAGGTATGGGTACCTAAGGTCGCTGCACCGATATAGTTTAGTGAACCGGTAAGACAAGAAGCAAAACAAGTGCCTGAAAAATCTGACATTGTCGCAACAATAGCCAGCGAGATGGAGGAACAAGTTGAGGATTTCCCCAAGGTCCTCCAGATCTTAAAGCAATCAAGGAATCGATAATTGAGGAAAAAGTTGAGAAACTCAGAGAAGGAATTGATAATTGAAGAAAAAGTTGAGAAACTCAGGATTGAGATTTCCGAGTTAGCACGAGAACACAGAGTTTCCGTCGATAGTGACAATGAGGATTTTGATTACAGTGATTACTTGGAGGAAGATTTCATGGATGTCCATGTGATCGAAACGAGAGCTACCACATTTGCACGCGAGGCTCAACCTCACATGGAAGAGAACGCCGCAGATGAGTTGTGTAGGGCTATCTTCCTCAGGGATGAGCAAGTTGTTCTACTAGAGAAAAGAATAGAAGAGATGACTGCAGCTATGACCACCATGGCCACCTTTCAGGGGCAATCATAAGCACCACGATTGACTTCTCCAGAAATTAACCAACCAAAAATCATACACATCGCAGATGAAAGAAGGGAGGCTACTTTGACTGACAAAGAAGAACAACCAAAGAAGGATTGTCCATCAAGTGTCATGCCAGAAAAAGAGTTCAAGCAAATGGTTGAACAAGTACGGGATGCCTTAGCCCAGTCCAAGGGCGGTTCATCAATTTTAAAGGGTCGACCTTATCCAGAGGAATTTGATGTTGTGCCTTTCCCCAAGGGCTTTGTAACCCCAAACTTCAAGATATTTGATGGGACCGGAAATCCCAGACAACACATAACAAATTTTCAAGCCAATTGTGGAAACACAAGGAATAGCGAAGCTCTACTCTGCCAACAGTTCGTTAGCAGCTTGTCAGGGATTGCTTTTGACTGGTAGGCCGACCTGCCCAACGGGTCAGTTAAAACATTTTCTGAGTTGGAACAGTTATTTTTGAAAAGATTTGCTGGGGCGCAGCATCATGTGCCTATTGGAGAACTCATGATGGAGAAACAGAAGCCTAATGAAACCTCGGACTATATTTTGAGGTGGAGAAAGCTTAGCATGAAATGTGAACCTCAGCTACAGGAACATCAAGCGATTGAGATTCTACTCAAAAGCATTCATGGGCCAGTAGCTTTCATGCTTAAGGGACTCACCATCAAATCCTTTGAGAAGCTACTCAGCAAAGCCAGCAGTCTGCAAGAAGAAATGAAGCACATGGAGCTACATGAAAAGGCTAAGGTGACCAGAGCATTCAAAAAGAAATCAGGGGTAGTCGCAACTATCGACAAAGGAAAGGAGTCGATAAAGATATATGCAGAAGATCATCGTCAGTCTTCATTACAGTACTCTCAGAAACAGAGCAGTCAATCCTACCAACGACCGTCTCAGGATGGATCACCCCGAACAACGGGTAAAAGAATATCCCTGTTGGAGCGACAGAAGGTTGTTTACTCCTTCAAAGATGAAGTTGTACCTAAGATATTCATAAGCTTGATGAAGAAACCAGAATTCAAACTGCCTGATCCGAAGAAACCCGAAAAGGTGGATAAGAAGAATGAACCAAATTATTGCCCGTACCACCGCTTGCTTGAGCACACTATAGACAAGTGTTTTATCTTTAAAGACTGGCTCGAGAAGAACCTCAAGGAAGAAAACATTACAATCCCGAAGGAATATTCGAGAGAACTTGAAAAATGTTCCGTAAACATGATTTCAACTGAGTCAATCTCCCCAATTGACCCATATGTCAGAACAAATGGATGGAGTACAGCTTGGGATGAACTCAAGAGGGTCCTCAATCGGATACAGGATTCATCGAAACAAGCTTCTACAAATACCGAAGTAGGATGGAATGAGGTGTGGAGCAGATCATCCAAGAAGATACTGAGCAAGCTACAGTCTGCATCAAAACAAGCCTCCATTCAGAGACTGCAGCATACCGAGCCTGAGATGAAGATTTCACCAGAAAATTCGTCATCGTCCAGGACAAGGAACAAGAAAAAGAAGAGCGTCGCTGCCAAGATTGATAGCACGGGGGGTAGGATATGGGCTGCCTCTACTAGATTGGTTGTCTCGGATTCGGGGAAGATAGTCCTCTAAACCCTTGACTTTGTATGATTATCTTTTTGTCCCTCCGGGGTCTTATGAATATAATGGTTGCGATTTCGACTATGTTCTGACTATTTCTGGTAATAACGTGACTGATTATAACCAAACTACTTGAGATCTCAACCCCAAAATGATCCTCAAATCGTACTTGAGTCCGATGAACTTGTTGTCAAGTCTAAAGAAGACGTCAACGATATCGCTTACGAGAACACTGATAACGAACATCCAACTCTCGAGAGTTATGGTGCACCTCTAGCCATCAACTTAGACTTCTCCGACAAAGAGGAAAAGACACTGGAAGATTCAGCAATGATATCTCAATAAGAAGAAATCACAGAAGTTAACTTAAGGAGAGAAAAGGTGTTACCACCAAGAATAGCTCCAACAGACAAAGGAAAACAGATAATGACTCGAGAAGAGGTACCCCCACCTCCGCCAGTGGAAGAATCACATAATCAAGACAAAACTGAAGGATCGTACAAAGTAGACTACAACATGCTAGCTCATCTTAGGAAGTTTCCTGCCCGATTAAGCATCTATGACGCTCTGATTCTGTCAAAGGAGATGAGAGAATCTCTTGCTACAGCTTTGCTAGATCTAGAAATTTGCTTAGCTCAGTTGGCTAGCACATCCTCAGATGAAGTTTGCTCATTGAGGAAACAGTCAGGGGTAACCTTTACAGATGAAGACTTGCTGCTCGGTACTGCCGACCACAACCGTCTGCTCTACATCTCCGTCAACATTGGCAAATTTGTGTTATCTAGAGTTTTAGTGGATCACATCTCTTAACTTGATGAGTCTACGAACGTTAGCATATTTGGACTTCGACGTTCAGGAGCTCATCCCTGATAAGATGATGTTAAGAGGATTTAAGCAAATGAGAGAAAGAACCCTTGAATCAATTTCATTACTTATGAAGGTTGGAGAACTTGTAACAACTGTTAAATTTCATATCATTGATGCCGAGACCTCTATTAATGCTCTATTGGGTCGACCGTGGATTCATGGTTCCATCATCCCTACATCAGTGCATGAAATACTAGAAAGATGGTCAAGAAAATTGCATCAAGGGAGACCTACAACCGTTTTCGGTGCATGAAGTTGGTATCTATGAAGACGCTGCCTACTATGCGCCTCCAAACAAGACTGTCTTCTCATGTGAAATTTTGACACACAAAGGTAAATATTCAGAAGGATCACAAAAAGAAGGTCATACAACTCTGCTTCAATAACCTTCTACCACTCCCTTACAACGAGTTGGTGGAGGTTCTTCTAGTTCACGCACCCGAGGTCGAGGCCGGGGACGCGGATGAGGAAAGATCAATTTAATTGTTGAACGGACTAGACTAGCGATCAACATTGGTGATGAAGACAGTTCTGAAGATTAGATAATGATGAAAAAACAGAAGAAGCCTCAGTGCGAGATATCCCTAGAAGATACAGAGAGAAATGAATATGAAACACTGTATGATTGGATAAACCACTATGTGGATATGCTATGATAGAAGATATAGAAAAGAATGAATATGAAACAATGTATGATCGGATAAACCACTATGTGAATGTTATGATCCTACTCTGATTCTCCCTCAAAAGATCGAGAGTTTAGAGGTCAAGGAAGTCCGTAGTGTTGGTTCAAAGCTAATCAAATTTTACCGCGCTTCTACCTCTATTGAGCTTGAAAAACATGTAAATTTGGATGTTGATTCTAATGAATTAATAGAATTTCCTTTTGGTTACTTCTCGCCTTATGTTCAAAAGTTAATTCAACAGGGACATTTACCAAAACAATTGCCAAAAGATAAATTTCAACTCTTTGAAAATTGTGGAATACTAAAAGAAGAACTCCCAATTCAAAAGAGGTCTCGGATTTGGTACAGTTGGACCAGTCGATGATTCTGAATTTTGCATGGTTGTTACTAGTGAGTTAGAAAAAGATTGTCTCGATATAGATGATGACTCCACTGATCAACCAATAGAAGATGCTCGACCGGAATTTGAGGAAGAAATTAAATCTACTATCGATGAATTGAAAGAGATTAACGTCGGGACTGAAGAACGACCTCAGCCTACATTTATGAGTTCTCTACTTGATGACGAAGAATCTGTAGAACTGGTCAAGTTATTAGCAGAATTCAAAGATTGCTTCACATGGAGCTACGATGAAATGCCAGGACTGTCAGCAGAGGTTGCAGTCCATAAACTTGGGGTAGACAAGAATGTAACCCCAGTAAAACAAGCTCCTAGGAGAATGCGCCTAGAAATAGAAAGTCATCACCGAGGTAAAGAAATTGATAGACGCCAACTTTGTTAAAGAAGAGCAGTACCCCCACGTGGTTAGCCAATATTATACCGGTTAAAAAGAAAAATGGACAGATCCGCATTTGCGCCGACTTCAGAGATTTGAACAAGGCATGTCCAAAAGACGAGTTCCCACTACCTATACTGGAAATGATGGTGGACATCGCTTCAACACATGAAATTTTCTCCTTCATGGACGGATCGTCGGGGTATAACCAAATCAAGTTGGCTCCCGAGGACGCAGCATTTACAGCTTTCAGAACACCAATTGAAATCTTTTGCTACACAGTGATGTCGTTCGGCCTAAAAAACGCCGGAGCGACATATCAGAGTGCAATGACGGAAATTTTTGATGACTTCATTGACAATCATATAGAATGCTACGTGGATGATCTGGTCATCAAAAGTAAATGGAAAATAGACCATTTGTATGATTTGAGGATTGTGTTTGAACGGTTATGTCAATATGACCTTTAAATGAATCCCTTAAAGTTCGCTTTCGGCGTCACCTCCAGAAAATTTCTAGGATTCGTTGTCCGACATTAGGAAATAAAGATCAACCCGGATAAGATTAAAGCTATCTTAGAAATGCCTCCCCCTAAAACCATGAAGTAGTTACGTTCCTTCCAGGGGAAGTTGGCATATCTGAGACGCTTTATTTCATCAGGTAGGTGTCAGCCTTTCTCAGCATTAATTAAAAAGGATGCCAAATTTATTTGGGAAGAAAAATGTCAGCGGGCCTTTGAGGACGTTAAACAATATTTAATGACACCTCCTATTTTGGCAGCTCCTATCCCAGGGAAACCATTGATACTTTATACCGCAGCTTTGGATGACTCTATTGAAGCCCTCCTAGCCCAAGTCAATGAGGAGGGAAAAGAAAATGCACTCTACTACTTGAGTCGTCGTCTAATACCGACAAAGGTAAGGTATCCACCTATTGAGAAGCATTGTCTGACACTAATTTTTGCCGCTCAAAAGCTTAGACATTATATGCTTTCTCACAATATCACCCTAATTTCGAAAGTTAATCCATTGCAATATTTGATGACCCGACCAACACTCTCCGGACGTTTAGCAAGATGGTCAATGATCTTATTGCAACTTGATATTTAATGACCCAACCAACACTCTCCGGACGTTTAGCGAGATGGTCAATGATCTTATTGCAATTTGATATAACTTTTGTGCTCCTCCGTGCTATTAAGGGATAGATTTTAACAGATTTTCTTGCTGCACACCCACTACCAGCTGGGTCCTCTCTCAACGACGAGTTACTAGACGAGCAGATACTACAAATGGATTAGCAAAATACTTCGATGGTGACTTTCTACCTGATTCCTCGGTAGAAAGTTACCATCAAAGTATTTCGTCTGATACGCAGCGCTGAGAAATGTACTTCCATGGTGCCTCGTCAGCTAGGAGAGACAAGGGATCAGGCACAGTTATACCATGCAAGGCAGGGATTGGTTTGATCTTTATTACGCCAGATAAGGGTATGTTGAGGTTTTTGTACCACCTGATGGAGCCATGTACTAACAATGAAGCAGGATATGAATCTTTAATCACCAGATTGGAATTGACAATTTTGATGGATATAACAAACATTGCCATTTATGGTGACTCTCAACTGGTCATCCAGCAAGTCACCAGACAATACAAAATTCTAAAACCAAGATTAGCAAAATACCATTTGTACGCGATGAAGCTCCTGGAGCAGATTCCTGAGGTGACTTTCTACCTGATTCCTCGGGGAGATAATGCTCATGTCGACGCTTTAGCAAAACTCGCTAAAGAATTGGCATGTCCCTCGGAGGATTCCATCGAAGTCACGGTGCAAGGAAGACAAGTCTTGTCTCGAAGCGACTTCAAAATTCTACACAAACTTGGAAAAGAACAAACCGTGAATACAGTTGCAGACATCAACAAAGATTGGCGCACGCCATTAATTGAATATTTGCATACTGTAAAGCTGCTAGAAGATAAGTCTTGCAGACATCAACAAAGATTGGCGCAAGCCATTAATAGAATATTTGCATACTAGGAAGCTGCTAGAGGACAAGTTTAAGGCGCATCAACATCACAAAAAGGGCCATGTCTTACGCCCTGGTGGGAAATGTTCTCTACAGAAGATCGTTCGACCAAATGTAGCTACAGTGTTTGAGCAGAGCTGAGGCACAGAATATTTTCAAGGAAGTCCATGCCGGATTGTGCGGCGCTCACCAGTCGTGACCAAAAATGAAAATGATGATTAAAAGACTCGGATATTATTGGCCAGCAATGATGTTCGATTGCATGGATACAGCCAGAAGATGTCACCAATGTCAAGTGCATGGGGTGGTCTTACACCAGCCTCCGAATGTGCTACACCCAACTGTTGCCTCGTGGCCATTCGAGTGTTGGGGAACATACATAATAGGTCTGATAGACCCTCCATCTTCTAAAGGACACAGATTCATACTTGTCATTACAGATTACTTCTCCAAATGGGCAGAGGCAGTACCGTTACGTGAGTTTATGACACAACACGTCCTTCAATTTTTCAGAAGCCAAATCGTCTACCGTTTTAGAGTACCACGAAGAATAATCTTTGACAATGGGACAGCTTTCAAAAGCACAAAGATCAACAATTTATTTAGAAGACATGGGATAGATTGGAGATACTCTACAATTTATTATCCCAGAGCAAATGGTCTAGCAGAAGCTTTCAACAAGACACCAGTACAGATTTTGAAGAAAACACTGGATGAAGATAAAAGAGATTAGCATAACAAGCTGTTAGAAGCCTTGTGGGCCTACCGGATGACTTTAAGGACTCCCACTCAATGTACACCTTATATGCTCGTGTACGGGACCGAGGCCATGCTACCGCTAGAGATCCAGACACTATCTCTCAGAGTCGTCGTTGCCAACCAACTTACAATAAAAGAAAGCACAAAACTCAGGCTTGAAGAACTGGAGAGTCTCGAGGGAAAACGATTGGAAGCACATCAACATCTGGAGCTCTACCAGGCAAAGATGGTACAGGACCATGACAAATTGGTCCTCCCAAGGACATTCAAAATTGGTGACCTTGTACTCGTGCTCAAAAGACCTATTCTTACTCGCTGCAAAATAGGTGGCAAATTTGAGCCAACTTGGGAGGGTCCATTTGTCGTTGAGAAGGTTTATTCATGAGGAGCCTACCAGTTAGTGGACTTCCGGGGTGAAAGACCCATGTTACCGATAAATGGATGATACCTGAAAACCTATTACGCGACCTGATGCTGCTTAATGCCGCTTGCTTCTGATTGCTTTGAAACTTTGAAACCTTGATTGCTTTAGGGTTATCTATATGGCCATATGTCTATGGCCGGGTCCAAATTTTGTAATTAATCTTAAATATAATGAAAATTTTTGGAAAATTTTTGAACTTACTCGTTCTCTTTTCTACTTTTGGATTTAAAAATTTGATTAAATTAAAACAAAACTCACACATAAAATGAGTAATCTTTTTCACCAAAACAAACTAAGATTTACTTTAATAAGTACTCTGTTTTGTTCTTGTTCATGCCAAACTTTGGCCTACTGACGTTACTTTCTGTCGTCTGCAGAAAAATGTCAGGACAGAGGCTAATCTTTGCCTTTCAGGACGGCTAGAAACTTGCACTGAATGAAGAGATGGCGTCACAAGGAGGTGTCATAGATTTTAACATGGATTTCAATCAGATTGATATGGACTACGACGGCCCTCTAATGGGCATAGTCAGCAATGAAGAAAAGAAGGGACTACCCTCACTGTTGAGGGTGACCACTCAAGAAGACGTGTCACGTAAGGGTAAAAACGTGATAGCAGAACAAGATCCGATAGAGGGGCCCAGCCGACTGCCCTCCATGATAGCTACTCCGACAAGGGGCTTGATAGCTACCCATAGTGAACAACTACCAAATACTCCACTCCGCAGAACGCAACGCAGAAATGCGAGCAGAAAGAAACAGAGAGCCTTTCTGTGATAGGAGCGCAAGCGCCAAAGAAACGTAAGCGGTTTTCTTACCCCCATTCCTGAGAGACATATCTACGATCCAGGTCTGAGAGAGACTTCTGCCAGCCTGCCCACTACAGATGAAGAATCAGGATTTTTGACAGGATCAAAGGTACCCACGGTCCCAGATATCTTGTGCAGAGGTTGCCCAACATGCAACGTCGAGATACCAGCCAGGACATCAGTCACGGGCGCATTTGTAGAATGCCCGGACTGCAACGTTCTACATCTACAGCGTTTCAGTACCTTAGAAGAATACTCTGCAAGCACCAACGAGTCTCAGACTCTAGATTTTGTGGTAAATGAGTCGTATGTCCCACTGAGAACGGATCAATGCGCACCGCGTGGCCCAGGATCATACATCCCGCTTGAGGCTGAATCTCATATTCCGGATCGGCCAGCACCGGTTTGGATTCCCGACGAGGCCCGAAGAAAGGAACGCCCCAGGCAACTGGCAACTCCCAGAATGGTAGAATACTACAAAATAAGCAAGGTAAATAAAAGAGAATTTGATTTCTATGAAGAGGTTCAAGGAAAGTTTATCAACATATTGGAAGGCCTGGAGTTATATACCAGGGTTTTTTGTGAAACTGATGAAAGAAGCATCCTGGACTGCGTCTTTAATTTGAGAGATAGAGGTCGAGTAGGCCTTCTCATGGAAAGAACGTACTCCGAGTTGAAGAAATGGATGCGGGGAAAGGGAAGAATCACCATCTAGTGCGGATGTTGCTACAATTTTACAAACGACAGACAGGGGAATCCGCCTGAGATCCTCAGATACAACCAAGTGGATCCGTTACCCCCAATGATAAAGGNAGGTCGGTCCTTACACTCTGACTCTCCCTCTTTTTGAATCGATATTTGAATCTCAATTCCTACCTTGGGGTCAACACTTACATTTTAACTCCCATCCTTTGGAAATCTTTGAAATTTTCATAACTCAAAATTCACTCTCCGATCTCTAGCGAGAGTCCCTACTTCTCAGCTTGATTACGCACACAAACTGCTAATTTTCCAGGAGAAACAAATCACACACAAATCTACACATACTTACGAGGTCTGCTGACTTAGGAGTTTGTATTGGTTTTTATTTATCTCGTCGGTCAATGCCAATACGCGCGGTGTGCTTGCCTAGCACACCCCACCTATTGGGGTTCCATTTATTGACCTCATTTTTGGTTGAGGTTTAGTTTGTCTCATTTAGTAGCCTAGGGTCTAGCCATAGGATTTTTATTGCTGACTATTCCTAGAAAACTAGATCTGGAACCCTCAACATTAGAAATTCTACCATCTTCTTTACTCAACTTGGAGTTCCAAATATCGCTCTCAACCTTTAAGTACTTAGTAGGTGGGGTCACTGTGGGGGAAACTCAAGATGAGTCACCCTTAAGATTGCTGGACCTTAGGGTTGACCCTGGGTGTTGGTCTGGAGCTAAGGCATTCTCTAAACTCACAATCACTCACAACCCTTAACTCAAATATCTNGTCTATGATGTACTCATATCTTGAGAAGACTCTCAATGCATTTCAGTATGTATTACATGATGTACTCTCTTTAAGGCATTAGCTTATATTTAATCTGTAGCATCTTTATTGAAGTAGATTAATGGAAATTTCTCTCAAGTTGTGCCTTTTTGTCAATTGTCTTTTTGTGCGATGGATGAAAGCCCGCAAACCATGCAATGGTTCAGAGTTCCAATGAACAAAGAACGAAACGACAAATTTTCAACAATAAATAAAATACAAATAAAAGAAAATTGTAATAAATAAATAACAAAACAAATTTCTTTTGAAAATCAACCAATTTAAATTAAAACTTTAAACAAACACATTTTTGAAAAATCAATTGTACAAAAGCAACAGGAAAATAAAACAAACATGTTAAGTGGATACTTCCGTTTTCGGAATTTCCTACTCTTTGTGCGCACAGCACAACCATCGTCATCTACACTAACTCTCTACACATCCTCGCAGAATTTCACATTCTGCACATAACTCCATGAAGCTCTACAAATCTTCTTCAAAATCAACATTTTCACATGACACACTACCGCAAATTCAACAGCACAAGCTCTTTGTAAATTTCAAGTCACATCTTCAAATCAGTACCAAAATCCTGATTGTCATAACTTTGAATTGATACCTAAATTTCAATTCTCTCATCTTTGAATTGATACTTACATTTCAATTCTCATTTTCGAATCAGTCCTAAATTTCTGATTCTTTACATTTGAGGTCGAACCTTACATTCCGACACTGTCTTTTGAGAATTTACCTACATTTCAATTCTCATTTCCGAATCAGTCCTAAATTTCTGATTCCTTACATTTGAGGTCGGACCTTACATTCCAACACTATCTTTTGAGAATTGAACTACATTTCAATTCTCATTTCCGAATCAGTCCTAAGTTTCTGATTTTTTACATTTGAGGTCGGACCTTACATTCTGACACCTTCTTTTGAGAATTGACTTACAATTCAATTCTCATTTCTCTCAGTCCTAAATTTCTGATTCTTTACATTTGAGGTCGGACCTTACATTCCGACACCTTCTTTAGCAGTCCTAAATTTCTGATTCTTTACATTTGAGGTCGGACCTTACATTCCGACACCTTCTTTCAACTTACATTCTGACACTTTCTTTTGAGAATTGACATACATTTCAATTCTCACTTCCGAATCAGTCTTACAGTCTGACACCTTCTTTTGAGAATTGACCTACATTTCAATTCTCATTTCCGAATCAGTCCAAAATTTCTGATTCTTTACATTTGAGGTCGGTCCTTACATTCCGACACCTTCTTTTGAGAATTCACTTACATTTCAATTCTCATTTCTGAATCAGCCCTGAATTTCTGATTCTTTACATTTGAGGTCGGACCCTACATTCCGACACCTTCTTTTGAGAATTCACTTACATTTCAATTCTCATTTCCGAATCAGTCCTAAGTTTATGATTCTTTACATTTGAGTTCGGACCTTACATTCCGACACCTTCTTTTGAGAATTGACTTACATTTCAAATCTCATTTCTGAATCAGTCCTAAATTTCTGATTCTTTATATTTGATGTCGGTCCTTACATTCCGACACTGTCTTTCGAGAATTGACCTACATTTTAATTCTCATTTCCAAATCAGTCCTAAATTTTTGATTCTTTATATTTGAGGTTGGTCCTTACATTCTGACACCTTCTTTTGAGAATTGACTAACATTTCAATTCTCATTTCTGAATCACCTTTAAATTTCTAATTCTTTATATTTGAAGCCGGACCTTAGATTCCGACACTGTCTTTTGAGAATTGACCTACTTTTCAATTCTCATGTCTGAATTAGTCCTAAATTTCGGATTCTCTACATTTGAGGTCGGACCTTACATTCCGACACTCTCTTTTGGGAATTGACCTACATTTCAATTCTCATTTCTGAATCAATCCTACATTTCTGACTCATTACATTCGAGGTCGGTCCTTACACTCTGACTCTCCCTCTTTTTGAATCGATATTTGAATCTCAATTCCTACCTTGGGGTCAACACTTACATTTTAACTCCCATCCTTTGGAAATCTTTGAAATTTTCATAACTCAAAATTCACTCTCCGATCTCTAGCGAGAGTCCCTACTTCTCAGCTTGATTACGCACACAAACTGCTAATTTTCCAGGAGAAACAAATCACACACAAATCTACACATACTTACGAGGTCTGCTGACTTAGGAGTTTGTATTGGTTTTTATTTATCTCGTCGGTCAATGCCAATACGCGCGGTGTGCTTGCCTAGCACACCCCACCTATTGGGGTTCCATTTATTGACCTCATTTTTGGTTGAGGTTTAGTTTGTCTCATTTAGTAGCCTAGGGTCTAGCCATAGGATTTTTATTGCTGACTATTCCTAGAAAACTAGATCTGGAACCCTCAACATTAGAAATTCTACCATCTTCTTTACTCAACTTGGAGTTCCAAATATCGCTCTCAACCTTTAAGTACTTAGTAGGTGGGGTCACTGTGGGGGAAACTCAAGATGAGTCACCCTTAAGATTGCTGGACCTTAGGGTTGACCCTGGGTGTTGGTCTGGAGCTAAGGCATTCTCTAAACTCACAATCACTCACAACCCTTAACTCAAATATCTAGCCTAGATACCTTGATCTTTTGGGATACTCATGTAGATGGTCCCCTAAGCCTACTAGCCCTAGGGTTATTGTTTAGCTAAAACCACTATGTAGAGGACCCAAAATGGGGTTTCCTTTGGTCCATGGCTTATTGGTGATGCTTGGTACCTCAAATCTACCAAAATACCCATCACACCCCCTAATTACGAAAATACCCCTCCATAGCTCAAAATCTCAAAAATTCCAAAAATTCCCAGAAAACCCCAATAAATCCCAAATATTTTTAATTTCATTTCTTTCAACTACCACATGACCCAATTTGGCCAATTTGACAATCTTTAACAAAAATCCCCAAATTGCTCTTTAAAGATCCAAATTTTCCCAAATCCAATTCAAATGTCCATCAATTTGATCTGAATTGACGCCAATTACAATCCTAAACTCAAATAAACTTCTGATATGACAAAACTAAACCAAATTCGTGCTCAATTGGTCCATTATTTGAGCTTAATTTTTGATTTGGGTCAAAACCCCAATTTTGACCATATGACTTAATCTCACCTAATTGAACCTATAGCCTAGTCAATTGGCCTCAATTAATGTTGAAAAATCTTTATGACATTCCTATGCATCAAAATCAACCATCAATTTACATTGGTGAAGCCTCAAATCGATTTGATTTTGGCCTAAATCTAAAATTACCAAATTTAGCCCCAAATTGGCTAAGTCCCTAAATTTCACCCAATTGATTACCTAAACCTCTAAATTGGCATCCAATTCATGTTGGAAACTCTTCATGAGGTCCCTATTGACCATTTACAACAATCAATTTGTACTTAGCCCAAGGCTAACCCAAGCTAGACCAAAGCCTAGCCCAACATGACTGAATTGATTAAAGTTCAAAATTCCTTCAAATTGACCTTCCAATTGAACTCAAAACCACTTCCATCCTTCACCAAAGTTGTTTCTTATGATCATATACACTAAATGAAACAATCAATTGAGCCAATTTACATGCCCAACCTAGCCCAAACCCAAGTTTTGGTCATTTGCACCCACTTCGACCCATACTCTAAATGTGATCTAACCACCTTAAAGCCACCAAATTAACTCCACCATAGCCATTAGTTGGACCTAGTGACCAGTCCAAACACCATGAAACCACCTAAGTCAAGCCATGGACCAAATGTATTGAACTTAGTGACCAGTACGAACACCATGAAATCACCTAAATCAAGAAATGGACCAAAGGTTGCAAATTAAGGGATCTTATTTCAAAAAATGCACATGCTTAAGATATCTTTGCCAAATCCAAGCACATTTACATTACATTGTTGTGATGGATTCCTGTGGGTTCCCTGAGCTCCTAGCCACCTCCCCCAGGCTGGCCGTCCGAAAAAGCCCAAAACTAAGAGCCACCCCCATGGCACCTCACCCAAATCAAACCTAGAGGCCAGCTCATCCAAATCAAACTATGGAGCTCCTCTGCCCTCCAATTAAGCACCACAATGCACCCAAACTTATGCCCTTAGAGCCACCCCATAGACTTTTTTTATAAAAACTCACCTCCCATGACCATGGGAGGTGTGCTAAAAGTTTCTTAGAGAGGCCTCTCCAAACTTCACACAGAGCTTTCCTAAGATCCCCTCAGTGCATTCCAACCTGAAATAATCGCCGATAAGGAATTATGTGTGCTGTAAAGAAAGGAAGAGATTCAAAAGAACTTCGAGGAGTGTTCTTGGGGAGAAACGAGATAAGTTATTTACTTGTTATAGTTTGTATGACTTTGATTTTATATATGAATTCCAAGTTTTTTTATGTTTTCCTCATGAGATCTAAGTAGTTTTCTCTGTCTTTCTCCTTGTCTTAAGATTTATGAATGGTGATTTGAATTGGTGAAGCCATGAAAATGTTTAAGAAATTGTGATGATCTTTTCACTTCGATCATAATTTACTTTCAATCTGGCCAATTGATTTATTAAAATATGTTGAGTTTTACAACTAAATTGAAGATTGCATTCAAGATTCAGGGAGGTCAAAGCCCTTGGAAATAGGTGCAAATAAATAGGGAAATAAAAATTATCGGGCGTAGAATTGGAGATTTTAGAGTGACAAGGTGAGCAAATTAAATAGGGAAATAATATTATCGGGCATAGAATTAGAGATTTTAGAGTGACAGACTAAAATCTCCAATTTAGTCCTATCGTTTGTGTGGTGAAGTGTAGATGTTAGCCCTCAAGTGAGGGGAATGTGGGAGCTCCGAAGTGAGAGTCGGTATTCTCCCAGCCTATTTGCAGATTCAGTAAACAAACGTAGGATTAGTCAATGTACTTTATTCCTAGACCAATGGGTAAAGAATAGATATGCTCCTATTTGGCACAATATAAATTTAACAATTCATTTTATACATTCAAATTTCTTGACAAGGAGAAGGATGTTTTCTTATATATTGAATATCACAATTAAACCCTACTTTATATCATTAGTTATTTATTAGTTAGTAAACCCTACTTTATATCATTAGTTATTTATTAGTTATTAAAATTATCCTGAATATCACAATTAAACCCTCCTTAATATCATTAGTTATTTAATAGTTATTAAAATTACCTTTTTATTTCAATTGCCTATTAGTGACAGATAAACAAATTGAATTTCGTTGCTGTGATTAAAGTATTGCTTTTCTAAAATCTTAGTTCGTAGTTCGAAACCACTCTCTATGGATCGGTATTTAGGACTCTCCATTAGAGCCCTATATTACTTGAGCGATACGTATACTTGCATTGATAAGTGTGACTTTATTGCTTTTCTAAAATCTTAGTTCGTAGTTCTAAAGTTACTCCCTATGGGATCGATATCTAGGACTCTATTGGAGCCCTATATTACTTGAGCGATACATATACTTGCATTGATAAGTGTGACTTTACAATTATTAAATATTTCTTACGTCCATATTTATCTTATATTTTAAGCATATATAAAGTCGCGGTCATAGATCCAATAGAGATTAATAAGAATTTGTTTTCATCTATTGAGAAACCTCTTGAACTAGAACTGAAAACACTTACTATAGATTTGAAGTATTCATTCTTAGGAGATTTATCTACATTACTTGTTATAGTATCCTTAGAATTAACTGATGAGCAAGAATAGTAACTGTTGCCAACTTTGAGAAGATATAAAAAAGCCTTTAGATGGAAATTAGGTGATATTAAAGGAATTAATCCTTCAATTTGCATGCATAGAATTTTATTAGAAGATCAACATGAACTAAGAGCTGATCCTTAAAGGAGATTAAATCCTATGATAAAAGAAGTTGTTAAGAAAGAAATTTTAAAATGGTTAGATGCTGGAATAACATATCTTATTTTAGACAGTGTTTGGGTAAGTTCAATTCTTTATCTTCCAAAGAATGGAGGAGTGCCTGTGGTGTCAAATGAGAGTAACAAATTAATACCAATAGGACAAGTCACTAGATGGAGAATCTGCATAGTCTATAGAAAATTAAATTCTGCCACCAGAAAGGAACATTTTTGTTTGCCCTTTTAGGACGAGATGTTGGATAGGCTGGCTGGGCACATATATTTTTGTTTTCTAGATGGATATACCGGTTATCATCAATTATCTATAGCTCCAAAGGATCAGGAGAAAACAACATTTACTAGTCCTTATGGAACTTTTGCTTTTTGGAAAATGTTATTTGAATTATGTAATGCGCCTGCAACATTTCAAAGATGTATGTTGTCAATTTTCAGTGATTTAATAAGAAAATGAATTGAAGTTTTTATGGATGATTTTTCTGTGTTTGGAATTTCATTTGAAATATGTCTAAAAAAATTAGAAAAAGTTCTTGAACGTTGTGAAAAGACTAATCTCGTATTGAACTGGGAGAAATGTCAATTTATGGTTGCAAGAGGAACTGTGCTTGGGAATAAAATTTTAGAAAATAACATAGAAGTAGATCCTGCAAAAATTCAGGTTATATCAAACTTACCTCCACTTACTAATCTAAGAGGAGTTAGGTGCTTTTTAGGACATGCTAGATTTTACAGGTGATATAATAAAGATTTTTCAAAAATTACTAAACCCTTATGCCAACTTCTGAAAAAAGATATAAAATTTGATTTCAAACAGATTTCCTTAAAGCCTTCAAAACTTTAAAAGAAAAATTTATCACTGCTCCTGTAATTGTTTCATTTGATTGGGATAAACTTTTGAATTAATGTGTGATGCTAGTGATTATGCAATAAAAGCTGTATTAGGATGATATGATAAGATTTTTAAAATTATATACTATGCCAGTAAGAATCTTAGTGATACTCAGATTAACTACACCGCCACTGAAAGAGAGTTATTAGCCATTGTGTATGCTTTTGATAAGTTAAGGTCATATCTAATTAGAGCTAAATGTGTTGTGCATACTGACCATTTGACTATTAAATATTTGATTCATTAGAAGGATGCAAAACCAAGATTAATTTGATGGGTAATTCTGATGCAAGAGTTTGTTTTGGTAATAATCAACAGGGAAGGGATTGATAATGAAATTGTTGATCATCTATCTAGGGTAGAAAAAGAAGAAATACTTGACATGGAAAAAGAAACTAATGAAACTTTTCCTGTTGAAAAACTTTATATTATAAAAGGATGGGAAATACCTTGGTAAGATGATATTGTAAATTATAATGTTAGTGGTATTTTAATATATGGATTAACAAAAATAATAGGAAAATAAATTCATTCATGATGCAAAGTATTATTTCTGGGATGGCCTTTATTTGTATAACTAATGAAAAGATTTAGTAATTAGACGTTGTGAGCCTTACAATGAAATTCAAGAAATTATTAAAAAAATATCTTGATTCTAAATTTGGATGACATTATGGGAATGATAGAACTGTTCATAAAATTTTACAATCTAGATTTTATTTGCCTACTCTATTTAGATATGTAAATATATATATATATATATATAAACATGTAATATGTGTCAGAGAGTAGGTAATATTTCAAAAAGAGATGAAATAGCTCTAAATTTTAATTTGGAAATTGAAATTTTTGATGCATGGGAATTGGAGTTTTTGGGACCATTTATACCATCATTCAGAAATATGTATATATTGATTGCAGTGGATTATGTTTCAAAATGGATTGAAGAAATCACTTTACCTCAATGTGATGTTCGGAGTGTTTCAAAAATTTTAATTAAAAATATTTTTACAAGATATGGAATGCCTAGAGTAATCATTATCGATGGAAAATCTCATTTTAGAAATGCAATAATTGCAAGATTGGTAGAAAAATATAATATAATGCATAAAATTACAACTGCTTATCATCCCCAGATAAGTCGTTTAGCAGAAGTATATAATCGTGAAATTCAGAGAATTTTTGAAAAAAAAGTGTAAATCCTAGTAAAATAGATTGGTCTGTTAGATTAGATGCTGCATTAAGGGCATACATGATAATTTAGAAGACACCTATAAGTATGTCCCCTTATAGATTAATTTTTGGGAGGATTTGTCAGTTGCCAGTATAATTGGAGCATAAAGCTTATTAGGCTATTAAGGAATTCAATTTCAATTTGAAAGGCGCTGGTAAGAAAAGATTATAGCAATTGAATGGGCTTGAAGAAATTTGGAATGAATATTACGATAATGCTAGGATTTATAAAAAAAGAATAAACAAATGGCATGATTGAAAGATAATAAAAAAAGAATTTGAACCTGGATTGGAAGTTTTATTATACAATACAAGATTGAAATTATTTCCTGAAAAACTTAAATCTAGGAGGAAAGAGTCATTCAAAGTTGTAAAAGTCTATCTTTATGGAGCTATTAATATTAAAGATCCTAAGACTAGAAGGATATTTAAAGTAAATGAGCACAGATAGAAACATTATTTTGATGGTCAAAGAACAGTTTCTAAAGAAAGTATAATGGTGGGTCAACCAGAATAAAGTCTAGGAATGTCGAGCTGATGACATTAAACCAATCACTTTGTGAGAGGTAGCCCACACTTATCAATGTTTATTTTGCTTTCCGAGTTTTTGTTCAGAATATTTTAAATATAGTTATATTTTTGTTTTCATAGAGTCTGTGTTTCTAAAATAAAAATAATAATTTAAAAAATCATATTTATTTACTTAGTTTTATGGAAGAGTTAAGAATTTTGATCGAAATTGAAAATGCAAAAATTTTTAAACCGGTGCATGATGCGCTGAATTTCAAAGAGCTGGTGCATGATGCACCAGAATCGGCGCATGATGCACTAGAGTGACGAAAATGACTTAAAATATTTCAAAAGGTCTTTTTTGGCGAGTTCTTCTTATAACTCAAAAATTTGATTCTAAAGTCCAAATTAGGGGGGAAAATAATGAAGGAGTCACTAGTTTTCAATTCTAATGGCATCCCACTCTAAAAATTCTGCTAGAGTTGGGATTTTCAACCGAAGAAAGTTTGTCAGTTTTGATGCACAAAAGTTGAATGATTGTTTTCTAGTGAAGAAGAGGCTAATCAAAGAAAGGGGTTTGTAATCGAGGATTCAATACACCGAATACTCAATTTGAAGAGATTATTATGCAGAGACGTTGGTAAGTGCTTTGTTACACTACTTTCCTCGTAGTCGCCCTTGTGGTGAAAGAGTTTTATGTAAATCTATATGGAATCAACCAAGGAATTTTCTACATGCGAGGCAAGTTTGTACAATTCAATACTTTAAGAATAAATGAGATGTTTAGGATTAAAAATGTGGCTATCTGCTATTACACAAATTTTACCCCTATGAGAGATAATATGAATGAACTCTATTGGTACCTGACAGATAAAGATGCAAATTGTCAGGCCAGAGATGCTGGAAATGTAAGTTTTTTGTCATCTTTATTAAATCCTGCTTCTAAGGCATGACACTTGTTTATTGCATCGAAATTACTACCTACAATTAAAATCAGTAAGGTAACTAAGGAGAGTGTTATTTTAAATTATTATATCTTAACCATAAAATTTATTGATATTGGAGCAATCATTGTGAAATCATTTTAGGTTTGCTTGTGAATGGGATTGCAATCAGACTAGACATCCATCCACTATTTTTCTACTATGTAGTTAATCAAAAGTACCTTATGAGATTTGAGAAAAAGCACTTCTTCCTTGAAAGCAGATGGATTCAGAAGTTTATTACAACTATATTGGAATGGGAGATGAAAATGATATGAATTTACTGATAGATCAGCAATCCCAGAATTCATCACCTATTCAGCCTTACTTCAGTTCTAATGTACTTTTGAAAAGGATTAAGAATATAGAAAAAGAGTTGTAAAATATTATGCATGCAATTGAGAATATTTCTTAAATGTTGGATCACTTAGACTAGAGACTTAAAGAACATTTTGAGCATACTGGTCGTATTGAAGAGGGCTTGGTACTTATGTTCAAGAAACATGCTTGAATTGGGGAAGATTCGACTAATGAGTTTCCTTATCAACCCTTCTATAACTTGTGTGTGCACTACCAATCTATAGGAGATATCCAAGAGGACGTGAGTGAAGAAGATGTTTGAACTTAATCTATGCACGAAACGTTTTATTTAGTATAGCTTGTTTTAGTTGTTTGTTGTGTTAGATTGGATTTACTTAATTTTATTGTTAAACTATATTGATGTTTATGTTTGGAATTTATATGTTTAGATTTTAGTGTTAGGATGTTTTGGTTTACTTTAAATACTAAAATAGATGTTTGTTGGCTTGATAAATGTTAGGTTTTAATAGCGCGAATTATATATATAAAACTGAGTTTTTTATTATTTATGAAAGATGGATGTTAGAGTAATATTTAATTATACTTATAAGGGTTCATTTGGGTTAATTAGAGGTAGACGTAAAGTGGTACAAAGCAAATTTTTACAAAAAATGAAATCTAGAAAAAATTAGGGATTGGTGCAAGATGCGTCAGATTGGCACATGAAGCACATGTTTATAGAGAGTTGGTGCATGATGCGCCAAATTCCAAAAAATGTTGAATTGCCTAAAAGGCCAAGAAATCACACTGTAAAACTCCATTTTTACAGTTTGGGTCGTCTCTAGCCTCTAAACCTTGACCTAAAGCTTCACATTAAGCGCGATAGAGAAAATTTCACAGGCTAAAAATCATAGATTTCAACTTCTCTTGGTAAGAGCTTCACTCAAGTTGAAATTTTTCCTACATTATGCAATATCCAAAATTTAGGATTTTTTGATGAAAAAGCTTGAAGAAAACTCATGGTGAAAAGTTTCTTACCAAATAATCTTACTTGGGGAGTTAGATTTTTAGTTTTGTAATTTATTTGGAATTTATTTGGACTTTGGTAAAATTTCAAATGGCTCCACAAGTGAAAAGAGGAAGAACATATGATTTTGATGCACGAAGGTTTGTTAATTTGAAAGCCTAAGACAATTATAACACTCAAATCAAATCGAGAAGATTGATCAAGGAATGGGCATTTGCTAACTAGGGTGGCGAGATCGAGAGGTTGATTCTTACCAGAAATTGGGAATGATTTTTATACTTCACAACAGTAGCGATTGTGCCGATGATTCAGGAATTTTATTCCAACTTGAGATTCACTAATGACGAGCACATTCTCATGAGAGGTAAGCAAGTTGAATTTACTGCATAAAGGATCAATGCTTTTTATGGGTTGAGAAATGTATTTTTTGATGAATATGCTGCATTTGTGATGACTGATTCATCACTGGATGAAGTGATTGCCTTCTTGACTGATGGAAGAGGATAATGGAGGATTAAAAATAATAAGATAGTTAACTTTTCGGCTTCCATGTTGACTAGTCAGTCAAAGGTATGATACCACTTCATTTCTGTTAGATTACTACTAACAAATCATCTCATCGATGTAACAAAGGATAGAGCTGTATTAAACTATTGCATTCAGAATATGAAAGTAATAGCTTTTGGTGATCTTATAGTTAATCATGCATGGAGCACAGCTAAGATCTCTACAACTAGTGGTTTGGGTTACCCTGCCCTGATTTTCACTCTTTGTGAGAAATTGGGAGTAAAGTCTTATAGAATTGAAGAAATATTATAGTCATAAAATCCTATTGGAAAGAAAATGGTTTAGAGTTGAATCATTTGTTGAATTTAGGGTTAGAAGAAGCGATAGACCCTCTACATTAGCTGTAGGGGCATCTACTTCTTAATCTGCATCATTAGAAAATATTATGGACCAACTCATGATTTAACAATTAGATATAGTAAATATTCAGAATCAGAATGAAGAGATTGGAGCAAGAAAATGCTTAAAATGATAATTATCAGCAAAAAAGAGTTAAGCATGGTATAGCATTTGAGGATGATTTGGTGAGATATCTTAGGGTTAAATACAATGTGGAATTTTCTACTTGCCAAAGTTTTACTCCATAGGCTCCTATTCATCATAACGAAGAAGAAGAAGAAGAACAAGAAGATTTTGATGAGGAAGGCGATGAAGATTGATACTTTCTGGAGTTAGTTTATTTGTTTAGTTTAGTTGTTTATTTGTTTGTATGTTTTTTAGATATTATTTGGTTTACATTTGAAACTATAGTAGTAAAAATTTTAATTTGTGTTGTGGATTTAAAATGGTAATAGTAATTATAGTTGTGTTGTGGATTTAAAATTGTAATAGTAATTGTAGATTTTTACTTTTTTCTGCATTTTTTAGTATTTTTAGTTTTTGTTTCTTTTAAACCTTAGCAAATTCTTTAGAATATATTATGTCTCAATTTATGCTTTAAAACCTGTGTGTATTTTTAAATTTAATACTAGCAGTGTATTAGAGCCCAATTTCATAGTCAAAAATCCTCTACAGGTTAGTTTTTATTTTCATGCATTTATTGTTTTCTTTCACCAATTGAATTTCAAACTAAAGCAATTTTTTTAAAATCTTTAAGAACTTAAGTTTGGGGGAAAGGAAAAATTCTTTTAAAAAGAAGTAAACTAAATTTTATTTGTCTTTAAGTAACAATATTTTTAAAATTAATTTAACATGACATGGGGTATTAGGATTAAACTTTAAATGACTATACTTAAGTTTATGAATATTATGGTAAATTTAGTTAAAAGTCTTTAATGATGAAGGTCTATTCTAAAGTTAAAGATATTTGGTATGATAAGATAAGACTAAGTTTTTCTATTTAAAAAGTAAAGGAAATTGTATTTTTTAGGTATTAAAAATTTTAGAGTTTCATGTAAGAAGAAAGAAATGAGACTTTATGAAAATCATAAATTAATATGAATTTATAAAGTGAAGAAAGGTAAGGAGTTTTGACTTTAAGAAGAGGATAGTGAAGTTCAAAACTATTAAAGGATAACTAGATATAGTAATCCTCACTTGAGAAAGAAAAAGATAAGAAAGGATTGAAAAGATCCTAAAAGAAAGAAAAGAAAAGAAAAGAAAAGGAAAGGAAAAGAAAAGAAAAATAAGAGAGGACAATCTTGAGGAGATGCCTAATAAAAAATTGGCTTCACTTGAATCAACTTAAGGAAAGGCTTTATTTCATTTTCTAAAATTATATTGGATTATTAGTAGCATTATTAGTAAAGTTTTCCTCAAGTTCTTTTTTCATATGAATATTCTAAGTATCCTTGATAAGATAAATTGCAATTCTTCTTGAAATAAATAGAAATTAAGAAATCTTAAAATTGACTACTAAGTACTCTTAGACTTAGAATTTGATTCTAAGTTATTAAAGGTTTTCTTAAATTCTACTATTTTATTTATTGAACTAGAGTGTATAAGTTATAAGTTGTCTCTATCCTGAGTCATAAGGTATTTTCATGTTTTTGTTGCAGGTATATCAATTTTAGACATTTGAAGAAAAAGTAGCAAAAAAGATGAAATTTGGAGCCAAAACAGTGATGTTTTGAATTTTAGCGCATGACGCGCCAGATTGGCGCCAAATGCACCGAAATGGCACCAGATAGGTTGGATTGACGCAGATGCACTAAAACCTAGAACAGTGTGGTCTTCAGCAAACTGGCACATGATGGACCAGATTGACGCCAGATGCTCCATTTGACAGAGAGTTAGCGCATGATGTGCCAGATATGGGGCCAGATGTGCTAACGACAATTTTTTTGCAGATTAAGGTGGTCCAAGACAAATTTTGCACAAATTTTCAAAGGGATATTTGCTCTAAACACCCAATAGAGAAATTCAATGTATATAAACACTTTGGAAGGTTCTTTTATGAAGGGATATGTCTCATGGATTAATGGACATGTCTTTTGAATTTAAAAGAGGTAACTTTTGGACACAGGTTTGGAGGGAATTTTGAATTTTTTTTGAGGGAGGAAGCATTTAATAAAATAGAGGGAATCTAGGGCTTGAAAGGAGGACTTTTGGGTGTGAGGTGTGTGGCTTTAAGATGGAGAGTTAGAAAGAGAGAGGGAAATTCAAGGGCTTGGAGATTTTCCTTAAGGATTGTAAGAGGAGAGGGATTGTGAGAGATTTCTTCTTCATTACACATCTAAGAGAGAATTAAAAGTGCTTATAAAGAGAGAAAGACTTGAAGAGAACTTTTAGGAGTTTTCTTGGGAAGATTGTGAGATAAGTTGTGTCTTTTATTTCTTTTATTTTGTAAACTTATTCTTATATATGAAATCCGTGTTTTTTCATATCCTTCTTATGAATTCTAAGTAGTCTTCTTTGTCCTTCTCCATACTTTGATATGTGGTTTTTTAAAGAATTGATTTTTTTTATATGGTTTTAAATTTCAATAATTTATGATTATTTTAACTATAATTTTCATTCACTCTTTGATCTAGCCAAATGAAATGTTAAAATGTGTTGGGAAACATATGTTCTGAAAGGGCTATGATTTCTACAACATGGGGAGAATCACATTTGATTTATGGAAGAGTATCTCATCCATGGAATTGGGTGCAAATAAATGGGGAAATATACTTTGTTGGATGCAGAATTCGAGATTTTAAGGTGACAGATTAAAATCCCCAACTTGATCCAGATGATTGGAAACTGATGTCAGATTGTTAGCCCTTAGGAGAGGGAGTAGTGTGAGCTTTGGAGTGACAACAAATATCCTCTCAGCCTAACCATGAAATCAGGGACCAAACTCTGCATTAGTCAAAGTTTATTATGCACTTAGAAGAGGGTAAGGAATAGGATTGTTCCTGTTTGACACAAAATAGTTTTTATATATATTCAAATGATTTTAATTTCTACACAAACCATATACTCATAGTGAAGGGGGAAAATGCTTTCTTAAATTTTAACTTTTTTTCACAACTTCTTAGTTTAAATTTTTGTAAATTTACTTTTGAAATTTTAGCATTTAGTTTAGTTAATTTTGTCTTTCAACTGTATTTTACTTACAATTCACTTGTTACTTAGTGTTCAAACTTTGCACTTTAATTTTTGTTGTTTTAAAATAGTAATTGACATTATAATCTTAAGAATTTATTGACAAGAATTTCCAACTTACTTGTGGCATTGATATCTAAGATTCCATTAGAGCCCTTTATTACTTGAGCGATATGTATACTTGCGTTATTTCTAAAGGGGATTTGGCAGTTTAAAGTTTATTTAAAGATAAAACTATTTTAATTGATGTTATTTTTTGGGATTAATTTGCGTATTTGTTATTGCATTTTTCATTTGTATTTTGTAATCTTGGAAAATATTTGCAAAACTAGCACACTAAATCCACTCGCATCAAGTGGCCACCATGGATGGCCAGTGAGTTGAATTAACTGCTTAGGTTGAGGAGAGAAAGATGCAAGAAAGCAATTAGAATGGGCCAACCCATGGAGTTAAAATTTTGAGTTGAAATCTTAGGGAGGCTCTCAGTTTTTGTGCTTTCCGGCCACTAGGCCGGTCGGCTAGGCCAGGGGTATTGAGTGATTTTGGATTGATTTGAGAGTTCAATTTAGCGGAATTTGACCCATGACTAATTTTGGGGCAATGTGGTTAGACTTGGGTTTGGATTGGGCTAGGGTTTAGGTTAGGCTCAATTGATGGTTTGAATTTGTCCAAGGGTTTGTAATGAAGAGTTTTGGACAATAATTGGGTTGAAATTTTTGAGTTGTGAGGTTCAATTTGATGGAATTTAGACTTAGGTGCAAATTTTGGGATTTTAGCATTGTTGGATTTCAGTGAGATTTTAGGCTAGGCTTGGGTTAATTAAAAGTTGAATTTGGTCTAAAGGAATTTTGTAAGGAATTTAGACTTCAAAATTGAGAAAATTGGATAGGTTAGGTGGTTTAATTCGGGAAAATTGGTTATATAATCAAATTGGGTATTTTGGTTGGGCTTGGAATTAAGTTTGAAATTGGGTTTAATTGAGCTTAAATTTGGTTTCAATCAAGCTTAAAGATGATGAAATTGAGTTTAGAATTGAAATTGGGGAAATTTGGGTTAAATTTGTTGGAAATTGGAGGTGAATTGGGGTAATTGGGCATTAAATGGCAAAATTAGGATTTTTGTTAAATTTGGGCAAATTGGACTTCATGGGTGGTCAAGGTTGGTTTCTTGGGAGTTTTTGAAAATTTTTTGGAGGTTTTTGAGACTTTTGGGGTATCAATGACATTTTGGTAATTTTGGCAAACTTAGGGGTATTTTGATAATTTTAAAATTTTTACAGTGATTTTGGTAGTTTGGATGCTTAAAAAGAGTTTGGGGTGATTTTTGGATGAATTTGGGTGGTTTGGACAATTTTAAGGATTTTAGGATTTCAAGGGTAATTTGGTAATTATGGAAAAGTTTAGGAGCAAAAGGCTAAATTGAGTATTTGGGTAGGATGAAATCAATTGAGGATGCTAATCTTGAAATTACGCTTCATGAGCCATGAGACCAAGGGACACTCCACTTTGGATCCTCCATGTTCTGGTCTTAGCCAAACCCTAGCCCAAGGCTAATGGTTTTGGGGACCATTCACATGAATTTCAAAAAAGATTAAGGGATCAAATAGACATATTTGGTTAAGGGTTAAGGATGTGAGTGTAAGTGAGGAGTATCAAGTATATGTGTGTGTGAGACTGATCAAGACCACATCACCTAGGGTCAAACCTAAGGCCAAACAGTCCTATGGAGACTCCTCGTGAGCTCCCCTGAATTAACTCCACATACTAAGTGCTAGAGTTTAAAACCAAAATGTGGAACTTCAAGAAGAGCAAAGAAGTTTTTTAGAATTTATAAAGGTGAGGGTGTCATCACTAGTCCTCTAGGATAATCAACAAGAAAGTCTTATGGCTAGATCATAGTCTTCTAAGGAAGAGACTAGACCTAAACCAAAAGTAGGGTCAACAAATGGACCAGCAATTACTATTGTGTGTGATACACCTAAAATATATAATCTTTATTTACACATTTCTGTACTTATTTTTTAGATATTACACTGTAATGGAAGGTATTTGTATAGTTTTCGTTCACGTACAATCAAATGGTTGAAAAATGGTGAAAGGAGTGAGAAAAAGATGAAATTTAGAGCAAAAATGAACAAGGTGTGAAAATAAATTGTGATGCCTAAGCACCTAGAACTAGCACTTAAGCACCAGTAAAATCGAGAAGGTTGTATCTAAGTGCCAAGTACCTCGGGCTTAAGTGCTAGAATTAGTTACTTGGTGATTCAATGAATTTGGACGAATTTTTTAAGAGTTTTTTGAAGAAAATCTTAGTGAAAACATGGGAAATAGTAAATGGACATAAAAATACATACAATTGCTTTTGAAAGGAGGCAAATCTTGGAAGATTCATTGAATGTGGAAAAATTTTGAAGAGACACCATAACACCTTTTGAAAAATTATCAAAGAAGGACTTAGATTGAATTGAAGAGGAGATGCCGCCCTCCTCTAGACACCATCAACGCCTCTCTCTCTCTTAGATTAATTAGGATACTTTTACAGAGAAGAAGGAGAGGTGTTATAGTCAGTGAGCAGAGAGTATTGTAAGAGAAAGGAAGAGAAGAGATTCAAAGGAACTTCAAGGGTTTGGTGGAGAGGATTTGAGATAAGTTTTTATATTTGTGAATACATTTGATTTTAATTTAAACTTCTTTTTTGTTTGCATGATTCCTATTGTTAAACTTAGGTGTAGTGTGTTTTCTCCATGAATTTTGAGTAGTTTTCCTTATCTTTCTCATTAAAATGATAAGTGATAAAGTATTGGATAGAGATTGTGTGAAGTATTAATCTTTAATGTTGGAATAAGTTGTAATGAATTTTAACCTTGTACTTCATTTACTTTATGATTTGACCAACTAAGATGTCATTATTTGTTGTGAGAACACGTAAGATTTGAGATGGTATTGTCTCAGTCAATTAATGGTAAGAATCACATGAGATTGTATTGATGAGAATGTAATTCATATGATTGAGAGCAAATAAATAGAGAAATAAACTTTGAAGGGTGTAGAATTAGAGGAGTTTAGAGTGACAGGCTAAAACCCCCAATTTGATTAATGGTTTTAGGTTTTAATATGAGAAGTTTGCCCCCAAGTGGAGGGAGAAAAGGGAACTTTAGAATAACAGCTAATAACTTCCCTACATAACCCATATTCATGATTATTCAAACTTTAAATTAGCCAATGTTCTTTATAACATCTCTAAAAAGAGTAATGAATACTATTGCTCTTATTTGGCACATCACAATTTGAATACTTCCAAAACATAATTCTTATACTTGTTACTAATTCATGATAATAAAAAAGATAATTTATTTATATTACTTTCATCTTACAAATATCTAGTTAAATTTAGTTAGTTGTTCACTTTACTTTTAATTATAAAAAATTACCAAAGAGAATTGAACTTTCATTCCTATTATAAAATTTATAATTTGAGTAAAAATATTTTACATAGTAGAATTTGTTATCTAATTTCTTCTGATTTAGTCACATATTATATTTCTCCTTGTAGGTTCAATATTCGAGGCTTAATAAAAAAGCCTTATATTACTTGATAAGGAACTGTATACTTGCGCAGTATCCCATAATTAAATATAATAATTTCATTATTATTTGCTTCGAAGTTAATTTTTTGGCAGCCATTGCAAAGTAAGAAATTTAAGCAAGGACAAATTAAGATTATAATTGCATACATTATACAATCATATAAAAATTGGGATCAAGTCTTTGACACTGTTGCCGAGGAGAATTAAATTTTTTTAAAGAAATTTTTAGAAAGTCTTATTTAAACTTTTAGATTTATTATAGTAATATTATAGTGGCATTTTTATATAAAGTTCTTGTTTGTATGATTTTATTTTATGTTGTTTTGTGGTAATGTATGTGTAGTTCAAGTTCTAAAGGACTAGTGTCCTACGATTTTGAATTAGAAAGAACTATTAGAAAAATCAAAAAAATTAAAAATACAGAAAAAAATAAAAAATTTCCAAGAAATGGCAAACAAAAATAATCAAAATGCTAAAATTAATCAAGAATTTAGATTTTTAAGAGATTATGCAAATCCTACAATTGATGAACTTTATTGTAATATTCAAAAACCTGCTATAGTGGCTAATTTATTTGAACTTAAACCGTTGTTGGTAGTTCATTGATGTCAAAACCATTTCATGATGCTTATGTTTTAATTGTAAAGATGGCTATTAATAATTTTTAAAGGCCTTCTGAGAGGGTAAATCCTAAGAAAGTAGCCAATATTCATGAATCTGGTGCCATTGTAATTTTAGCAAATTAAGTTGCTACAATTTCAAGGAAGTTAGGCTAATTTGGAATGAATTTTTCTCAACCAATTGCAATGATTGAAGAGAATTCATTAGGCCAATTGGATCATTCTCAAAAATCATTATAAACTTTGAATGAAATAGACAACAAGTATAATAATCCATATTCAAACTATTATAACCTAGGATGTAAAAATCATCCTAACTTTAACTAGAATAATACTTCAAGTTCTAATAATGAGTAGCGGGAGAAAAATCAAGTGAATACATTGGTAAATTGGAAAACTAAGGTATTGTAGTTATAGACCCACTTATCCTCTAGGTTTTAATAGTAATCCACAATTTAAGGAGAAAAAGTTGTCTATAGAAGAAATAGTGGTACAAATGGGAAATCAATTACAAAGTCAAAGAACTACAATTAGAAATATTGAGAATCAACTGGGACAAATAAAAAATTCATTAAGTAATATGTCCTAAGGAACATTTCCAAGTAATACAGAAGTAAATCCATAAGACTAACATAAAGAGCAAGTAAAAAGTGAAAGAGAGTTGGAAGGAAGAGTTCAAAAAGAGAATGAAGTAGAGAGAGAACAAATTGAAGATTCTGAAGAGGACACTTTGAAAGGTTTAGAGAGACCTATTTTTCCACTTAAAGTTCACTTGGAGAAACCACCACCTTCATTTCCTCAGAGATTTCGTCAACAAAAGTTGGATAAACAATTTTCAAAATTTATGGAAATCTTTATGAAGCTTACAATTAATATTCCTATTGATGAAGCCTTAGAACAAATGTCAAGCTATGCGATGCTTATGAATGATATTCTTAACAGGAAAAGTAAGTTCAAAAATAATAAGACTGTTGCACTTAGTGAAGAGTGTAGTGCTATAATTCATAAAAATCTTCCTGAAAAGCTTAAAGGTCATAGTAGCTTTATGTAATTTAGGTGTAACCACTAACCTTATGCCATTATCAATATTTAAAAGATTGGGATTAGGAGAAATATCCTATAGTACTGTAACTCTGCAGTTAACCAATTGTTTAATAACATATCCTAAAGTAGTTATATAAATGTTTTAGTGAAAGTGTATCAATTTATCTTTCTTGTTGATTTCATTGTGCTAGATGTGAAGGAAGATAAGGAGATACCTATCATTTTTTGGAGATCTTTCATAGCTACAAAGAGTAATGATAGATGTGTAAAAATGAGAATTAACTATAAGCCTCAATGACCAAACAAGTACTTTTAATATTTCCAAATTAATAAAGTATCCTGCAAAAGGTTAAGATGATGAATGTTACAGAATGTGTGCAATAAATATCTGAGTGAATGTCATTACAATACAACTTTTGAAGAAAAATTTGAAATTAAATAGTTGGAACATGAGCAAGAAGAGGAATTAGATCAATTTAAGATTTTTACAACGAAGCTTCAATTTATGTTTGAGAAAGTTTTGCAGTTTTGGACATGGTAGAAAAAAATAAATCTTTTTATCCATCGATTGAAAAACCTCCTGAACTTGAGTTGAAGTTACTTCTTGATCATTTAGAATATGCCTTTTTTAGGTGATTCCTCAACATTACCGATTCCTCAAATTTAACTATAGAAGAAGAAATGTGTTTAACGAAAATGTTGAAGAATTATAAGAAAGCCTTAAGATGGAAAATTGCTAATATTAATGGAATTAATCCTTCAATTTGTATGCATAGAATTCATATGGAAGAGAACTGCAAACACAGCGCTAATCCTTAAGGGAGATTGAATCTTGTAATTAAGGAATTTGATAAAAAAGAAATTTTAAAGTGGTTAGATGCTAGAATTATCCACCCTATTTCAGACAGTGCATGTATTAATCTAATTCACTGTGTTCCTCGGAGAGGAGGAGTGGTTGTGAATATGAATGAACATAATGAGTTACTACTAATAAGACAAGTCACAAGGTGGAGAATATGCATTAATTATAGAAAATTAAATCTCGCCAGTAGGAAAGATAATTTTCTACTACCCTCTCTTAAATCAAATGTTGGATAGACTAGCTAGGCATAAATACTTTTCTTTTCTAGTGGATATAGTGGTTATCACCACATACAAATAGCTCTTGAGGATCAAGAGAAAAGAACTTTTACCAGTATTTATGGTACATTTACTTTTGGAAATATGTCCTCAGGTTTATGTAATGCCCCCGCTACATTTCAAAGATGTATGATGGTTATATTCTGTGATTTAATTGAAGATGGAATTGAAGTTTTTATGGTTGATTTTTCAGTGTTTGGAACCTCATTTGAAACATGTTTAGAACTTTTATCGAGAGTTGTTAAGCGTAGTGAAGAAATGAATTTAGTCCTCAATTGAGAAAAATGTCAATTATTGTAGTAAGAGGAATTGATTTAGGACATCAGATATCAAAAAATGGCATGAAAGTAGACCCTACAAAATTCAAGTGACTGCTAATTTACCTTATTCAACAAATGTGAAGGAAATTAGGAGTTTAGGACATGTTGGATTCTACAGGTGATATATTAAAGACTTTTAAAAAATTGCTAAGCTTTTAAGTCATTTTCTTGAAAAGATGTAATTTTTAATTTTGATAAGGAGTGCCTAAAAGTTTTTGAGCTGTTAAAAGAAAAATTAATCAATACATCAATTATTGTTTAATTATTGTTTAACCAGATTTGGAAAACCCTTTTGAATTAATGTGTGATGTAAGTGATTATGTTATTGGAGTTGTTTAAGGACAAAAGCATGATAAGGTTTTCAAAGTAATTTACCATGCTAGTAGAACTCATAATGAAGCTCAAATTAATTATACCATCACTGAGAAAGAGTTACTAGCAATAGTATGTGCTTTTGATAAATTCCGATCATACTTAATTGGAGGCAAATGTATTATGCATATAGATCTATTAAATATTTAATGATAAAGAAGGATGCAAAACCAAGACTGATAAGATGGATTCTTCTTTTGCAAGAATTTGACTTTTAGATGGTGGATAGAAAGAGAAGTGAGAATAAAATTGTTAATCATCTGTCTAGGATTGAATTAGAAAAATCACTCTATTTTGAAAGAGAAATTAATGAACATTTTCCAGATGAATTATTATTCAGTATTAATGAGTTGCTTGTTCCATGGTATGCCAATATTGTGAACTTTATTGTTAGTGACATTATACCCTATGGACTGACATACCAATAGAAGAGGAAATTTTTATCTAAAGCTAAGACTTATTTTTTGGATGACCAATTTTTATACAAACAAGGCAAGGATCTAATTATTCAGAGATGTGTGCCTTTAGAATAAACTTATGAAATTATCTAAAAATGTTATAATTTTAATTTTGAGGGATATTTTGGTGTTGATAAAACAACATACAATTGCAATCTGGATTTTATTGGCTTGCAATCTTTAGAGATGTTAATGTTTATATCAAAACTTATGATAGATGTCAATGAGTAGGTAATATTTCTAGAAGAAATGAGATGCCCCCTAAATTATATGTTTGAAGCTGAGATATTTGATTTTTGGGGATTAGATTTCATGGGACTATTTATATCATATTTCAGAAATTTATATATATATATATTGATAGCAATAGACTATGTATCCTAATGGATAAAAGCTATTGCCTTAATTCGATGTGATGCTCAAAGTGTTGAAAAGTTTTTAAGAATGAATATATTCTGTAGATTTGGGATGCTAAGAGTGATCATATGTGATGGGGAAACTCATTTCAGAAATACAATAATGGAGAAATTATTAAAGAAGTATCATATCAACCATCAAATTGCTACTACTTATCATCCTTAGTAAAGTGGTTTGACTGAATAATCCAATCATGAAATTAAAAGAATATTGGAAAAATCTACGAATCCAACAAAAATGAATTGGTTAATCAAACTTGATTATACATTGTAGGCTTATAGGACTGTATATAGAACTCCTATAGAAATATCCCTATATAGGCTAATATTTAGGAAAGCTTATCATTTACCATTTGAACTTCAACACAAAGTGTATTGGGTTATTAAAGAATTTAATTACAATTTAAAGGATGATGGTGAGAAAAGACTATTACAATTAAATGAGCTTGAAGAGATAAGGAATGAATCTTATGAGAGTGCTAAATTTAAAAGAAAAGATAAAAATGTGGCATGATCGGAGGATTCTTACTAAAAATTTTTAACAAGGGCAACAAGTTTTGCTATATAATGCAAGGTTAAGATTATTTCCATGCAAATTTAAGACCAGGTGGATGGGCCCATTTATTGTGATAAAAGTTTATCCATACGGAGCTATGAATATAAAGCTGAGAAAATATTCAAAGTGAATGGTCACATGCTGAAACCCTACTTTATAGGTGATCAACTTAAATTAAATGATCTTATGTTGTTGGGTCAACTAGACTAAGCACGGGTTATATCGGGCTAACAACGTTAAACCAAGTGCTTTGTGGGAGACAACCCATAGTTATCTTTGTGTTTTTATTTTTAATGTTATGTTGTTGTGTTTGATTAAGAAAATTGTGGTAGTATATTGAATATATAATGATTTAGTAATGATTCTAAGACTTAAATAGATGACTTAGACATGTTATAATGAGTATTTGGATGTTACGCTGACCTGTGCTAAATTAAGCACCGGCGCTTAAGCGTCAACATTTGGTGCTTAAGCGCGACAGTTAACTGAACATGCTAAATTACATTTCTAGAAGATTTAAACATGGTTTAGTGAGTTTTAACATTGGTTAGTGGTTTGAGAACATGTCTAGTAGTCTTAGGCTTTGTTGAAAGCCTATAAATTGAAGGGAATGAAGAGAATTCTCACCCCACTTCAATTTTAACCCTAAAATCTAAGTGAAGAGTGAGAGATCTTTGAAAAATGTATTCTTGGGAGATTTATATGATGAAAAAGGAGGAAGCCATGTAGAAGAAGTTCATTAGCCAATGTGCGCAAGAGTTATACAATAGTTTCTTAGCCTTTAGTATAGATGGAATAACGGAGAAGATTACAAAGAGTTAGGTTGACGTGGCTTCAATTGAAGTGAAATTGAGTGAAGCACTTGGATTTGGAGTATAATGGATGGCAACTTAAACTGCAATTTAGGCACACACATTTTATAGGAGAAGCAGACAAGGATATGTATTTGAAAAAACATAGGTTGAAGAGGGCTCAACTAGAGTTCTTCACCACAATCTATTCTATCATATCTATATTCCAAATGCCCCAGGAGAAAAAAATGAAATTCAGGATTTGTTCCACAAAAGGAGAGTGGAATTAAGTTCTAATTTTAGCTTTTTTTTTGTTAGGTGTTGTGATGATTAGTATTAAGTTTGTTTTGTGTTTTTAGTGTTATGTTTGCTTAGATCTTGTGCTTAGGAATTATCTCATCCAAGACTTTTTGGATTGAGAAATTATGTATCACAAATGTTTGTATTTGTTTGTGAATTAATAAAAGTGTTTATTTGTGTGTAAATATTTGTGCTGAATTGAATTAGTGAAGATTGGTGAGCTTTGAGAAAGAGGGGAGTTGATGAAGAGGAAAATAGTTATTAAAGATCTATAAAACCATTTAGGGGTGGTTGACATAGGCTAGACGTGCATTTCACTTAAAATCAAAAATATTAAAATTTGTGCACTGAAGCCTAAGCGCCAAAACCCCGCGCTTAAGCACTGAACAACCTAAGAGGTAGGCGCCTAAGCACCGAACTAGTAGCGCTTAAGCGTCGGTTCACTTAAACCAGTTCATGAATAGATTAAAATGGAAAATTAAACAAAAAACACCATTTTTACCCCCTCTATGTCGTCTTCTTCCTGTGAGTTTGCGTGTGAGGAGTTAGGGCTTCTTCTATAGTGAGGATTTCTTAGTGGATTCAAGCCAAATTTACTAAATTTGTTCTTCTTGAGGTAAAAGCTTTACTTCTATGTAAAAATTATTTATTTTCACCACTTATTTTATGCACATTAGGGATTTAACCGAGAATCACTATTCATGGTAAAAATTAGAGAAAACCATATGGTAAATACATAGAAATGATAGTTTAAGCTTTTAGAAGTTGAGTTTTGTGATTTTATATTGAATTTATGATTTATTATGAATTTTATGTGATTTTTAGAAAAGGCCCAAAGAATTAAGAGGAGTAAAAGGAAGTCCCATTTTGATTCAAGCAAGTTCGTTAGCACGAAAGCTCGGGACAGGTATAGCGATGCATTGCAGTCAAAAAAATTGATTCCTGAGAGATGTTTTAAAAGTTTGGGTGGAGCAGTGGAAGATTTGATTGTTCGCCGACATTGGGAATGATTTAACTATTTTTTTTGTTGTGGTCGTAATTTCTATTATTTTGGAGTCTTACGCTAATCTCCTTGAAGCTGAATAAGATCTAGTCATGTTTCGAGGAAAATTAGTGCATTTCTCCCATAAGGTAGTAAATATGTTTTACCAGTTGCCCCATAGAATGTTGTGTTTTTACTGAAATTATAGTCCTAATGAGGAGGTGTTGGATGAGATCATATCGTCCTTAACCGGTGGAAGAGGACTCTGAAAAATCACAAATGAAAGAAGAGTCAACTTCCCCCGCATCTAAGTTAGATGCCACATCTAAAGCGTGACACAATTTTATTTTGTCTAGTCTACTACCAACTAACCACCTCAGCGAAGTTACCAGAGATAGAGCTACCTTGAACTATTGCATTCAGCAGTTCAAGTTGATTGACATTAGATTTCTAATTTATCAGACAATCATCGGTTCTACCACCGCTGCCACTATTGCAAGTTTGGGATTTGCATCCTTAATCTTTTCATTATGTGAGCAGGTAGGTGTTAGATTCGATAGTTCAGAGGAGATACTGCAATCTTTAAAGCCCATCACAAGTGTTAATGTGAAGTCTTATTTACAACATTTTATATTTTGCTGGAGAGGAGGATTTTCCAGAAGTTCAAGTGACTCTACTTCTCACGCTTCTACCTCACGTGCATCCACACCACAAGGTGAGGCTTCTATTTTTGGTTTGCAATCACACTTATTGCAAAGGATGTTAGATAACATCAATTATACTTTGGAGAAAGTAATAAATTTGGAGAATTTTGTAGATCATATAGATGGTTATATGAGAAGACATAGTTATTATGAGGAAAATATTCACTCATCTTTGGAGAACTTTATGAGGAGTGACAAAAGTGTACTTTTTTCTTCATTTCCACAATAACCATCATATGAGCCTACTGGCTTTTGGGTTAGCAATGATAGTGATGATGATGAGGAAGAGGAGGATTAAATTGAGTACTTTAATTTTTATTATTATGAACTTTATTTAATACAATTATATTGTTTCATTAACTTATTTTGAGTAGTACTTTTTGAGACTGCTACTATTGTTTGTCTTTTATTTTGATAGTGTTGGTCTCCAAATTGAAAATTATTATTTACCAGAATGGATATCTTGATGCCCAATTTAATTTATTATATATCTATATAATTTGAGAAAATTAGTATTTTAAATTTTGACAATATAATACCGAACTAATCTCATATCCTCAGTAGTTTAAATAAATGAGTCTAATATCGAAAGCAACGCATCTATTCCAAAGGGTAGACACACTACTTACCGGTAAGGGCTTGATTAATTAAACTAAAGAATTTATTACATTTATTTAAGTCTATGAAAAACCATTTTTATGCTGACTGACAAGTTCCCCTATTTAATACAAAAAATTAAATAGGGTTTATACTAAGTTGGGTTCTTAAAAGTTTCCTATAAGGGTAAGCCCCTACTGTTAATTACATCTTAAATAACTGAAGTCATCTAAGAAAACTCTCGATAAAAATTAGGGGGTATTGTCTTTAAGTAGTTTCAAAGGATAGTACTTTTCAAAAGATCAGCAAAGAGGCGTGAAAAAGGAATGACTCAAATTTGGAAAATTTATTCTTGGAATCCAAAGGAATAAGAACTAGGGGATGTCATAGATCTTAAGGAAAATCTCAGTGACTTCCCAAGATATCCTATGGTTTGGATTTAATTTTAAGAAGAAATTATGTATGTTATCCTGCCAATTTTATTAATTAGCGCTTAAATTTATTTGAGATGATCACACAAAAAACCTGAAAAGATGTGAGGATTTAGGTCATGACAAATGACAACCTCAAAATCCTAAAACAAGTTAGGGCTTAAATTGTATAGCAAAGCCATACAAAGGCCTAAAGAAAAAGTTGAAGATTTATGTTACACTAGGCAGACAACCTCAAAATCCTATGGCATGTTATATAATTCTAAGGAAGGATGTGTTGTTGTAGATTGTTGCTACAAAAGGTTGCCCACAAAGCTAGCTCCAAGCTCCTTGGTGAAATGACAGTCTTAAGGTCTAAGGTTTAAAGTTTTAAATGACAGGTTGAAGTTTTATCATGAGGGGACTTAAAGTTGATTGGAGCGACACCAATTAGGATCCCATGATTCCCTCTTTCTGACATTACTATTTTCTTTGGATTCACTTAGTCCAAATGAATTTAATAAACTCAACTCAATGAGTTCTATACTTTCATTAAGACTGTGAGAAATCTCGTTAGCAACCGTAAGTTACCTCCTCCGAGGGATACCCTATCATCTGATAGAGAAGTTTTAATTTAGTTGAAATTTTTATTTTTGTTGTTTTGTTTATGATTAAATTTTGAGTTGTCTTATATTTTGACTATTGTGGCGGTGAATTTTATCATGTTTTGATTTATTACTTTTAGTTTTAGTTTCAGCTTTGCTGCTATCCTAAAAGTTTTAGTTTTGACATGTAGGGTGACCTTGTTGTTTAACATGCAAGTCTACAAGCAGGAAACGAGAGATATAGAATGGTAAATAAAAGTAAATTGTAGTTGAATAACTTAAAAGCGTACCTGTCGATTCTAGTTGTTCCTCCACCTAAAATGTTAGCTTTTGCAACATGTTTATAATTTTTCAATAAATTTAACTTATAAAAGTTGATGAACGTGTATTTAACAGACCCCAAACTTATGACTTATTGAGTTTTGAAAGATCTTAGTAGATGATTTTAGAACAAAATACAGCAAGTTCAATTTGTCCTTCAAAATGTCCAAGAGATTTTAAAGTGTTTGTGAAACGGCTCTGAACTGCTTTAAAGATTTCTTAAAACATTTGAGTTCATTTTGAACTTAACATATTATTTTATTAATCATCCCAGGTCAAATTAAAGTTACCCTACTACTAGTTGAATCTTGAAATTTTAATCATCCCAATGACAAGGTACTCAATTAATCAGTTGATATTTCACTTAAAAGTTATATGGGTGAATGCCCTTAAGGCAAGTTTGGTTTATTAAGGATTTTGTACCGACCACTAAGGTTAGGCTTGTAGTGCTTAGAAGTGGCTATCAACAGTCATGTTATCCTTCTAAATCCCATCAAATGAATTCAAATATCAAGCCTAGATCACTACCAAGCCCTTAACAACCTTAATGGGAAAAAGATTAGCAAATGTTAGAATTTTAATTTAGGTGATATGAATTTTAATTAAAAGATCAAGCCATCATTAATTATGGACTTAAAATAAGTTACATATCATCTCCCTGACTTAAGCCCATCACTTGAGAATCATCTATATTCTTATTAACTTTTAAATCTTGATAATTTAATAAATTTCAATTTCATTCTTATCATAGAAAGGTGGCAGGTTGGTTTCTACCTTTTACCCATTATGTTTCAATCATCCAAGCATATTCATTAGGATCAAAATTACCCATACTTCTCTTTGGTTAATCCTAAATTTTGATCAAGGCATCAAAATCTAAAATTATCACTTTGTCCTTGGGGCTCTTCATCTCATAACTTATTAAGCATAATTCAAGTGACTTTAAAGATTTTATAGTACCATGCCCATGGGGCAGTTAAGACATCACAGGAGAAAATGTAGTTTTTTCAAATTTTTTATTTAATTTAAATAATTATTTAAACCTATAAAATAGGATTTTCAATATTGATTTATTTAATCAATCGAAGTAATATTATTGTTCATGGGAAAAATTATTAGAGGTTCCCGTAGGTTAGAGAAAACACAAAGGCAAAATACCATGATTTTCCATCTCAAATTTTAGTTATTATTTAATTATTATTTAACTTCAAAAGAATGTTTTAATTATTCAAAAAACCCAGAACATCACGACCTTCAGCAAGCTAGTTCATGATGCACCAGATTAGCGCCAGATGTGTCAGGGAAGAATTTTTGTAGATTAGTTTGGTTTGAGACAATTTTTACATGAATTTTCAAAGTCACACTTGTTCTAAACACCCCCTTAGAGTGATTTGATGCATCTAAACACATTGGAAGGTTCTTTTATGAAGGGATATGTCTCTTGGATCAATGGACATGATTTTTGAATTCAAAAGAGTTGACTTTTGAACATAATTTTAGAGTGAATTTTTAATTATTTTGGAGGGAGGTAACCTTTAATAAAAGAAAAGGAAGTCTAGGGCTTGAAGGAGAGAGGAAGTTTGGGGCGTGAGGTGTGTGGCATGAAGAAGGAGAGTTAGAGAGAGATAAAGTTAAGGGCTTGGAGATTTTCTTCAAGGATTGTAAGAGGAGAGGGAATATGAGAAATTTCTTGTTTATTACACTTTTAAGAGTGAATTGAGAGTTATTGTAAAGATAGAAAGAATTGGATAGAACTTCTAGGAGTTTTCTTGGGAAGGATTGTGAGATAAGTTGTCTTTTATTTATTTTATTTTGTAAACTTATTTTTTTATACAAAATTTATGTGTTGTCGTATCCTTCTCATGAATTCTAAGTAGTCTTGTTTATCCTTCTCTCTACTTTGAGATATAGTTTTATGGAGAATTGATTTTATTTTATATAGTTTTAAATGTTAATAATTTTTCATGATTTGAACTTTAATCTTCATTTACTTTTTGATTTGGTCAATTTAAATGGTAAAATTTATTGAGAAACATATGTTCCGAAAGGGCTATGATTTCTACAACATGGGGAGAATCACTAGAGTGTATTTCATCCATTGAATTGGGTGCAAATAAATAGTGAAATATACTTTGTTTGATGTAGAATTGGAAATTTTAAGGTGACAGATTAAAATCCCCAATCTGGTCCACTTGATTGTCAGCCCTCAGAAGAGGGAGTAGTGTGAGCTCTAGAGTATCAGCCGGTATCCTCCCAGCCTAATCATAGAATTAGGGACCAAACTCTGGATTAATCAATGTTCTTTATCAACTCGGAAGAGGGTAAAGAATAGGATTGCTTCTATCTAGCACAAAACAGTTTCTATATATATTTTTAAATGATTTTAATTTTTTCATAAACCATATACTCGTTATAAAGGGGAAGGATGCTTTATTAAATTTGAACTTTCTGTGAAAATTCTTAGTTTTAATTTTCATAATTCTACTTTTGAAAGTTTAGCATTTAGTTTAGTTAAATTTATCTTTTAACTGCATTTTAACTAGAATTCACTTGTTACTTAATACTCAAACATCACACTTTACTTTTATATTTTTAAAATAGTACTTTACATTATAATCTTTGGAACTTATTTACAGGCATTTCCAACTTCCCTGTGGGATCGATATATAGGACTCCATTAGAGCTCTTTATTACTTGAGTGATATGTATACTTGCATTATTTTCAAAGGGGATTTTGGCAACTTTAAAGATTATTAAAAGATAAAACTATTTTAACTAAAGTTATTTTGTATAGATTAATTTGAATATTTGTTATTTTATCTGTCGTGTGTAATCTGTAATATTGAAAAATATTTGCAAAACTAACACACTAAATCAACCCGCATCAAATTTTTGGCACCCTTACCAGGGAACGAACTCAGATCAACCGCGTGACATGTGGGAATACTCACCACTAAAAAAAAAAGAAAAGATAAATAAATGAAGATAAGCTTGAGCAAATCCCTAATAAAAAATTGGCTTCACTTGAATAAACTTAAGGAAAAAGCTTTATTACATTTTCTAAACTTATATTGGATTATTAGTAGCATTATTAGTAAAGTTTTCCTAAAGTTCTTTTTCATATGAATATACTAAACATCCTTGATATGACACATTGCAATTCTTCTTGAAATAAATAGGGATTCAGAAATCTTAAAATTGACTATTAAGTATTCTTAGACTTAAAATTTAAATCTAGGTTATTAAAGGTTTTTCTTAAATTTTACTATTTTATTTATTGAACTAAATTATAAAAGTTTTATTTAGTCTCTAACCTAAGTCATATGTTTTTTTAAGTAGTAAAAGTGTCACTTGAAAATAAGTAACATTTAAGTTTGGGGAATTTTGGTACACCAAAATAATATGTTATTTTAAGTATATATTTTATGCTTATTTTTTGTGATATTGCACTTTAAAGAAGGGTATTCTCATATTTTTATTGCAGGTATATCAATGTTAGGCATTAGGAGCAAAAGTAGCAAAAAGGAAGAAATATAGAGCCAAAATAGCAAAGTTTTGAATTCTAACCCATGATGCGCCAAATTGGCACCAGATGCTCCAAAGTGATGCCAGATGTGTTGGATCGGCGTTAGATGCCCCAAAAGCCAGAACAATGTAGCCTTGAACAAATGAGTGCATGATGCATCAGATTGGCACTAGATGTGCTATTTGACAGAGAGTTGGCACATGATGCACCATATTTGGTGCCAGATGCACCAATGATGAATTTTTTACAGATTAAGGAGGTTCAAGGAAAATTTTACCCAAATTTTCAAAGGTGAACTTGTTCTAAACACCCCTTGGAGTAATTCAATGCATCTAAATACTTTGGAAGGTGCTTTTATGAATTGATATGCTCTTGGATCAATGGACATGTCTTTTGAATTCAAATGATTTGAATTTTAGACATAATTTTGGAATGAATTTTGAATTCTTTTTGGAGGGAGGCAACCTTTAATAAAAAAGATGGAAGTCTAGGGCTTGAAGGAGAGAAGATGTTTTGGGTGTGAGGTGGCGTAAAGAAGGAGAGTTAGAGAGAGAGAGAAAGTCAAGGGCTTAGAGATTTTCTTCAAGCATTGTAAGACATGGGGGAAGGTGAGAGATTTCTTCTTCATTACACTTCTAAGTGAGAATTGAGAGCGCTAGTGATAAGACAAAGGCTTGGAGAGAGCTTCTAGGAGTTTGCTTGATAAGGATTGTGAGATAAGTTGTGTCCTTTATTTCTTTTATTTTGTAAACTTTATTTTTTCAAAAAAAATCCATGATTTGGCGTATCTTTCTCATGAATTCTAAGCAGTATTCTTTATGGTTCTCCCTACTTTAAGATAAGGTTTTGTGAAGAATTGATTTTATTTTATATGATTTAATAATAATAATTTGTGATGATTTGAACTCTGATCTTCATTTACTTTTTGATCTAGCCAATTGAAATGTTAAAATTTGTTGAGAAACATATGTTCCAAAAGGGCTTTGATTTTTGCAACATGGGAGGAGTCACATGAGAGTATTTCATCGATTGAATTGGGTGCAAATAAATAAGGAATTATTCTTTGTTTGATGTAGAATTGGAGATTTTAAGATGACAGATTAAAATCCTCAATTTGGTCTAGTTGTTTAGAAACAGATGTGAGATTGTTAGCCTTTAGAGGAGGGAGTAGTGGGAGCTCTGAAGTGGCAGCCGGTATCCTCCATGCCTAACCACAAAATTAGGGACCAAACTCTGGAATAGTCAATGTTCTTTATGCACTCGGAAGATGGTAAAAATATAATTGCTCCTATTTAGCACAAAATAATATATATATATATATATATATATATATATATAT